>JAOXYF010000007.1:20636186-20663961 GCA_028565775.1 Sternarchorhynchus goeldii
CAGATAAAAACTAAAATTAGTTTTATTATTAAATTAGAAAGTAAACAAAAAGTGTGTGAGTGTGTGTGTGTGTGTGTGTGTGTGTGTGTGTGTGTGTGTGTGTGTGTGTGTGTGTGTGTGTATATGTATATATGTATATGTATGTATGTATGTATATATATATATATATATATGTATGTATATGTATGTATATGTATATATATATATATATATATATATACACACACACACACATGTGTATATATATGTGTGTATATAATAATGTATATATCTGTGTGGCTGGGTCCATTGCTGATTGCTGTGTTCTAAGCATATGCATCATGGTGCTTATTTAAAAGGATGATAAAATGGCCTGTGTAAGCTCACTGTTAATCTTTGAATAATTAATGCAAAGCAGTTTGATAACTGAGTAAAGTCTTATTTAAATTCACTACCAGACGGTTACTGAACACCTTAAATCGCACAGTGTGTTAGTCATTAATCTCCATGTTTAATCAAGGCATTTAAGATGACATCGAATACCAGTTCAGTAAAGAAAAAAAAAGAAATGCTTTCACAGCCCAGGCTCTCTATGTGAAATATACCACAAAAAACATCACTGAAGCATCACTGGTTTACAGTTCCATCATACAACATGTCTCACTTGTCTGTGGTAGCAAATCAGTTAATCCAAGGTCATGTTCTTATCTGTAGAATTTATGACCTGGGGCTTTGGCTACGGATGGAATGGAATATAGTTGTATAATGGATGAGGAATTGTATCTGCCTCTGATAGGCCAGTGCAGGTAACCAGAGCTTTGAGGGCGTCGCCCAAGTGAGCCGCTTGCTGGGTTCCTCAGATTGTGCCCCTGTGCCGCTGTCAAGAAACCATGTTACTAATGCATAAACGGATCTTCTGTCTGAGTGGCTCCCTTTCCTTATTCAGCGCAGGTGTGCTAGGCCTTTAATTCTTTCTGAACTCCCCAAAGCTACTGCCTGATAAGTATATATGTATATATTGCAAGTCTGCATTTTTATTGAAGAAATAAGATGAGCATTGATGGCCTTCTAATTCTGTGCATTTTCAGGCTTGAATTTGATCCATTTAAAAAGCATACATATTTTATACCTCTCTGAAAGGAAGGGAGCATATGAACAGCCTGCCATTCAGTGAGGTGTATCAGTATTTTAGTTGCTGTGTAGATGTAGTAAGATGTAGAGGTCAGGATTCCCTCATAAGTTTTAGCTGCTTAACACGAGGCAGACGTGGTGAAAGTAATCTTCCCACCAGCAAAATAGCAGGTCTGCAGTAGACGGAGTTGTGAGCTCTCGCTAACCTCTGGGCTCAGGTTACAAATGTGAACTTTAGGACAATTGTGAGGTGACTGGACACCTGGGATCGCAGTTGTGATAGAGTCAGTCGTTGGCCTGTCGCCACTGTGTGTAGGGTCTGGTGACATGAGCACCTCTGAGCAAAGCTCCGTTTGCCCAACAGGGCCAACCATTGAGTGGCTAGAGCCCAAACTGCCGGACATCCTGAAGAATGGTGGTACCCTGGCCAGCATCACCAAAGACGGCGGCAAGACGCAAGGAACGACTCTAGAAACCGTGGAAATGGACTCCTGTGACATCGCTGCGGTAGGATGGGCTTTACACTCTTCCTCACTGCATACTGTGACTGGTCATAATTGTGATGGTGATTTTGGCTGCAGCCAGTACTTTACCAAAGCAGCCGTGGTATTTAAATTATATTACTGAATGTCATAGTTTTATACTTCGGATTATGGTCAGGTGTTTTAGTTCTCTCCCTACCTGTCCCATTTATGTGTTGTTTGGTAAACGAGTTTGTTTTGGCTCGAAACTCCCATCAGACGTGTCGGTAAGATGACTTGGATGGAAGATACTGCAATGAAGCAGCATATGGGTTAGCCAATTACTGGAAGGAAAATGAAATTAAATCTGCTCTTCCTGAAACTGGTTTCTCTCAGTATGCCTGTAATGGGGCAACAGGGAAAAATTACCCCCCCCCCCACGTCTCTTACTTTTTTTCAGCACACCAGTTGCTGTTGCTTTACCCTTATTCTAAGTTTTAGGAAATTGATCAGTTGAATGTGGTGATTTTATTATTCCATTATAAAATTTTAATGTGTAAAATGAACTGGCTGTTTTGGCTGAAACAAATAGTCTCTGAGTCTTTTTTTTTTTATTAAATAAAGCTGAATTTACTGTGAGAGGATTTCCCAGAAGGAACATCATGTTTCTGGAAAGTAAATTTGTGTAGGTGAGCTTGGAAGTTCCAGTGGTGGTTCAGCTTGAACGATGTGCAGCAAGTTTCTGTCATGATTGACAGGTGTTGTGTTGGCATTCACCTTATACTGAAGCTTTATCATATCAGGTCATGTTACAGGGTTTGCTGGTGTAACTGTTCAGTTCTGAAAATACATTAAGTATGCAGAGGTGGTGCGTACGTGAGCATTAAGCCTTGCCCATAAAAGGTTCTGATTAGCCTCACCTGTTTTAGGTAATATATCTGCCTAAAGGATACCAGTGAAATTTATTCTTGTCTTGAAGGAGTGGGTATGTCTGAAACTGAGACTGCACTGTGGGCAAGAGCTGTAATGTGGAATATTTTCCACTATATTACAGGAAGGAGAGTCGCTGAACTAGTCAACTCACTGTTGCATGTCTTATCAGCAGAATTTGTGACATTAGTTCATAAGGAATCTAGCAAACTGTAGCCAGATCATGCAGGTAAAGTGATTTGAAAATAATTTTGAAGATTTTAAATAACAAAATAAATCAGATCTACCAAGAAAAACAGATTCAAATGAAATTAGAAAGTAAAAAAAAAGTGAAAAGACTGTAAATTGGCAGTCACATACAACAGTATGTGAACTAACAACATTGGAGCTGTGCAGCTCAAATTGAAAGGCTCTAAAATTTCTGTACAATGTAAGGTAATAATAGCAGGGTTTTAAAAAAAAATTCATCCAGAGTTGTCAGTTGTAGTCTGCAAAATTAAGGATACATCAAAGGTCTGTTGGTTTCCATGAGAAAATGGATGGATTAAAGAAAGGATAGCAAGTCCAGCAAGATAAATATACATTTGATCAATAAATGAATATTTACTCTTAATGTAGTGGTTGTAAATTGGATATTCAAGGAGCAGTGAGTTGCTGTAAAACGTTTAAGCAGTGAAAGAAGTGATTGCAGGGTTTGAGCGATGAGTGTTCTTGCTTGAGGGAAGACAGCGAAGTAATGGAGGAAAAAGTACTGTATACTTGACTTAAAACAATGTGATTGTGATTGATTGCTAAGATTGATGTTGGCTTGTAACATTAGGAGGAAGAAATCATTTAAATGTTTAACAGCAAGTTCTAAAACAATAAGTAGGTGAAATAAAAGTAAAGCAATTTGCTAGTAGCAACTAAATAAGATTCTGGAGAAACATCCTAAACATCCTGTTCTTGGAATAAAAAATAAAACACAGTCTATACTCTGATGCATACTAATTCAATTGGATATCAGTTCTAATGTCAGTCCTATTCACATTGAACAACCCAAACAATAATCTGTTTTCCACCAAAAAAAAGCAAACAAAAACCAAATCCTGACAGTGTGCATCTACCTGCTAGGAGCAGGAGGATATTGATGCAGAAGAGGAGCAGGAAGACACTGTCATGGCTGCAGAAGAGGATCTGGGAGCGGTAGAGGAAGAACGCAGTGTCATCCTGCACCTCCTCTCTCAGCTCAAGCTGGGCATGGACCTCACCAGGGTGAGCAATCTGACCCAACAGCCTGCCCCACAAATGAAGAACTGCTAATTAGGAATTTTTAAGCAGTCTGACAAAGTTCACTGCTTAACAGTATCACAGGTTAAGCCAAGTTTGGTTTTCACAAAATGTTCTGTGTTAATAATAATGAATGTTATAAATGGGAACTGTGTGTGTGTGTGTGTGTGTGTGTGTGTGTGTGTGTGTGTGTGTATTAGTCATCACTCTGTAATTTTACTGCATTTCTAATTGCATCACACTGGATTCTCTGATGTGGTCCCTGTCATTTAGGTGGTCCTCCCTACCTTTATCCTGGAGAAACGCTCTTTGCTGGAGATGTATGCAGACTTCATGTCCCACCCAGATCTTTTTGTGGCCATCACTGATGGGACGAATCCTATGGAACGCATGGTCCGATTCGTGGAATATTACCTCACTTCTTTTCATGAGGGGCGCAAGGGCGCCATCGCCAAGAAGCCGTACAACCCAATCATTGGCGAGACGTTTCACTGCTCCTGGAGAGTGCCAAAGGTGGCAGCATCTCAAGGAGGTGTTCAGAGAGAGGGATCCGATCCATCGGACTGTTATCAGTTGCGTTTTGTGGCTGAGCAGGTGTCCCACCATCCTCCTGTCTCGGGGTTCTATGCCGAATGCCTTGAGAGGCTGATTTGTGTAAACACGCACGTGTGGACCAAGAGCAAGTTCATGGGCATGTCCATCGGTGTTTCCATGGTTGGAGAGGGTAATTCTTGCTTCTTTTATATATGGATGGTGGTGTTTTTGTTCTGCTCACTTCAGTGATTTTATTTTTTTTATATTTTTTTGTAGCTGTTTTCTTTAGTTTTTATGTTTGATTCATGGAGGTCTTATCTTCTCACAAAGAGCATATGTTTTTCAGTGCTTTGAAAGTAAAGGTAAAATATATGGGGTATGAATCGTCATGCTTTGTTATGTTTGTTGAAGTGTTTCGTCATCTTTCTCATATTCTTGGCCGGGATGTGGCTTCTCAGGTAATCTGCACCTGTTGGAGCATGGAGAAGAGTACACGTTCGGTCTGCCGTCAGCATACGCCCGCTCCATCCTCACCGTTCCCTGGGTGGAGCTGGGTGGAAAGGTCAATGTCAACTGCGCCAAGACGGGCTACAGTGCAGCCATCACCTTCCAGACCAAGCCTTTCTATGGGGGCAAGCTACACAGGTTGGTGGCATATGATCAGATTACATGTTAAATGGCTCCTACTGTTAGTGTCGTACTATGTGATGTTTGTGGGAAACCTAGACGAGCAATGAAAAGCTCAGGTTTTTTTTCTTCTTTGTGTGTCTAAGCCTAGGAAAGGTTTTTCTGATGCGAGTCCACAGTAACCATGGCTACTTGATTGCCAAGAAATTCACTGTAATCATGGGAGTGTGCCCAGACATTGGGTTGGTAGATATTTGGAGAACGTTTCAGTAGAAAAGGAGCACATGTATTATTCAGGAAGACATTTAAGATGAAACAGCTTAGATCTTTTTTTTTATGTTTAAAAGTGACGTCTCCCTGGCAGAAAACCGTAATGCAGACTTTAGAAATGTCTATCCATGAAATCATGAAAAATGCTTGTAACATGGTATTATCTTACGGGAAGGGGCCTATACAGACTTGAAAGGAAAAATAGCTGTAGTATTGATAAATAGTAAAAGAAATACGAACAGAAAAGGTTCAGAGAATATCTAAAAAATCTGTAAGATTCCTGTGCTTAGTTGTTAGATCCCAAGTTACAGGAAGGAGCAGGATTTGATGAGTACAAAATGAACAGGCCTAGGTCTCTGGTATTTACAGAACAAAAATGTTATGGTGAATTTTTTTTTTTATTCAAGCCGAAGTTATTGAAGTTAAGTAGGAGGTGGTTGGTCTGGGGCAGGTAGCAGGAGAGCCTTGTCAATCCTTACTTAGTACCAAGGACAGCCATTGGCTCGGTGAAAGTAAAGCAAGACAGAAGGTTTTGTATATGACATAAAATACAGACACTTCAGAAGCATGGAAGCTCCGGCAATGAACTATTACAGGCGAACTAAAAGGACAGAACCAGAAGGTAACGCAGTCCTGGGGACCCCCTGAGGCGTTGGCATCCCTCCACCCCACTGTCAGCAAACTTGAGTGAACGTGTCCAGTGGTGGGACGACAGCACCGGCGTCTCAGTATACCATATAACCTTCTGCCCATGAAAGCGTGGATCTGTAACCTTTATCTAAGGGGGGATATCAATTACCAAATGCTAAACTAAATAAGTAAGTTTTTAACCTAGACTTAAAGATAGAGACTGTGTCAGAGTCTTGGACATTTTCTGGAAGGCTGTTTCCTTAGTTGGAGGGCTGTGTAAGAAAAGGCTCTCCCCCCTACTGTTACCTTATTAATTAATGGAACCAGTAAGAAGCAGCACCTTGTGTTCTTAGTTACTATCCTACATTACTAATTTAATGATAGATCTGACATAGTAAGGTAAAGCAGCCAAGGTATTTCTCAAGTGTCGACAAAAAGATTATTAATAATAAAAGCAGTTATTAAGAAGTAGAAGTTTGAATTAAACAGCAACATTCTTAATAATAACTTGATTTTAAGAAGGAAAAAAATGTAAAACTCACTAATTCATAACCATATCAGATAGCTTAATACTGAGTTTTAAAGAATTTGGAGATGGACTCTTTCTATTTTGTCATAGATCCATAAATGTGGGCTTCCACTTGGAAATCCACTACAATAGTTATTTATATAAAAAGTAAGGATGCCGTGGGGTGTCCATGTACTTCAATATTACCCGTAAATTCAGACCACAACATATCAGCCATTTATTTAGCTATCAGATTATAGGACGTTCCTGATATAACAGGTTCCTGATATAACAGTGTGGATTTATTCCTGGTAGGCTAATATCAGATAACATCAGGCGTATTGTAAACACAGCTGACAGTGCACTGAATAAGGATCCCTGCTTTACTCTTCAGTGGATACACTGAATGCAACTTGCAGAGCAATAACAAAAGTGTGAAAATACACAAATACAATGTGAAATACACAAATTTACCTTTTGTGAAGACAATATTTGTAATTATGTTCTTAGAATTTTTACTTCCTCAAAGTGTTTTAGAAGACATTTTTATTTTAGTATGTGAACCACATTCAAATGAATTTAAAACCTGATTTTAAAACCTAATTACTATTGGTAATTGGATTATAAAATATATAATACAGTAGACAACTTCATCAATTTAGCAGAACTACTTCCATTCCACTCAAATTAGAAAAAGGTAGAAATATGTGTGTTATACAAAATAAAGACTCCAAAACAGTATTAAAAATAAATAAAATTCCTCCCAAAAAGTAGTTCTGTAACAAATAGCTAACTTGTTGCACTGCAATTATAGTAGTTGCTTGCCTAATACAGTACAAAAGGTATAAAGTTTATAAAGGTTGCACTACCAAGTAATCTTAGTTTGAAATGAAAGCAAAAACATTTATGTAAATAATATTCATTTGAATATTAAAGCATCAAATTAAATATTATAAACACTTTCATTTTTACGTTATTGCATTACCTGCGAATTTGTAGAGAGAGCTGCCACTCCGTTTTCCGTGTTTGTAAGGTGCTGGAGACACCCATGAGTGAGTCCGGTATGAATGAGGGTGAATGAAGCTGAACAACACCAAGCAACAAAAAGAATATCAGATTTCAAGTGGCACTCAAGAAGCAGCTTTGATGCATTTAAATGTACAAGAAATATTTTGTCACATCAAGCACATCTGGTCGAACAAATGAAAATGTTAGCATTCTTTTATCCTTGTAGCAGCTTTTACTGTGTGATTGTGTGTTATTCACATTTACAGTTCTGCTTTTGGTTAGTGTAAACTTTGTGCAAATTCTCTAGCATGCCCTGAAACATTGGGGTACACCTCTTAATCACTGACGCACATTACAAACATTTGTAAATGAGCGGATCATTCTAAAGAGCTCACAGAATGCCAGGGTGGTACTGCAATAGGATGCCACTATTGTGACAAATCAATCTGTGAAATTTCTTCCCTCCTAGATATTCCATGATCAATTATAAGTGGTATTTTTAAAAAGCGGAAGCGTTTAGGAACAGTAGCAACTCGGTCATGAAGTTGAAGAGCACGTACATTTTTACAAAGCAAGGTTGCTGAGTAAAAGTAGTACGTAAAAGTCACCAATGGTCTGCTGACTCAGTAACTACTGAGTTCCAGATCTCTTCTGGCATTAACATTAGCATAGAAACTGCAGCTTCATGGCATGGTATCCCATGGCTGAGCAGCAACATTTAAGCCTTACATCACCAAGCACATTGCCAAGCCTCAGATGGAAAACACGCCACCACTGGACTCTGGAGCAGTGGAAGCTCAACCATCTGGCAGTCTGATGGAGTATGGGTTTTCTGAAGGCCAGGAGAACGTTTCTTGCCTGACGGCATTGTGCCAGCTGGAAAGTTTGGTTGAAGAAGGATAATGGTATGGGGTATTTTAGTCCCTGTGAAAGTAAATCTTAATGCTTCATCTTACAAATGGTTTGGAAGAAGCTGACTGGGCTGTACTTGGGAAGAACGAAAATGAAGATTGCAAACCAGGCCATCTTGGCGGGTGGGCAAAAATTCCAAACAATCTTGAAGAAAGGCTTCCCAGAAGAGTGGAAGCTGTTCTAGGGGGTGCCAACTCCATGTTAATGCCCATGGATTTAGAATGTCACAAAAGCTCCTGTACGTATCCCAGTACTTTTATGCATAGTGCACGTGTGTGTTGATGGTCGGTCGGTGTTGAACTTGATGGATGAGGAAGCAAGTTCTAAGAGAGTCTTTGAATTTCTACATTTAACTGCTGCCATATCAACAGCTGGCTTTGCACACAGATATGACATTAATGCAATATCTATAAGTATTAAAATGACTTGCCACTGGAAGCGATAAATCATTATTAATAAAGGGTTTGTTAAGGCACTTGACTAGTAATCAAAAGATTGCCGGTTCAAGCCCCAACCCTGCCAAGTTGCCACTGTTGGGGCCCCTGAGCAAGAACCTTAACCATCAATTGCTCAAGATGTTTACAGTCACAATTGTAAATCACTTTGGTTAAAAGCGGTAGCCAAATGCCATAAATACTCATGGTCTGAAGGTGTTCTGCAAAACAATCACGTCTTCTCTTAGTTTCTCCAATGTAAAGCTGATTGCATTTCTTAAGTAATACAGTACACAACTCTCACAGTGCAATGCGTAATGATGAACTGGTAATAAGAATGGATCCATTTGTCCAAGATGTTTAAGTGTTTATAAACGTACATGTAGCACATCTAGTGTGATTTATCTCATTGTTGACACACATCTTTGATCATTTTGTCCCGTCTGTAGGGGATTAGAGGGGGATCCTTAAAATGGGATGGGGTCTCTTCTGAAATGTTATATTGTCCACTCTTTTGTAGGATGGTAAAGTGAGTACAAAATGATTGTTATTGTTTTTTGTTTTTTATTTAGTAGTTTATAGGGTAATGCATCTGCTCGTGAACAGGTCAGACATGAGTATCATCATTAAAGGCATCTTCTATGACTTACTTAGGAAGTTTGCTGGGTGGAACTTTGAGAAGGAAGAAAGAAATAGTTTGAGAAACTATCTGGAGTCCTTGTATACTTCACTACACTGCATATACAAACCTGGAATGGTTTTTTTGTTGTTGTTTATTTTGTGTATGCTCACTGCTCATTTTATAAAGTACACCAGTTCAACTACTTGTTAATGCAAATCTGATAATCTATCATGTGACAGAAACTCGGTGCGTTTAGGCATGTTTAAATGGTCAAGATGACCTGCTAAAGTTCAAATCAAGCATCAGAATGGCGAAAGAAAGGTGGTATGGTGATTGGTGCTACCCAGGCTGGTTTTAGTATTTCAGAAAATTCCTTGGCACTCCTTGGGCCCCTTAAGATCAGTTGACCATCATTTGAGATACAGCCTACCTGAGAACTGTTACTGACCATTTCCTTATGACCACAGTTTACATGTTTCTGTCGACTGCTTTCATCAAGACAACATGCTGTGTCGCAAGGCTCAAATCGACTAAACCGTCTTCTTGAACATGACTGTGTTCACTCCAATGTACTCAAATGGCCTCCACAGTCACCATATATCAATCCAACAGAGCACATTGTGGAATGTGGTGGAACAGGAAATTCACATGGCCAACAGCAGCCAACAAATCTGTAGCAGTCTTGTCAGTACAGACTAAAATCTCTGAGGAATAAGATTCCAACGCCATGCCCGTGTGTGAGTGTGTGTGTGTGTGTGAGTGTGTGTGTGTGTGTGTGTGTGATGTATACTCACATACGGACATTATTACCGCTCAAAAGTATGGGAACACAAACAATTTTGCCCATTGTATGATTAATTTAAATGTATTGGATGAATTTTAACGAATGAAAACATTTTCGTTAAGGCCTGTTATTGTAAAGAGGCCTATAAGGCCTATTATTTTGCATAGTCCTGTTATCAGTCTACTGCCTCAAATTTCCTGGTATGGCTGCCAATCCAAGTTAAAAATGTTATTACGCTATTTGATCATTAGGAAACCCTTTTTCAGTTTTGTTGCACAGCTGAAAAATGTTATACTAATTAGACATCATGAAAGGGAGCCTAATATTCTAGGTTAGTTTAGTATCTGAACCATCAGCAGTAACACATTGGCTCGCTTACAGGCTCAAAATGGCCAGAAGGAAACGACTTTCTTTAGAGACCCGTCGGTCTGTTAAGAAAGGAACGCTACTCAATGTGAGATATTGCAAAGCAACTGGAAATAACCGTGCTGTTAATTACTCCCTTCAGAGAGTACCACAGTCAAGGTCAGAAAAAGGCGTAGGGAAATCCCGATGCACAACTGTGCAAGAAGATTTCATGGAGTGTACAGATTAAGACAATTGGCAAGCTTGTACAACTGAGATAGAGATATATATATATACTGTGTGTGTGTGTGTGTGTATATTATATAAAATATAAATATATATAATATAAATATATCAAACATTTTATGAAACACATGGGTAACAGTTGCGCAGGTAATTATTTTGACAATCTTATATCACAATGATAAAGAAATAATAGAAATAAAATGCATAAAATATAATTTAAAAGATATAAATAGAAATATATATAAAAGAAAATGGATATATTCCTAACATTAAACAATAAGCTTAGAAAGCAAAATGTGACATACCAAACATTGCAATAAAGTTTTAAAATCAAAAATGAAACTTTTTTTTTGCTCACATGTGAGGAAAATATTACTCATTACTTTCAACCAGTTGTGTTTTAGAGCAGGGTCTCACTTGGTGTCTATTCTCTATAAAGAATTTCTCTTCACAATTTGTCTGAATGTTGTGTATTTGTTCATTTAAGATGTTAATTTAAACATCATTGTTTGCATTATTTATGGAGATTGTAGAAACCCTTGTTCTCAAAGTTTGAATGCTCTTATGAATTGCAAGCTCATTTGTTATTGTGACTGCTTCTGTGTCCCACACACCGTCACTGTGTTCTTTCTAAGTGCCCCATTTTTCCGATGCGATAGTTGAGCTTGTAACCAGAGCCTGTGTTTCTGTTGCTTAGAGTGATCGCCGAGGTGAAGCACAATCCCACCAATGCGGTGGTGTGTCGAGTGCAGGGGGAGTGGAATGGTGTGCTTGAGTTTAGCTACAGCAGTGGCGAAACGCGCGTCATAGATGTCACCAAGCTACCCGTCACTAGGAAACGAGTGCGGCCCAGTGACCAGCAGGGCCCTTACGAGTCTAGGTGAGGATAACCAATCAGATGAGACCTCTTGCGGTATTATTCATTGTGATGGTTTCTTCTTTTGTCATCACTTTCCATTTAAAATCATAATGAGAATTATGTATGTGTGTGTTATTTGAGGGTTCAGTATTGGAGTATACTGTCATCCACTTTTTTTGATAACTAAATAGGTCCATCACAAATGACACAAACAGAAAACCAAAATGTCTTAATGAATTTGATTTTCTTAATCTTGGCTAATAGCACCAGAAAATAAAGATTTAAAAAGTAAATCTTTGTCAGAGCCTTGCTGTAATTAAAATTGTTTTATTTATTATACAACTTTCACAATTCAGAATCAAAGTTTATTACTCTTGTATCATGTTGCATGTTGCAAGAGGTTCTGCTGCGCGGTCTCTGGCTCTGTGATGCAGCTGTGGGTGGTGTTCCTACAGGCGTCTGTGGCGGCACGTGACGGAGTCCTTAAAGCAGAAGGACATGGAGACGGCCACAGAGCACAAGCGCCTCCTGGAGGAGAGGCAGAGGAAAGAGGAGCGTCATCGCATTGAGACGGAGACGCCATGGAGGACCAAGTACTTTGAGAAAAAAGTAAGAGTTTTCATGTTTGATGTTGGTATGTTGAATCAGTGGAATCAAATAACTATTTTGGGGGATCCATACTTAAAATTTGCTAATTGTTTTTAGATTGCTGGTATAACAAAAAAAAAAGTTCTTATAAATCATCCTAAGCAAGCTCTTTAACCTGTTCTGAACTTAGGGTGAAGGCTGGGAGTATCACAAACCACTGTGGAAAACTGTCTCAGGCCAGACTTCTGTAGCTCCACAACCCAGCGCCTGACCCCCAACACCTGCTGTACCCTCCAGCCTGGCCCCCAGTGCTGTACTGCACCCAGCCACTGCCCCGGGGTCAACACTCCCACTCTCAAAAATGAAGACACCCCACGTAGACCATCCTATGATTCCTTAATGATAACGCAGATATTGGGTAAAACGCTCATTGGAGGGAAGTGGACTGCTGGTTTTACACTAACGAGAATCAGACGTTCGTATTTTGCCTTCCTTGATTGGTATTATTTTGTATAACTTCAAAGTGAATTATTCTGATCTACAAGGGGTCCCAGTGTGCACCGAGATCTTTTGTTGATGTTGCCTTAATGGGAGTTGTGAATAGCAAGGAATTATGATGTTGGTGATGACAGTTATTTGGAAGAAGATTGTGTTTCAGGATACTTTATCACCTTCTCTTGATCTTAAAATGGAATGCTGTTGACCACATTCTGGTCAGGATTTTTTTTTTCTTTTTCAAACACTTGAAAAATCTTATTTGATGTATTATGATTTTGATATCAGCAGAAACACAGGAATGAGGGAGATCTTGGCTGAAATTGGGAGTTTTAGGGGCCAGCATATAGCTGTGTGACTAAAGGATGAGCACTGTCCTATAAATCTTCATCACAACTGGATTCCATCAAGCCTCTGGAACTAATGATGAATGAACCTTTTCAATTGGCTTTTATTTTGTTCTACTGTGGTTAGCTGAGTGTTGTTGGGGGAGTGTTACATTTTTCCCCTTTTTCATTCTTTTTCTCTCTGTTGCTGATGCAAATGCCTAGGTAGGGGCTTGCTGTGTTTGTTACTTTGAGAGCAGGCAGCATATTGGCGTCAATTATAGACTTTTGAACAATACTTAACTATGTCCCTTTTGGCTGCTTAAACAATTGGTTCCAGTCTCCATGTTCCTTCTCTTGTGGTATCTGCATTGTTTGTGAATATGTAGAATTTATACAGTATTAATGCAAATTGACGAGCTTAAACATTCCACTTAAATGTGATCTGAAATTTAAAATTGCAAGCAGCCAATTCTCATTAATTTCAGAAGAGGCTATGCTAATTTCTTATGAAATTCTACCTCTTGGCTGAAACTGTTCAGTCTGAAAGGCAATCAAATATTTAAGCCTATCAATCCATATGTAGCTTGGATAGGCCCAAAGTGTATGCTTTACAGCAACTTTACAGAATTTGTGAGGTGAATATCTAGTTTTTGAGTCATCTGAAGCCAGTAGATAAAAATGTTTGGAGATTTTTGTTTGAAAAATTAGTTTGTTTTACCCTGATTGGATGGCATGTTGCGTGAACATGTGCTGGACTGAGCACAAGTTAAGCGTCTCTCATATGAAGTCATTACTTCAGCCATGGTTGGTCCTGCTGAGAAACTTGTGCCTTATTTGTGTTGGTCTTTCTCCAGTTCATGCCTGCCACACATTTTTCACCTTCTTCATGAAATGCATTTTGAGTGAAATCACAGCCTGTGTACATATACCTGCCCCCAGCTCCCAGTTTCTTGACAAGGATACCCAGAATGTCTGCTATCTGCTGGTCTGTACATGTTAGATACTTCTCTTGGCTTTCCATTTAAAGATCTTAATTTTTCAGACCACAGACTGAGTCACAGGCTCAAACCATTTCAGTGGAGGATCTCCACTGATGGTGTCCAAAACAAGGCTTAATCTATGTCTGGAAAACAGACCCAAAGTGTATATCCTGCTGAGCTGTGAACTGCACTGATGTTTTAATTACACTCCCAGTAGCCTGAGAAAAGTCCTGATGAATGAACTAATAAAATTGCTAATATATGAACTGAGTTTCTGCTTTCTTGTTTAGTAATTTAGTTTGAAATATTAATGCTGTGCTATTGATGGTAATTAGCCTAAAGGTGCAAGAAGTTAAAAAAATCAACACAATGATGTATAAACCCTTTATATGATCCATACATTTGTGACACCAGTTCACAGTTATAAAAGGACAAAATGGCTCAATAGATCTGTCCTTCATCAGTAATGTACAACAGCCTGTTTTTGTTTTGTTTACTCAATATTTTCCAAAAACATATTTTTTTTGCTTTACTCAGTGCATGATCTGGCTTACGCTATAAAGCTACATATATTTCCTCACTCTTTAGGCTACTTCTTTGAAATTAATTATTTCACAAACTTTTTAACGTTGTAGCTAATTAATATTTCCCAAAAGAATCATAGTAATGGTAAAGTCTAGATATACATTAGTGAAACTCTGCCCTCTTCATCGAAGGTCTTGGTCCTTTAACTCTTGGGGAACATGACCAAAAAATGTACTGAATTTAACTTCACACAAAGGCAAGTCAAGACAAGGCAGTTAGTGTCCCATGACCATTAATTTGTGCATGTCTGGAGTCTTTACTCAATCATGGTATCTTTCTAATGAGAAACTGAGAAATTGACTGGATGATTTAAAAGAAAGGGTGTTTTGTTGATGAGTTGAGTTAATAGTTCTAAATCAGGTTTAAACTCTTCCCATGACCTCTCAGAAGATGAGTGTATGTCCCAACGGATTAGAGAAGTAACGTTCACTGAAACAGACAAGTCACCAGTTTAAGTAAGTGCAGTATATGAATGACTACAAAGCTCAAGTTCATAGCAGATTTCAAAAGATGAAAAGATTTTCTAAATTTTCTAAGTTTTCCTAAAGAAATTCCTATGAGTACTGATCAAATTAGAGAAATGATGAGACAGATTTTCTTTCATCTGAAAAAGATGTTTTTCCCACTTGTGTGTTGGGCCTTTGACACATACTTAGTTTAGGGCCTGTGGTTAATCAAATTGAAACCCGCTCAAAGCTCAAGCCCAAGACCACAGTGTTGTTAAACGCAAGTAACTGGGGGGGGGGGGGTAATGGAAAATCAAACAAGAAAATGATGTGTGGTAAACAGTTTTTTGAAAGCTATGCTAGCACAGTGAGGTCCCTTTACAGATGCTCCTGCTTCAGTAACTTTCCATCTCTCTTTTGGGCAATGTTGAGACTGGCATACTGCAAGCTGCAAAGCTAGTATTTTAAATATCTGCTATGGTGCAAGACAAGCCTGACTCTTTCAAGTGCTACCCCCAAAAATGTGCTTCACATAAATGTTGCTGACTGAGGGCAAAATACCCATTTTGCAGGGGCAGTCTACCCAAGAACCGAGAAGTTATGGGAATGGGATAAACTCAAAGCCAGAAGCCACATTATCTTAGCCTTGTTCAGTCCTTCTTCAGTGGCATAATATGTAATTCATTCCTTTGGTACTAAAACAAAAGCTGATATTTAGATTAAAAAAAAAGATCAATGGAGACCAGCTCCACATATTGAACCAATATGGTGTACAAAAACAAGTCTTGCAGGGCTTTGGGAGTGGTCACACTTCACTCAGTTGCCTGAAGGGGGCGGTGGTGAGGGTTGCAGCTGTGGTAGGAGCTTTCAGATTGGGCGGAGATGTTGGAGAGGTGCCAGTGCTGTGGTCTGTGCAGGCAGAGGGCTGAGAGGAGTCCTGCTGCTCTGTGGGGCTGAGAAGAACGGCGACGGTAGTGCTTTCCAGCTCCTCTTGAATCAGCGTGTTAAAGCGCTCCAGCACGCAGTGAGCGGTCAGACGTGCTTCTGGGTCATGGTCCCAGGACTCTGTAATAGTGGCACACAGTAGCTTCATTCCCTGTAAAGGGAATGGAAAAACAGAAAAATGTTTTCTAGATCATTTGTTGAGGACGAAAACCCCCCAAGACCCCAGAACAACAAAATTGATAACCAACTATGTACATACAGACAAAACATATTCAAAACGATAGACTGTAGCATTAATCCTTACAGGATTGGAAGTAACGTGTAATATAACATTTACATTAAATGTTTTTGCAAAACTGTTCTTTTGTTATTTGTATAGCTTTGCATTATTATGCATTATTTGTATACACTATGCATTGTTTGTTAACTTTTGCACTGTATTTTTTTACTATGGAGCACACACTGGGTGTACTGTCCAGCTAGATGGGATGTCAGGACGTCCCCTGTCCCTCAGCACCAGATCCCTCATGCTGTCCACACATGGCTGCTCACACACCTTCGAACCAAATGGAGGTTCATAATTCTTCACCTCTGTCCAAATATCAAATAGAGAAATAGTTCAAATATCACATAGTTCATGTCAGCATGGCTTACACAGTTTCAGCATCAAAATCAGGGACATGTCATTTGGTTATTAACACTTTATGTTTCTATGGACTTGCTTTAACTATAATTATGCACACCTGCCAGACCACATGGCCACTCTGACTGGTGACTCTTTGCTGGTGACATGAAAAAGCATGTTGTAAAATTGCTGTAATTAAATAAATCATACAATACTACATACCGAGAACTAATCCATATAGCCAAAAGTATGTGGGAAAAATTGTACATCTGACCAATATGAGACTGATGGACACCCCATTCCAAAAACACTGGCATTAATAAGGGGTTGGCTTTCTCTTTGCAGCTATGACCTCTTCCTCCACTTGGCATTGTGCATAGTCATCTCTGGCTTGTGTGTTTCTCATTAATCTGTACACAATGCTCCATGATGTTAAAGCAAAAACAGGTTTTTGGAATGTTTTGTAAATTTATTAAAAACACAAAACTGAAATGTTCTAGTTACGTATGTATTCAAACCATTCACTTAGTACCTCTGGCAGCAATGATGGCCTCCAATTTTCTTAGAAATGAGCCTGGCAGATCTTTTTTTTTTTTGGAGGTTTCTCCAATTCTTCTTGGTATAATTATTTAAGTTCAGATTCCATCAGAGATGTTTAGTTGGGTTCATGTCTGCACCTGGGATAGGCCAATCCAGGACTTTCACAGTTTACCTGAAGGCGTTCCTGTGTATTCCCAGTGACATGCTTAGAGTTCTTGTACTGTTGAAGTGTAAACCTTTGCTGTGGCATGAGATCTTGAGCACTCGAGAAAAGATTTTCACCCAGGACTGCTCTATCTTTCTGTATCCATCTTTCCTTCTATCCTGACCTGTCTCTCTGTCCCTGCTGCAGAAAATAAAAGTAATAAATATTGGTATTAATGAAGCTCAATACCTGGTTTCCTCCATACATGCTGGTGGGCGCAGACCAGGAGATCTTCCTTATAGTCTCAGAGCTGTTCAGGTGTTTTTTTGGCAAACAAGCAGACTCTTATTTTATATTTTAATGAGGAAAAGGTTCTACCTGATCAATCTACCATAAAAGGAGAGATGGCAGAGTGCTGGAGTGATGATTGTCCTTTTTCCCAACTCCACAAAGGAATTCTGGAGCTCATCATACTGACTACTGGCTTCTTAGTTACCTGTCTGACTGGTGACTGAGATTGACTGGGCAGCCAGATCTTGGAAGATTACTGGCGGTTCCAAACTTTGTCCATGTTTTCTCGATCATGTTGTACAAGTGGACTCCAGTAAAATTTTAGATACATTTCAAGAACCACTGATAGAAGTAGAATGCATCACAGAACAAGTGTGACTATCATAACAGGTTTGAATACTTTTATAAATGTGTTGTTTTAGTCTTAATAAATTTACAAAACATTAAAAAATATTTTTTGTGGTGGAGTATTGTGTGTTAATTTATGAGAAAAAAGCAAGTTGAATCTATTTGAGTATGAAACATTAAAATATGGAAAATATGTGAAAGTGCCTGAAAATGTCCCACATAAATGGTATTAAACCACTATTCTTCTGTACATTTACATATAGCAAGTGCCCTTGTACTGAGGGATTTAGAGAAGTTCTTTGTATTAAAGTATAATCTCATGCAATCGTCACACTTTATGGATTTTGTAATATCTTCCTGTATAGCAGTATTGTGACTGATGTTTAACCTAACAAAACTTGATGAACTGTGCTCAGAATCAGAACCACTTCCAGTCTAGTTTTGTCTCTCTCACCTCCTATGACATCACAACGAGAGGCCATTTCCCACAGCACCAGAGCCATGGAATACACATCCATCTGTTTGAAAGACTCCAAGTCTTCCAGGTTTACTCGAGATTCTAGGACTTCAGGAGCCATGTAGCGTGCAGTGCCAACCTTAATAAGACAAAAAAAAGGAGATTTTCTTACATCTTAGACGTAAAAGATGCTTGGAAGGCATAAATGTGACGGTACAAAAATGTTTTCAAGAACCGAGCAGGGACCAGGGGAGAGTGTCGTCCTCACCTGCCCACTGTTAGCGAAGTCATCCACAGTGAGAGCGAGGTCCAGCCGCAGAGCCAATCCAAAGTCACACAGCGCACACTCTCTGTGACTCTTCATCACAATGTTGCTGCTTTTCAGGTCCCGGTGAGCTACAGGCACCTTTGGGGTGCCGCTTGGCATGGTGTCACTGTGTAGGTGTGCCAGTCCTCTCGCCACCGAGCCTGCCATTGCGCAGAGATCGGACCAGCCGAGGATGTGGCTGGCTAGGAAGTCCTGCAGGTTACCCAGAGCGTGATAGGCCATGATGAGCCAGTACTGCCTCTGGGGGGCAGCAGCGGTACCACCACGCTCCTCAGCTGTGAGAAACCGTACGATGTTCTCGTGTTTTAAGCTGGCATTGGAGAAGATGGCCCTCTCGTTGCGCCAGGAGGCATACTCTACAGCAGGGAAAATTTTCACTGCTACTGTTTCGTATTGACCGCGTTCACTGTGGTTGAGCTGTGCACGCCACACTTCAGCAAACCGGCCTTTACCCACCAGTGCCTCCAGCTGGATGGGCAGGTGCTCTGCGTTGTGGTTTAGGCTGCTTGCGCAGCTAGATGACATGTCCGAATCTGCATCATCATTAAGCGCCAGTAGCTTGCCGTGGTAGTCGATGCCATTGGCTTCGCGAATGCGGCCTTCTGGTGGCTCGAGGGACTGGTAATTGGTTCGCTTTGGTGGCCAGTCTTTGGGCTGTTTGTTCAGCTGCCGTGTGCGGTAGAGATAGAAGGTCAGTGCAGCAATGACAGCTACCAGGAGTAAAGGAGCCAGGCTTATCACAACGACTGGAATCACGTCTTTACTCTTCAGCCTCGAAAAACCTACAAGTTAAATGTCAGCGTTATTTCTGCATCTGACTTGATCCATATTCAGCTGTTTCTGAAAAAACATAAAAAGGTCAAATATGTTAAGAGTTTTTTACCATTTATTCCTTTGTCAAAGATGAGCTTGTCATTGCAATCCTGCTCTCTGATACAGCTGCAGAGGAAGAGCATGCCGTTCTCGGAAGGTAGAGGAGTCATCACACACTCCGTGGAGCTGTCATTAGACAGCACTGTGTTCTCCAGCGCATGACGAGGATTGTGACACAGAGTCTGTACACTCACACTCTCATTCACCTTCTTCCTGTGAAGAACACACACACACACACACACACACACATTCATTCAGGTTGCAAAATTAAAGGGTGTCTTTTTTGCCATGTAGATTTAACATAGATAAAATGCTCCAATAAATCTTTCCGAATGTTTAAGGATGTTCTTCCAAGAAAAAAACAGAGAGAAATGAATAACCACTGTTTAGGGAATCACTGCTGAAGAGTTTTCTTTGTATTTCTTGCCAAAGTCAACTCTTTAGTGAAATTTATAAATGTTTTTGTTATTCATCCTGTGTTAGTGATGAACAGGAGTTTTTATATGACCATTTTATTTGCGTAGTGTTCGATTCTGCATTCCCTTAGAGAGCTGGCTCTCCCTTGGAACAGCCAGTAACTACACGGTCAATCAGAGGTCACTTTGATTAACTTCTCAGAAAACTTCCCCAGGGGCCAAACTGGGTGGAACTAACTCAAGGGAAATCTTTAGAAACAGGGTGAATTATCCTAGCAATGGCCCAGAGAAGAAAAATTCTAAAATTTTGTTCATTGAATCCCTGTTCATTCAAACCTTGTTCATTTTAAAGTTAGGCTGGAGTATGCAGCTACTTTAAACCAGTTTTTTGCATATATTTTATCATATTTATCATTTTAATAACAATTATAGAACATAAAAATAACTGGTTATTAAGCTTAGTTTGTGTTGTGTATGCAAAAATGTTACATGTATTAAAAGTGATAATGCTGGGTTGTGGCTGAACCACCCCACTGATGCTGCAAACACAGAGGAAAATAATATTTCTTCAGCCTATGGACCTGTGTACTGTTTAATAAAAAAGTGTCATTGCCAATACCTACCATATAGCCACACAGACTTCTTCAGCCAGTGTACAGAAGGAACTGAAGTTGCAGTTACTCATGCAGATGTTGTCTTCACACACAGGACTGGACTGATCACACCACTTACAAACATTACTTGTGTGAGTGAATGCACTGATCTGAAATACTGAAATGTGCAGAGAAAGAAGTAAGGGCATTTAGAAACTTTCAAGGAAATAATGTAGGTCATTAGTATGGTGTAACATATTGTTTACTAATCACAAGAGAATTTCTAGAGAATTTCTAGAGAACTTACAACAATTTTTACATCATTTCAAATGAAGTTATAGCACTGGCATCAAGTCATCACACCATAAAAATATACATAACCAATGATTTTGTTACAATTTATATAAAGGGAATCCTTAACAGAAAGAGAAAATAAGAAAAACACAAACCCTTAATTGCCTGCATGCATGAATATCTGCTTTATATTATTGCATGGAGGATATTCTGTCATAATGCTTTCATAATGAAAATAATTGCAAGGGAAATCACGGAGCAGTGAAAGTCATAATGACAGCTGCAATCAAGACTGTAGGCAGTGTTGTGTATTTGTGGCCAACCCTGTAGGTAGTGTTGTGCCCCCTCTGGAGACTACAGCAAGCTAAGTGAATTTGGATGATGTACAGTATATATTATGTGTGTTGAGACAGATTTGGTTCTCTCTCTCTCTCTCTCTCTCTCTCTCTCTCTCTCTGTCAGTGTGTGTGTGTGTTTTGAAGGTGGGGGTTGTGAGTGCTATGGTAATATGGGTGTAAGAAGCATTCTTTCCCACGCATCACAACAATATTAATTGTTGATTGAAACCAGATGGGGGTATTTCACTCTGAGAGTGTGGTGATCTAACAGAACTGAATAAACATTAAAAGAAGCTGCATAGATATTTCACAAAGACTTCCAGATGTTCACTGATGCCAACCATCAAAATATACATGTGACTGAGAAGGGGGGGGTGAGAAAGAAAAAAACCTAAAAGGCTGGATTAGCAAAAAAAAGCCTCCTCTGTAAACTTTAAAGTAATTAAAATCACCAGTGAGTGCTCCAGAAATAAATTGAAGCCAGAACTGTTCATTCTGGCCAAGTTTGAAGCACAACCCCTTTGTACATATGGGAAACCCAAAGGCTGCATGCTTACAGGAGGCCCAGAGATGTTGGCTTGCAGTTATTGCAGTCAAGCACATTTTCCTCTTTATTCACATGTTATACCCACTCAAATGCATTCAGTTCTTAATGGCATGAGGCAATTCTTTAAAAGAGACTATTTGCGATGCTATTTTCAGTGAACCTTGATGTCAAGCATAATACAGAATTAAATGCTGGAGAAATCATTGTTTTAATAAATGATTAAAAATACTGTTCCTGCACAGAGCTCTAGCACTGCACCAGTTAGTCTTGTCCATTCACACCTGGTTGAAGTCAGTGAAAGGCTTAATGAGTGGGTGGAAACAGGTTTGTTTCTACATGGCGTGTATTGAACTTTTCAGTTTGGCTGTCTGGTCTCGGAAGAACTCTGCTGGGATACCTTTGAAATTTTCAGTGTAATATTCAAACGTTTCCACTGGGTGGCAGGTTTATTCTGCTTGCGTGATCCAAAGTGCTTCTTAAATAAATGAATCACACAGTATAATCAAAACATTATTTACTGGTGCTGTCGCTTGAATGTGATCTACAGGTTTTATACATATCTGCAGAAATTCCAAACTCAGTAATAAATATATAATTCACCAAAACATTTATGTTCATTTCTTAGAATAAAGTGAGAAAATGCTATCACTACATTACCTGTTCCCTTTATCCATTGTTTTTAGAACTTGACTTCATTTAGCACAGAAATAGGCAAGGCTCATGTCCATTAAACAAAAATCTGTTCAGCAACTAATTAAATTTAGTCATATATCTTCTAATCTAAGATTCTTTTCCCTGAGTTACCATGAAAACTCATTCCTACAAACAACAATTTGCCAGACTATTCTTGAGAAGGCAGAGCAAAACCCAGCAGGCTGTGTCTCGGTTCCCTGGACAGCGCAGAACTTTTCAGACAGAGTGCGGCATACAAGGCTGTCAGTGTATTTCGTATCTTTTGCTTTAGTTCTGACAACATTAGCACTGTGTGAAACTGTGATGGCAGGGCAGAAGATAGAACATCACATCAGGATCTGGAATTTTTTTCTGTCTTTGTATAGCAACATTCTTCTGAGCTGGTACCACCTCACCACATGTGCCCACTGTTTGAATAGGACATTTTCAAACAACAGTTGGTGTATGGTGTGACTGAAGAAGATGGTTTTCTTCTCTCCACCCACATGGTAATATTTTATAATTATTGGTGAAAGTGTAACTGCTTGCTTACACACCCAATCCATTTAAGGGGGCCTCTGCTATGCAACAAAGATAATTTGGCTTAAGTTGGATTTCCTGCTGGAAATTTCCATTGCATATTACAGTGACATTTTAGTATAGTCACAGTCCATCGCATCTTTTCATCTTAATAGCATAAATCCTGTTTTAAATTACAGTTTTTTAAGTATATAATGTACACATTCATCACACTATAAAAATACTGTGTACAAGAGTTCCGCAAAACATTTCTATGCTGTTATGTTGTGTTTGTAGAGTATTGTGTTTGTGTCATAGGCTAAAGCTTAATAGGCTTCAAGTTTATTGACCAATCGTCTTTCAAAAACAGATGGAAATGCAGATTATTACATTAAAGTGTATTCATAATATCTGTCAGTCACATTACAGCGTGCAATATGTTGCAGTTTCTAATCCTAAACAATATGTTTCTTATTTTTCCATGAAGCATCTGAAAATTTAAGGAACAGAATAATTCTTATTTTTAGCATGATCATTTTAAAGCCTAACTGTAGACAGTATGAGAAATAGTACTGCTGATCCAGATTCAACTCTGGGTATTGTGTATACTTGTTGAATATTGCAAATAAAAAAAAATCCACTGAAATTTTCCATTTTATATTTTTGCACATTTTTTTCAGTATTGTGATCACTTTTACAATGTGTCATCATTACAGTATGCCAAACTATTCAGCCATTCTTGACTCTTCTCAAGGCATACTCATTTCTTCTTACGTCATAAGAATGAAGAAAATTGAATCGTAAAACTTACGTCGTTTGATAAAAGCATACAGTAGTAAATGAACGCTTTTTGGCAGCTAGAAGTTTTCAAGGGGGGAATGAGGGAGTAGAGTCAATAGAACTGAGGCTTTTCTACCCCTCAAGTACTCTCACAACAAACAATTATTGCATGTTTGTCTGTCTAAAATATAAAATATTTATATAATAAATCATTAGTATTAGCATTGGGCTAATACTAACACCAATGATATGTTCCATAAACACTATCTATGCATTAAAACCTTTTGTTTCAGGGGCTGTTTTCTTCAGGCAACTTAAGTGATGACAAACAAAACTTTGAGTTTGAAAATGTAAACTTTTTTCTGCACTAAGAATCATTTTTTAAAGTATTCACATTTTAGCCTAAACTTAAGACTACATTTTAAAACAAACAAACAAACAAACAAAAACAACGGTTTTTAAAGCTTTGTCTGGCATTAAATTGTAGGCTGTCAGATTAAAATGAGATGACAAAATAGATCCAGTGAAACGGATCCAGTGAAAACAGGTAAAGTTTTGGTTGGTGTATAGTTGGACAATGATCACTGCAACAACTAGATACGGCGTAAAGAAGAGCAATAAAATAAGATATCCTACTCACGAAGCGACAGAAGAACAGATGTTTGAATCGAGAGCCTCCAGTGTCTGCGCCCCATAATCTTGCGCGAGATTTCAAATCTAAATATTTCAAGATATCTAAATATTCCAAGATAAAACTGTAGGATAACCCTTTCTCTACATTTCTTCGTCAAAGACAAAGATAAGTTCACATGTAGGGTGTGAAAGTTTAGGCTATAGGCTATCCTACGCGATGTAAGAGGAGCTGCTTGGACTGAAGGTTTTTTTTTGCGTTAGCGTCAGTTGTAGGCGGATCCAGATGTTTTTAATCCAGCTGTGTGAAGAGGCCGGCCCAGGAACTTGAGCTTATTAATGTAGGAGTCTATTCAAAAGCCTATTCAATCTTCTACAGAATTACCATCACTGGATAAATAGCTAAATGCTAGCAATGTTACCAAAATATAATTTGGTCATCACTGACTGTAATGACATGTTTTACTTACAGTATTGGTTAGTTCAATACTTTGAGAACAAAAGGGCAAATAAAGGCGTTTATTAAATGGTGACTATTATCTGGTGTTGTGTCATTTTAATTTGCTCTGAATCGATTTACATATACATTTATTTGAATTACACTTTATGTTTCATTTTACACTTTGAATGTATTATTTTTAATGTTTACCTTTTATTTTTCTAATTAGACCTATTTATGTACATTTCTTTGCACACCTCAATAAATTTCGATTTGATAACCATCATATTTTCATCTCAAATCTACTTATTCTTTTTTCCGCTTAAACATGCTTATTAGGCAAATAATCAAAACAACAGGCGACACGGGGAGGGGTGGTTCAAATGCGCATGCGACAAAATAGCAAACAGTCGGCATGATGGCGGATACGGGAAGCGACGAAGTAGCGGTGATTGGAAACACAGACCTAACACCTTCGGAGTTAGAAAACAACATTAAAAACACGGTAAACATTGTTTTGGGTTGCTCTAAACCAAATATAAACGTGTTCCCTAAGCTATGGGAAAGTCCGTCTTGACAGAACGGGTTTTGTTCAGAGAGGCCCGACGTCCGTCCACGGAGTCTCTTGAACTGTGACACGGACAGCTAGGTAGTCATCTCACTTCAACAGCTGGGACATGCCTCTTGTGCAGTTCTTAAATGATAACGATGGCGCAGGTGGTTAGCCTAGTCGGTTTTCTGTCTAGTTTAGTGCCACCTAACCAGCCAACACCTGTTATCAGAAATAGTTTATGAACCTTCTGTTTCATGTTTTAGCAAACATACCTGCTAGCTAACCTAGCTGTCATGTCACAACATCGTAACTAGCAAACGAGAGCTTGTTAATAAAGTCGTCTGCCCATGGTGTTAGAGTGCACATTAAAGGCCACTTTTACCTAATTATGTAGAAGTTAACAAATTTCAGCCAAATTCATAACCATGTATTTGAATTCTGCTTCAAAGCCAGGTAAGAGTTAGGTAGTTAGCTATTTGGATCACAGGAACATGGATCCGATGTGTGCGTGTCTCGTGATCCGTCATCAGATTTGTGTTGTTATCGACCACCAGACACCTCCGAAGGACCGTCACGCCAATGCTTTGGCCGTATCAGACTAAGTAACGGTATTATTGGTAGATCTTTTTTTTTTTGCTTTTCATTTCGCAGATGGTTGAGAAGGGGAGCACTCTTTTGAAGAGAATGGAGATCAGTGTAGCCGAGGCAGAGAAAAGAACAGGAAAAAATGCAGTCAGCATACAGGAAACCTACACTGTATATCTCATCGAAACAAGGTAATCACTTAATTTACGCTTATGCCTTCATCACCGTTAAGATTGTTATAGAAGTAAAAGGTTGAAATTAGCTATTTCTTTACTTGAGTACCTCGTCAGCTTTGATATAGTATCTTTGGCAACATGGTCTTGTCAGCCCCACACTTCACTGAGCCTAATCTTTCAAGAATTCCCCATCTATTGGTATTTTTCTGTGAAATGGAAATGTTCCATTCTTTTGTGGCTCATGTATGGAAATTAAAAGGAAGGGAAGTAGAAGCTAAGGGGAAAGGTTAGTTATATTCAAAACCAGTATGTCCAGATGACTCAACAGAACATCAGCATTGTCCACTGAAGGGTTGGGCTTTTTGTATATTCAGTTTAATAAAATTCCTACAGCTCTGAAAATTTTTTGTTTTTGTTTTTTTTTAGAAAAATTTGATTGCTCAGAATAGATTTGTTTAACATAGAAGAAGCAATCAAATGTTGATGCCTTCTGTATAAGCGCCATATGGAAAAAGGCTGACAAGTTCAAGTCTTGAAGACTGATGCCTTAGCATGTTTTTCTCTTTTCTTCCCTCTCGCATCACATTCAGAGCCTCAAAGACTTGATGATTAGTTGATGAGAACCGTGGAAAAACTAAACTGTGGTGACTGTCCAACACTACTTTCCCTGCCTTGCTACAGGGCCTGTAGGTTCCCAGAACCAGCTGCTATAAAGATGGATCAGAGCTCCAACAAAAGTATGAAACATAAGACTGGCTAGAGGGGCATTCCAGCTTCATGATGCAGAGTTTGCTTTAGTGTTTACAAGGATTATCCTCTTCCATTCAATTAATCCTGTCCCCTCTTCAAGGTCTAGCTCTGCAGTGTTGTACAGCAGATAAGCCTTAGACTCATTCTACTCATCAGAAAGTCTGTGGAACGGAAGTTCACTTTTTCCTTTGTCTCTCTGCTACTTTCTGTGTTTGCCATGCCCGGCAGTGCAGCCGGAAACCAAGGCTTGTCACTTTTTTCATGTAGCTGCTGAGTCAGCAGTTTGGACCACCGTTTACAGTCTCAGATGTGTTGACTTTAGGACCAAAAGCATATGCTCCTCCAATCAACTGTCACAGGACCCATTCATAAACATCACAACATTTGGCTTTTTTTATTTTTTTTTATCTTTTTTATCAGCCCATCTAATTCACTGGGGCGTGATGTGCGCTGCCATGTCAGCAGGTTTATGGCAGACATTCAACAAGGTCACCATGAAAGATGTGACGTATTGGCTGCTGAGCGAGTCTGTCCAAGCCCAAAGTTTAGTGGTAGTGGAGGCTGCTTCACCGTTGCTTCATGTCTAAACAAAACTCTACAAACAAAGAGTCCTGTGTTGCACAATCATGACCTCAGTCACCACCCCGTAAAAAAGGAAACATGTTTTGTTAAGGACCTGTGCAAGCTACACAGACCCATGCATGTGTGCATATCGCCTGTGCTTATTTATTTATCCCATACAAGGGCGAGTGGTTCTGGGGTCACACAGTTGGGGTGCAGTGTGACTCCCAGCGAGTGTATAGGCACTGCTGCTCTAGTGAGGGTTATTTGCATAGAGTCTATTACGGGCTCTCATTTCCTCTGTGTCCTGATCTTCTGTTTTGGAGGTTCTCCCATCTCTGTACCCTCTTTTGACCTGCTTTTCCCTGTTTATTTGTCACTTTTATTTATGCTATGGA
>JAOXYF010000007.1:20664270-20677049 GCA_028565775.1 Sternarchorhynchus goeldii
ATTTTTTTTTTTTACTGTCCCCCTAATGTGCATTTCTGCCTACTGTATTATTGCATATAAAGTAGATTACCCGCTTTTCATTAGGTGTAATGCTTCGCTAACTAGTGAAATAATATAGGAAACATTCTATATGAGACCCTTGTTCTGCTACTCTATACTGCTCTGTAGGGTGTCTTAGTGGTGCTCTGCTCCAGAATTTGAAGCTCTCTTGCTACCAGGAACCCAAGATTACACATCACAGTCAAACTTCTGGTGCATATTTGAATAGACCCTTAAGGTTTCTTCTTTTATGGTCTAAGATCGAGCCGTCTGAAGGTTTAGGGCTCTCCTCAGTGTTTGTCAGCATAGTTATATTGAAATATTGAGTTAAATCCTTTGACTCCTGAAAGTTTTTTTGTGTCTTGAAACTTCTGTATAAGGGTTTGTTTTTATTTTTAGCAGATAGATTGTTCAGTATCCAACACTGTGTTTCTTGGGTTTGCTTCAACTACTTAATGGTGAATTATCAGAGAACTTTTTGCTGAACCATGAGGTCAAGGTTGGATCTCGGTTGGCACAGTCATTGTGCCATGGAGGAAATCGCTTTCCTTTAGGGCTGAAAAAATGCCAACTTTTGGCAAAATACTCATGCTTACATTACATAAATGTTCTTGGTGGTGTTCTTGGTTATATTGTTTAACCCTAAGGTCTAGTCATAGCAGCTGTCTGTTGCTTTGGCCATTTAAAAAAAAACAAACAAACCACTTGCTGTACTCATTTTGTTTCAGGGCTGTGGATGCTGTGGCTGATAGTGCCAATCCTACCCCTGACTCTTTGTGGAGACGCTACAGTGAATTTGAGCTCCTCAGAAACTACTTATTAGTCACCTATCCATTTGTAGTTGTTCCTCCTTTACCGGAGAAACGGGTAAGAGAAGTGCCTTGCTGGAATACTTGTAGACATTTAAACACCTACCAAAACACCCATCAGTCTGCTTCTCCTCATTATAGCTGACTGTCTTTTGATGTTGCAGGCAGAATTTGTGTGGCACAAACTGTCTGCAGACAACATGGATCCAGACTTTGTAGAGAGGCGTAGGGTTGGATTAGAGAACTTCCTGCTCCGTGTTGCCTCCCATCCAGTCCTGTCTAATGACAAGATCTTCTACTCCTTTCTCACACAGGTAGTACAGATTGAATAAAAAAATTCTGTAAGACATTTGCTCAGTGCCTACTCATCAGTCCAAAGTACCATAAAGTTTTAATGACGTCTATAGTAGAATCAAAGACATGATCACTGCCTTTTATTTCCCCAAACTGTACTCTTCTGAGTTACTTCAAATAAATATTCTAGTATGAATCTAGTATATTCTCTACTCTCTAAATGTTGAGCCTGTTTTATTTAGTCATACAAATTTACCATGTTGACTAAGGTTGACTAAGCTTTGATGTTTTAGAAATTGGAGGTCATTTTTTGTCAGTGTAAAAATAATATCTCTTCTCTGCCCCACAGGAACAGGGTTGGAAGGAAGTGGTATTTGAGACAGGCTTTCAGGCAAAGGTATTTCACTAGTGATTTATGCCAGTTTATGTTCATGCACTCCCTGAGTCCCACATGAGATGTCTGTAACTTCATTGTTGATGTGGAGCTTGATTGCACGTTTCTAAGTGTATCTTGATGTGCTGTATTGATATGGAGTTGGGTGAATATGAATGTATCAGTACACCATGGTAATGACATGAGGGAGTTAAAGTATTACTGCAGTGAGGAGTCTTTTATCTACATGCTAGGGTATATAAACCAGAGGAAGTCTGTTTGAGCTGCCTGGACCAATCCAGTGAGAGCAGCATCTTTTTTTCTCCCCCTTTCTTTTGTGTGTGTGTGTGTGTGTTGACTTTTTGCAGTGTTTAAAATCTCTCTGAAGGGATTTGTGGTGTTCCACAAACATCTGAACAAAGACTGAATTTTAAAAGGTTTTTTGTTTAATTTATTTATTTAATTTTTTTCCCTTTGGCCACCTTTTACAGGCAGATTCAAGGTTGAAGGCTTTAAATGCGACTTTCAGAGTTAAGAATCCAGACAAGTAAGTTATTTACCATAGATTTTGTTTGGCCTGTAGACAATTACTTTTATCAGTAGTACAGTCTACACATAACAATTAGGTGTCTTCATTCAGAATTTGTTTTAAGTTTAAAAAGAGGGCTGACAGCTAACAGTGTCAGGCCACATCATATAATGTTGTAATAAAGCCTTGACCCCTTTGTCTGTATGTGTCTCTCTCTCTTTCTCTCTCTCTCTCTCTCTCTCACTCTCTCACTTGCTTTCTTGCTCTCTGTTTCTTGCTCTCTCTCAGGAGGTTTGCAGAAATGAAGCACTATGGAGACGAGCTGCAGACTGTTATATCGCAGCTGCTGCGTGTGCGAGCAGTGAGTATGAACAGCTGCTGGAGCTGCTGGACTTACACACACACACACACACACAGAGGCATGTGCAGTACAAAACCATTGATTACGAAATCACACTAATTCTTGCCTTATTTGGACTGAGATTGTTTATAACAGGCTAACCCATGTTAATTCCACTAATGCACAGTTCTAAACTTTCCTGCATATGGGCAATAAAATAACAGTAGTGCACCATTTTGCTGCAGTACAGTTTGTACTTTGATAGAGGTGCCAATTCCTTACTAACTAAAGTGAATTCTTCACTCAGAGAGTGGCTGATCGCCTCTATGGAGTCTACAAAGTACATGGGAATTACGGCAGAGTTTTCAGGTGGGCTTTTTTTTTTAACCACTGAATGCAATACAGTGGCAGCAGTGCTGTAGTAACTGTTAGGGTAGTACATGTACAGCATATGTACATCGCTGTTCTCCTAAAAAAATCCAGGCCTGAATATGAGTATATATATCCAGGCCTATCTGTGAATATATGTTTCACAGATAGTAGCTCACCAGTCTAAGCATTTTCATTATGAGCTCCTACCCTGTTCTTCTGAAGTTCTATGGTTGAAACCACATTTACAGTCTTGTACGCCTTATGTTATTCACATGTATCATAAATATATTACATGGGCAACTGAAACTTGATGTAATTTAATTTTAGTATTCTTTTTTTATGCACACTGAAACCATTTTAGTAGGTGTGTTTATTAACTTAGAGGTTATCGCAGCTTTAAAACATCATTAGACTATTCTTATTGACTGATCTTTGAAACCAAGCTGTTGCACATAGAATCAGTTTCACTGGTTTAGCGCTTTAGCCACATTTTAAAAAAATATAAAAATCAGTAGCAGCTGATTGGTTGATTTCCTTGTTGCTCTGGACAGTGAGTGGAGTGCCATCGAGAAAGAGATGGGCGACGGACTACAGAGTGCAGGGCATCATATGGATACGTGAGTTTGTTCCGCGCATTGAGTACATATACACACATTCACACATGCGCCCTATCAGCAGCAGGTCACTGACACTTTTATGAGTGATTCTCATGCAACCTTTAAAGGATTAGTTCAGTATCATGTTGCAACAGTTATGATTGTCCCCACCAGCCACCCCAATCAGCCTATCCTGTTACCCCTCTGAGAGCTCATTGAGAGCTGAGATATGAAGGCACTGCGTGATGCCCTGCAGCATGTAAATTTGCTTCTCCATCTAGAGCTGTAAAACACATTTGCTGAATTGATTCGAAAGCGCTCAGGTTTCTAGAGAAGCCCTTGCCGCTACCACTGACCCCTGTAACAAGTAGCCAGGAAGGTGAGCTCTTGGGAGGTTCCTGTTTCAGCTTGGCTGGAGCACAACAAATGTATCTGTAGTAGCCAGAACCAATAACATTAGCAGTGTTCTTGAGACACTGAGACGATGTTGTTTGAATGTCACTTGAGGTTCTGTACTTGCGGGCGGCTTTGTTAGCCTGATGCTAGCCAGCCCCAGGCACTTCTCTGTTGGTCTGTGCTGCCATCTATCTTGACGGCTTCCAGATTGCCGCACTCAACTGCAAGGTCAGAGGTTGTCTAGTCCCAGGGCCTTGTGGCACACTGTCAGCTGCCACTTGCACTCTCGTGAGGGCAGATGTCCATCATCAGATTCCTTCTGCGGCACTGAGGGCGCTCCATGATTCACGTTTCTCAACTTTTCCCAAGACTCATTCAGATGCCTGTGAATACAATGGCTTTTGATTTGCCTTTATGCACCACAGTGCTGTTTCCTGTGGTAAAAGTTGTCTTTATAATGAAGTGTGTTTTAATGTGATTGAAACCGTGTGTTACAGTTATTTTTTAAGGAGAGCGATTCTGTGGTTACTTTGTTGCTTTGAGCAGCAATTTCTATTTCTGGAGTTAAGTGGTTTAAAATTACAGCACTTATTCTTAACTTCTTCATCTTTATATACTTTACACTGTGATGCACTAGTGAAACACATTAAAAGCACATTTGAGATATTCTCTGTGTGTGTGTGTGTGTATGAAATGTTTAACATGAGCCTGTTATCTTGGTAGGTATGCTGCTTCTATAGATGACATACTGGAGGATGAAGAACACTATGCTGACCAGCTGAAAGAATACCTTTTCTACACGGAGGCATTAAGGTTTACTACACTAAAAATACTGGTGCAAAATAAACTGTCTTGCTGCAAAGCTTTTATTTTGGAGGCATAAACATTTTTTGTCTTTTGGCTGATATCTTTCCTACCAATAAAAAACTGTAAAATCGTGTAGATTAAGTAACTGAGTAACGATTTCTGTTAGTGTTAAGTTCCTGTACTTATTTTGGGTGCATTTTAATAAGAGGTTTTAATAGGGACTTGGTACAGGAGGGCAGTTTATATATTATGTGTAATGTTTTGTCACTTGTAATTGTAATAGATTAGCATTCTTTGTGTAAGAAGCTTTGTGAGTATCAGCTCAGAGCACATCAGACATTTTAAAGAAAGCGAATCTTGGATCAGCTGCAATAACTTGTCCATATATGAATATATGTAATTACATTCATTAAAATATGAATGGCAAACAGATTTTGGAACAGTGTGTCATCTCTGATGCACACAGTAAAGTATACAGCCTGTAGTCATGGCCTCCAGAGCAGAAAAAAAAGAATCGCACTCCAGAGTTTAGTTTCAAGCCCATGTGTGTTGGATTAGAGCTGGAAGTAAAAGCCGAAGGGAGGAGATCTCATCGGTACTGAGCAGCAGCGGGCAGAGTGAGTTGAAGAGCTCGCCTCACGCAAGTCTGTTCTCCACAGACTGCTAAAAAGGCCATTCGGTCACGCTATTGCCATCATAGAGAGCGATGCTGGTTGGCTGGTTTGATCGTTTGTTCTTAAAAAAAAAAAAAAAAAAAAAAAACCTCACATATAAAGTGGTCAATACTGTTAGTGCTATACCCATTTATAAATGCCTTTAAATTACTGTTCTTATTGTGTTTGTTGTTGTTGTGGTGTCCCCCCCCCCCCCCCCTTAGTTTTTAAACCATTGATTTGGCTTTGTGTTGTGTGTAGGGCTGTGTGCAGGAAGCATGAGCTTTGTCAGTTTGAACTGGAGATGGCTACACAGGACCTGATCTCCAAGAAACAGCAGAGGGAGGAGCTGGCTACCGGGGTGAGTGTCCATTCACTTCAGAAAAAACCCTGCAATGACCACAGCTCTACCAACATCCTGGATGGAGCTGCAGCATCATGCCTTCTGGTTATTTTGTTTTTCTAACTTGGGCCAGTAGAAACTGCTCACAACGTGGCATGTTTAAAAGCATCTTGGAACCTATGACTCAGCAGTTTATTCATAGTTGTTTTTTTTTTAAGCTTTTGTGTTTCATAAGTTGCTTTCTGGACAAAATGCTGATCACAATTTGGAAAAAGTTGATAGTGATTAGAAATGAGCAAAACCGATGAACTCATGAACCTGAGTTATGGACTGGGTAGATCTTGAAAATTGCAGTGTGCTCACCACCAGTTATGCTGTCTCTTCATTAATACCCATTCCATATAAAACACCTCCTTTTAAGCGAAGATCAAAAACATTTAACTGCAAATCTGATTTTGCTTTTCTGCCATCTGTCTGCAGACAGTCCGAACCTTCTCCCTGAAGGGAATGACCAGCAAGCTCTTTGGCCAGGAGACACCCGAGCAGAGGGAGGCCAAACTGAAAACTCTGGAGACCCAGATTGAGGAGGGAGAGGAGATGGTGAAGGAGAGAAATGTCGAGAGCGAGTAAGTGTTCTTTCCCCACATCTGTCAGCTTGACAATGAGTAGAAGTACAAGTCCCATGCTTTAAAACTAACAAAACCTTCTCCATGGTGTTTTTGTTTATTTGTTTATTTTTTTACTCCTCTGTAATTAATCTTATCATCTTTTTCTTTTTGTAATGTATTCATTTATTGGTTTTATTAATTAAAAAAATCTTTTCTGAAAGCTGGGTAAAAGATGAGTCCCCTTTGTTTTACTCTCCCAGAATATTAGGACCACTGTACTTGTTTCAGTCTGAATATGAGCTGCCTTATTAAATCAGCATTCCTACTAGTTCAACATGAGACCTGAATTCACATACTGGCATATTTCTTATGTGTAGAGAGTTTGTGAAGAGCGCTTGGGAGGACATAGAGAGGTTCAGAGAGCAGAAAGACAGAGACCTCAAAGAAGCTCTCATCAGTTATGCTGTCATGCAAATCAGCATGTGCAAAAAGGTGAGTGATCCTTTTGTAGATGATACGGGATTATAAAACATGAAGTAGTTTTCGAAAACGGGCAAAGATTCCTCCGACATTTTATAGACGGTCAGTGGCCGGTCGGTGGCCGTGTAAGGAAACGGTCAGTGGCAAAGACCCAGCTACTAAAAGTTCAGGATGATTTATGTATTTAGATTTTCATGATGGAAAAATATTGAGACATTAAGCTGATCCTGTTTTGGCTCACAACTGGTGTATTTGAAAATTAGGAATATCAAGAGTGTAATCTTTGTAACAATTAAATAAAAAAAAAAATCTCAACAAAATGTTGTGGTTTTAACCTCAAATTAAGTGGAATTTAATTGCTGCCCAACCACTGATTTGGTTTTTTTGTTTTGTTTTGTTTTTTTTTGTCTGTAGGGAATTCAAGTGTGGAATAATGCTAAAGAGTGCTTCAGCAAGATGTGAGCTGTGCCTCTAGCCAGGGTTTACTGCACAGCCATACAGCTGTACAAATATCTCGAGGTAAGAGTGCTGACCTAGGATCAGTTGTTCATCTCCCTTCGTATCCTGGTGAATATCAACATGTGGACCACGCTGATCCAAGATTAGCACTCTTGCAGAGATGCTCAATAAGTATGAGCCCTAAGCACAATCTAAGAGGGCACTGGAACCACCACTGCCACAGAAGCACATTCATAGGCTGACTTTAGGTGAATGGAACTTTTCCTCTAAATTCTGCATTTTCTTCTGCCACATTCACTACAATCTATGAGTATCTTCCATAAATATATTAAAATGCTTTAAACTACATGCATAATTATGTTCTATTTATTTTGTATCATGCTGACTGGTCTGGATTACACCACTTTTTCATACCAAATGCCCAGAAATTTTGTTTTGTGTAAGCTTTGTCATTAACAATGGATGTACATTGATTGATTTATGTAAATTCTAGAAAGTAGACATTGTTGGGAATTTGGGTTAGGATTATGTTAAAATCATTTCTGTTTAATGAAGTGACTTCATGGAATGTACATGCTAAAATCATTCCTCTTTGTATGTTTTATACTTTTAAAATCTGCAGTAATGATTCTTTGTCCCCGAAAGAAATGTCTTGTGATGTGCTTGTGGTTGCCATCAGTGCCAGAAAGTCTGTGCCACAAAGATATGAAACTTCAGTGACAGGAAGACTTCTGTGAAAACGCTTTCAGAACTTCAGTACACTATCACATTAGGGCATTTCTAAACATCTGAAATATGTCCATTTCATTGAACTGTAAAAGTATAAATTTATGTTTTATATTGATGTCTACAGGGGTAAATACCCTATGGAAGTAGAGCACCAGGCTTACTGATAACTGAGCTTACGTGGCCTATGGCTGACGTCTCACTGCTGATGTTCATAATAAAATTCTGTATGCTCATTATTAGCAGTTTCTGCAAACTCCGCCAGGGCATGCAAACTGTTTTATAACCACTGACCTACTCCCTTTATATGGCCCAATTAAATTTGAAAATATAAGCCTGCTGTTTACGTCTTATGACCTTATGCTGCATATTTTCTTTGTGGCCACAGATTCCACTATGAATGCTGGACTTGTAATTTTTGGTGATGTATGGGTGGGTCAGTATTTTGATTTAAATCCGGCCGGTGGAAAGATGGGAAGGTCACACAGGAAAAGCAGGATATAATAATTTCCTCATATAACAGTTTTGTATGGAAGTAAAGCCTTGCCTACACCAACCGATGGCTGTTTTTATTTTGTGGTTTTTTTTGTTGTTTGTTTCTGTGGAATAATATTGAGAAGATAACTTCACTACACATATTGGAGACAATTGTACTACACTTGCTGTTTTATTATTGTGCATAAACTAATAAATACAATTTTCTAGTATTTATTTTTATCATATAATCTTAAATATTTATGAAAACACAATTTCTAACCATTTTGCCGAATGTTTAAATGAAAGTAATTATTTAAATGTCTTCTTTTTGTTTTGATATAGTTGTCAATTTCTCTTAATAAGATGTAGTATGAAAATCTAGAGCTTTCCAAACCAGAAAAGTATAATTTCAGAAGCATCTCTAATAAAAGGTTATGGGGGGGGGAGCTTTTTTGTGCACTATGGGAGAAGATAATGAAAAAAGTTTGGACTAACCCTATCTTAAAATTACTTGGTCACAAGTACTCTTATATTTTTTTATAAATGCAGTACATTAGTCTGGAATTTTGATTAGTGTTTACTGTCGCACTGCTGTTCAACATGCAACCAGTTATAGAATTTCATTAGCCCAGAGACGAGCAAGGTAACATCAAAACTACGTTGATCCAGTTTAATATTGTGTAAATGCTGCCCTCTTGTGTTGACAGGAGGACAGGTTTTCCTTTGCTTCCATACTTTACGCAAATTTGCTTTATCTTAACAAGAGACGTTCAGTGTAGCTTTTAAATTCCTAAGTATGTCAGATTCCAAGCAGGTATGATACCGTTTTTACACAACGTGTACTTGTTGGTGTCCTTCCTGAATGTTTATGAAATCGAAAAAATGCGCATAATGGAAAAGGTGATGAGGAACATTGTATCTCTAAAGTGGAGCACCACTAAGTATAAAAAAGTCCATATTAAATAAACTTTTTATACTCTACAAAAGTATAAACGTATAAAAAGTATATTTAAGGAATATATATTTAGGTTTTAGCAAGATTGACTACTGGTGGAATAAAAAAAAGAATTGTCTAATGTTTGACAGCATTCTTTTATAGCCGCAGAAAAAAATATGTCAAAGCAACAAAACTTGATGGAGGCAAAGGCATATTACATTTTATTGGTCCTGTTAAGAAAGTCTGTTTTATTGGTACTGTTTTGAAAAAATACTACATCCGCCTTCTGAGACGAGCCTGATCCGGTTAAGTTTCAAGATTATTTTATATGCTATTTTTTCACGAATAAATAACAGAAGTACATGATGGATTTACGGCCAAAAATCGAATGCAATATACAAGCTCTCATTACTTTTTTTCTATTTGCTCCACCATTGAGAAACTATATTAGGCCTGTACAATGAATGCAATGAATTTGAAATCTGACTACATACAAATAGATAATTCCCGTTGTTTCAGAGGATGTATTTATAAGTGATACGCTTGCTGACATGTCAATCGATCTTCTACACCTGAAAGAATTCAATGAGCCAGACAGCCCGTAATACAGATAAATCCCACAATGCACCGCAGTATGGCTACAGTACAGATGGAATGTTACTCGCTAGCTATTAGCGTTCCTGCTAACTAGTTCCTATCAATCTGCACTGCATAGAAAACTTTTACAGGAAGATCATGACTGCTAATTTTATATTGCCATCGGCGCTATAAAAACGAGAAGGTACGTAGCTAGCTAGCTATACAAACTACAAGTCGAACATTGCATGTGAATTGCGCATTGACTGTGCTAAAATTTGACAAAACGGGTAGCTAATCGTACTGTTCCTAAAGTGCAACTTGTCCATTTTAGCTAGCTAGCTAGCTAACTAACCTACTGTTTTGATTTTCCAGGCCTGAAACTGAATACACGTAGCTAGCCAGGTGGATACCTAATATCGGAGTGTGATTTTGACATATAGCTAGCTAATTAGGCATGTAGTAGCCATCACGCAGCCAGTTTACATCTGTTAACCAGTTTATCCGCACAACTTTGTCAGATGTTTATTAACATGTTTATATGGATATCTGATGGGTATTTCGCTTTGCTATTGAAATATTAATTCGGCGCTAGCCCACACAAATAGCTGGCTAGCGAGTTAGCTAGCTAAGTATCTTGTTCTCCAGTTTTCGAGAGTGTGGTTTCGTCACTGCAAAGACTTGACACTCTTCTAATGCTGATAGCGTGTTAACCATATTTGACAGTTTCACACGCAACAAGCCACCCAGTCATTGTTTATCTGCGAACAGGCGCGTATCCAGTGATATCTATATTGCTAGATGGTTAGCTAACGACATAACTTGTTAGCTACGTAGCTAGCCACCTGACTTTGCAAGGACGTGGCCTGTTACAAAATCATTATTAGTAACATTTGCTTTTATAAGTTATACAATTTTTGCAGGCACTAGGTTGAAAATTGTTGACTAGCTAGGTAGGTAACTTGGACCCTTCCTGATTAAAACGATATGGTTCTTCTCTACGTTGACTATTTTAGTTATTCGAAGGAGGAAACCTTGAACTTACTTTATATTAGGTATCCTACCTAGAGGGTAACTAACTTTGCTCCAAAGATACTTCCTAGTAAGTAGATTTTTAGTTGCCAGCTGTACATATGACTTAAAAAGGTAAAATATTGAGATCATCAAGATTCTTAGTTTAGAATGTATTTGAATTGTGTGTGTGTGTGTGTGTGTGGTTTTGTTAATGTTGGTATTTTAGATTGGTGTCCAATTTTGTTTTCCCCAGTAATGCCTCTGCTGTTGCCTGTTATTTTAAGCTATTGAATGAAATGGGTTTTTCCCAACTTAGCCATAATGAATTAGCACTTGAGAACGGTGGAGGCTGACTTTTTTTTGTCGCAACCTTTTTTGTATTTCCACCTTCATTCAGGTTGACAGGAAAGTAGTATCCTTTGGGCAACTGTAGGAACTCCTGTCAAGAATACTTAATAGGTCGATGACTATCAACCTTTTCCTGGTACATAGCACCAGTTAAATAAGTCGCAGAGATGAACATCGATGACAAGCTAGAGGGAATGCTGATCAGATGTGGCACTGTGGGCCTACACCATGCAACAAGAGCTCTAGCACCCTCGGGGGTGGACAGGAGGGTTGGAGGAAGCTTGGATATGGCTCTGGGGGAGAAGAGCTTGGCCAATCAACCCCTCCTTGCAGAAGAAGATGATGACGATGATGATGATGACGATGACGAAGAAGAGGATGAAGACCTAGCTGGAGGGACACTCTCTTCACATGACCTCATGTCGCATGATGAACTAATGGTTCACGAGGAGACTGTGAAGAATGATGGAGAGGAGGAGTCTGAGTTCCCTCAGCGCATCTCGCATAAGCTACCATACACACTCCACATGCCTGTGAGTTTACTAAACCTTAGATTGTTTGTGTAGGTGCCACAGGAGCATGCCACAAATGCCAGAGAGCTTTAATTTAGCATCTTGACATGGCCTTGTAAATACTGTCCTGTGTCGGATGTCGCTGATCTTTCTCATAGCAGTCTCTTTGTCCACACCAGTTTTAAAATGGTATTATCAAAATATGTATTTCCATGCTGGACTAATTAAAACAGTAGTGATTTTAGTCTAGGCTCTAACATTACTTTGTGTTTTTGCCAGGTGAATGTTAAACAGGAAATGAAGCTGTCAAACTCAATAATTCTGACTAAAAAGGACAAGAAACAGGGGAGGGACATTGCAGAGTGTCACAAAAAGAAGAAGAGGAAGCAGCGATCACCTGCCAAGGTTCCTGTACCGTCATCTTCAGACCATAGAGAAACATGATCATGACTTGCTCTTTTAAGGGCTGAGTATTTTAAATTTTTTTTGATGATTTACAAGTGCTGGTCATAAATAGAATATTAGTTATTTCAGTAATTCCTTTCAAAAAGTGAAACTTGTATATTATATTTATTCATTACACACAGACTGACATTTCAAAGGTTTTTCATTTTGATAACTGACAGCTAATGAAAATCCCTAATTCAGTATCTCAGAAAATTAAATATTACAAAAGACCAGTACAAAAAAGGGTTTTTAGAAATGTTGGCCAAATGAATAGTATGAGCATGTACAGCACTCAATACTTAGTTGGGGCTCCTTTGGCCTGGATTACTGCAGCAATGCTGCGTGGCATTGATTTGATCAGTCTGTGCCGCTGCTCAGGTGTTACGAGAGCCCAGGTTGCTCTGATAGTGTTCTTCAGCTCTTCTGAATCAAGCAAGAAGTGTTCTAAAACTTTCTGGTAGACGGCTGTGTTGACCTTGGACCTCAGACAACACAATGGACCAACACCAGCAGATGGCATGGCACCCCAAACCATCACTGACTGTGGAAACTTTACACTCGACCTCGAGCAACGTGGATTCTGTGCCTCTCTTCTCTTCCTCCAGACTCTGGGACCTTGATTTCCAAAGGAAATGCAAAATTTA
>JAOXYF010000007.1:20677149-20687314 GCA_028565775.1 Sternarchorhynchus goeldii
CAGGTGTTTTGAGTTAATTAGCTGATTAGAATGTGGCACCAGGTGTCTTCAATATTGAACCTTTTCACAATATTCTAATTTTCTGAGATACTGAATTTGGAATTTTCATTAGTTGTCAGTTTTATAATCATTAAAATTAAAAGAAATAAACATTTGAAATATTTCAGTCTGTGTGTAATGAATGGATATAATACACAGGTTTCGCTTTTGGAATGGATTTACTGAAATAAATCAACATTTTCATGATATTCTAATTTTATGACCAGCACCTGTATTGGTAAAAATGTGGCAGTTTTTTTAGTTTTCTAGCCTGTTATTTTTAGTGGCAGCAAAAATCTGAATGTGGTTTTTTTTTGTTTGTTTGTTTGTTTTTAAACTATCTTAAAACACTTTTACTGAATTATGTTTTTAAAGTAGTGAATGGGGAAAGTGGAAAGCAGAACAATGTGTTAATAAATTAGCATTAAATTATCACCCGCTCAGATTCTGACCATTAACGAAGATGGGTCACTAGGACACCAAAGCCCAAAATCTCACATCTGTGAACACTGCAACGCTGCTTTCCGAACAAATTACCATCTACAAAGACATGTCTTCATCCACACAGGTAACATAATCTTGTGTACACATACTGTACACACTCATCAAAGATTAACTTCATCTGGTCTATCCCCCATTCTCATCCTCTGTTAAAATACAATTATCTGCACAGGAGAGAAGCCTTTCCAGTGTAGTCAATGTGATATGCGTTTCATTCAAAAGTATCTGTTGCAGAGACATGAGAAAATTCACACAGGTAAGAAATTATTTTAAACCATGGCTTTTGCTTTTAGTCCAGATATCCTGATAATGTCATCAAACATCCAGTTTTTCCCCAAATTGCATTTGTCTATTACATATATTATGAATGGATTCTTAAAAAAATATTTAAAAGCATGTTTGTGTTGAGGAAAGTGGCATTTTCTTTCAACTTTCAACAAATCTTATCCCACAGGAGAAAAGCCATTTCGTTGTGATGAATGTGGAATGAGATTTATACAGAAGTATCATATGGAGAGACATAAGAGGACACACAGTGGGGAGAAGCCCTATCAGTGTGATTACTGTCACCAGGTTGTGATGATGGAATATTTATTTCTATATTAATTTAAAGCGATAAACCATGAAACGATGTGTATTTCTGACCAGAACTATCCATTTTATAATGGTTCAGGTTTATGCTGAATTCATTGTACTCTTTGAAGATGCCTAAACCATCATTCTTAAACTAATTCCACACATATGCATTTTTAAAAGAATTTGTGTGATTCCTGTTCCCCTAATTTGGTAATTTGGTTGTGTTTATTTCATCCTCAGTACTTCTCCAGAACCGACAGAGTCCTGAAACATAGGCGTATGTGCCATGAAAACAAAGAGAAGAAGGCTCATAAAGCAGCTGCCAGAGATGGCCGTCTACGCAGCACAGAAACCTTGGCGTTCTCTTTCTCGTCCAAGGAGTCTACCCTACCCAAGAAAAAACGGCAAAAGTCCAGTGATAAAAATCGCGTTCTTGTCACAAACCCTGCCATAGCCGACAGAGTGGTGGAGCGTGGTGGTGAAGAGAAGGCGGAGGACAGGCTTGGCAAGAATGAATGTCTTCCTCTCTATGCTGTGGCCACGAAGGTGAAGGATGAGTATGTAGTGGCAGAATATTCTGTTGAACTCCCCGGGTCTTCGCCAAGAAACCAGCACCTTACAGGAGAAACATCTACTGATGAAATCATCACTCCTCCAAAGTTAGTGCTTAAGAAGATTGCCAGCAAGAAGAGTGTGAAGCAGCAGCAGCAGCAGTCCTTGGAACAAGTCCAGCCTCCTTCACCCTTGTCAACGTTTGAGGAGGGAAAAGTTACAAGATATACATTTGAAATTGTGGATAACAAGAGCTTACTGGATGTAGAGCCAAACTCTGACTTGGAGACAGTCGATCCTCTTCAGGGTGGGCCAGCAAAGCCAGCTGGGTGCAGCACAAACTATGACGATGCCATGCAGTTTCTCAAAAAGAAACGCTACCTGCAGGCAACCATGGTTAACCGAGACTATGCGCTAAATGTGAGTAGCATTTCTTCACAGCCCTCTGTCACTCAGGCAGCTGTAACTACGGTCATAGATGAGACCGTTCCTGCCACAATCCTCTCCGAGACTCAGACTCTGAACGTGGAAATCAAGGCAAGCCATGAGAAGAATGTTCTTCCAGATGAAGTGTTGCAGTCGCTCCTGGACCACTACTCCAACAAGGCTAATGGACAGCCCGAGATCAACTTCAGTGTAGCGGACACAGAGGTGACTTCCAGCATATCCATCAATTCATCTGATGTCTCTGAAAGCAGTACTTCTGAAGCCTTGGGGACCAGTTCTCAAGCACCCCCAGCAGAGAAAGCCAGCCTTCTTCAGGAGTACTCCAAGTTTCTCCAGCAAGCATTGGAGAGGACCAGTCAGAACGATAACTACCTGAACAACCAGAGTCTTACATTTGTGAACGATGGTGCCGGACAGCCCTTGTTTTCTACAGACAAACATTTCAGTTCTCCGGGCCGGTTCAGATCAGGCATGAACTCTCCTCTAAGATCAACTTTGGAGAAGCCTCACTTTGGTCTTCTAGTAGATTCCCAACACTCGTTCTCATTTTCAGGGGATGAGACTAACCCCTCTTCGGTGTCACCCACTGAGGACTTTCTGGACCAAGTGTCATCTCCAAAAAAGTCTGACTCTCAGGGCATTGGTCAAACATTTCAAATAGCCGCTTTTGACCATAACTTCCGATCTCAGTTCCAGTCATCCCGGACTGGACTGTCTTCACAGTTTAGTGTTGCCAATGGGCAGGTCAGCTTAAGAAGTCATGGAGGAACAGACTTCCCAGAATTCCCTCTTGTTAATGTTACTGAGACCAGAAATCAGATGGCTTCATCCCCAGATGCTACAAGCAGCCAATCATTTGGCTAAAGAAAAGATATATTTAAGATTTTAGTCATGTTAAAAGCACTTTATACTCCTGGTATCTGAGTTCTGTGAATGTAGGCAACAGTTCCTCAGATCTTGATCTCTTTTCAAGCATTTAAACTGAAGATGTTCTCTTTTTATTTGTTGGTTTTACTAATCAAAGCACGAGTGAAAATTATTTTACCAAGTAAATCTTACCAGTCATTTAATGTTTCTCTACATTTCAAAGGCACTTTCCTTAAAGTTTTCTTTGTTTTTTGTTTCAATCAGTACATCTGCAAATCTGATTGCACAGTCTCTTCAAAAGAGAGAATGTACCATGCCAACAAGTACATGCAAATACTCTTAAATTTGAAATGACCTAAATTCTTAATTTTATATAACAAAATTATATAGTCGAGATATTTTTGCACATTACTCATAGTAGTATAAGGTAGTATAAAATTAGAAGGAGGCTCGTAAGGTACAAATTAAATGTACACCTGTCATTATTTGTTCATTGGAGTAGGTACATAGTTAATTGACATCAGTTTTATCTTTATACAAAAGTCATGCCAATGAGACTTGTATCCATTTGTGGAACTCCTAGATTATATTATTAGATTTTTACAGAGCATACAGGAGACCTGCATGGATATGCATATATAACTTTTTTGTGTAGTTTCATGCAGAGACTGACTGCTTAGCCATTAAGATATCAGCTAAAAGGAATTCGGTGGAAATAAAGTAATTCATATTATACCTGGACAACATACCTCAAGATACAACATGGAATAATTAATATGATGGACATTTAATGACTGTCATTTAAGTGCATTTCAGTACTTCGCTTTGGTTTTGAGAGCTACATAAAGTAGACCTACTTATTTTTTTGTGCATGTAGTGCCTTTTTGTCTATTTGCAAATGCATATTCAGAATATTCCTTTTTTTTTACACTGTCTTTCTATCACTATTTGTTTTGGAAGTGGTTTTGAAAGCGAAGAGACTAAAGAAGGTTTTTAGATTTTAGATAGTAGCCCACTAAATTTGCACTTAGGCCTTATGGGTAAAAAGCCAATGCTCTTTATCATGTTTTACATTTAGACCTAAACACAAAAGCCCAGCTTGAATAACCTGATGTTATTTTCTTTTGAAGCACCTTTTTCCCCCCATTCATTGCAATCGCGTGGATTTTACAAGGTCACAGGTTGAAAATTCCTCGAACTGATTTCTTCACCCTGTTGTATCTTTGGTAGTTAGCATGTGGAATTATCCATTTGGAAATGAACAGTCTTCTAGCTTTAATCATTGTCTTTATGAACTAAAAGATCTTTGAAAGAGTACATTTTACATTTATCAACTGACATTTGTATGCTTTATGTCTGGATGGAATAAAATAAGGTTGACATGCATGATTTTGTTATTTGGTACAGATGCATTTATAGGGTGTTTGTAAACTTAGTTATGTTTGTTAAGTGTCAAAATTAAGCCTAATTCATCATGTAAATGCCTTTCTCTTTGATTTCTGTTCTGTTTTTAGTTTGTTGGTTGTAAAAAATGTCTTAAACAGTTCTATGAACAGCTGTATTTTATCTGGTTTCTGTCCCCCACTTCTTTCAGATCTACAGTAGTATCATGGTATAATAAACTACATAGAACTTCATTATCAGCTTGTTTTAAAACGGTAATATACACTCAGTCAGGTACAGATACAGTCTGTTGCTGTTAATTCTCATAATTCATTGTGAACATTCCTTAATTTTACAGTCGGTAGACAGCTAGTGTCTATTGTTTATTGTAAATAAGTTGTAGATTTTGAACTGTACATTTTGTTCAGTGTATGCTAAGAGTTATCTGGGAAAGTTATTTCTAAGGGTCTCTGAATTTTACACAAATGTACTCTGTCAGTTTAGTCACTATATGTTGATTCTGGCTCCAGTGAACAAACTTCATGTTACTGTTATAGATTGGGGTTCTCTCTGCCCCTCCATCCAAACTGAAAATATCACTAGTTACCAATGTTTAATCATATTAAAAGTCTTAAAATACTTATTTCTTTGATCTTTTCCACTGGATACATCCTTTAAGCATTCACATTCACCCCACACATCTGAAACCATGTAACGCTTAAACATCTTAGTAATTTCATTTACCCCAATTAACAATCAGTACTTGGACAAACACAATGTTCATAAGTCGTACCCCTTAAGTCAAATGTAGTGAAAAGATACTGGTTTTTCCCACTATAACCCTTTTGCTGTTGAAAAAAATTTCCCACTTGTTTGATCTTTGAACATTTGAGGTCAAGTGAGTATGGGTATTGATCATTTCTTCAAAATTTTAGACATACTTTATTTAATGGAGAGAATGCATGTCCACTGTTTTTGTACACTGGTTATATTTTTATATGTAATGTGTGCATTTTATTGTAGCCTAATTATTTCTATAGAATACTATTACTTTTATGCAATACTATGTGTAACACATGGGGGGGGGAGAGATTTGATCAGAATTGGGGTGGGGTTTCTTTTTTGTTGTTGTTTGTTTTTGATTGTGTCATGTGTTGTCTTTACAAATACAACAACAAAAGAATTTTGTAGTGTTTCTCAAACGTCCTTTACGTTAACCTCCCCCTGCCTTCTTTGTAATTATGTTTCACAGTGAGACGTTTCACTTTCTTAGTTGCTTAGAAACTATTGTAAAATTACTGCTGTGGCCGCCACATAACATACAATGGAGGTTTTCATTTTTGTCAACATATCTTCCTGAATATCAATGATGTGTAAGCATAATGTGCCAAGCTGTGTAGACATTTCTGAGGATATATGAGGGCTATACACAAGATGGAAACCTAATCACTGGTTATTGAGGGAAATGTCAAAAGAATAATCTTTTTCTAACCATTTGCAGTGGAAAAGCTGGTCAGTGAAACTCGTCACCGCAACTGATCATCTCTTGAAATTCTGATGATGTATAGACGGGCTGTTGTTGCTATTATCACATATTACGTAAATGCTTCAAATAAACACCTTGTACCTACTTTCACTGGGCATTTTATTAGGAGCACCTTGTTTGGTACTTGTATAGTTACAGAATGGAGCCAGTTAGTAGGATATTTGCACATCATATCTGCTCTTTGCTTTTCATTTTCTGAGTACAGTACACCAGGTGTTGGACCATCCTCAACAGCACTAGCAGCTATATTATAGTACTATTGTGACAGGAGGATTGAAAGGGGTCGGCCACCCAAAGATATCTAGTCAGAAAAATGCTTGTGTACGGCAGCAGATGGGATAATCTTAACTGTACACTTAAAAGGTGTTTCTAATAAAGTGGTGTTTCTAATAAAAGGTCTGGCGAGTTTATGTGGTGTTTGCATAACATTAACAATTATTATTGATGTAATTTGAAAGTCGTTATAGCTAAGAATATTCAACTGTTAACCTGCTTTAATCTATACGAGAACACTGGTATTACTCAGTAACCTACAAACATTTGTTTAGTGACGTCCCACTCCTGCACACGTAGCATTAAGAGGTTTTAAGAGTGAAAGCTTATCCCATGGCATGAGAAGCTGTTAACAGTAAAAAAACCAAAAAAAAACCTGTTTTTTAAGTAAAACAGTCAAATGTGGGATGTTTAATGATTTAGAATTATTATGTTTGCCGTAAGAAAATGCATGTTTTTCGATTGTATTATAGGCTAAATGGCTTTGGAAACTACGAGTAAGATGTGAATAAATCTCTTTTTTTCGAAATGTTCGTACTAAACTAACCGATTCTGGGGTTTTTCAAGGGCATTTTGTAAAGTTTATTTGATTTCTGCAGTAAAAATTATGGAATCTTTTTCTTCAAACCTCTAGGAAAGTAACTCGAGTTACCGTAACCTGTGAAACGAAAGGCGTTAACGAGCGCACCTGAATGACGCACATACATACACGTACATGTGTCCGGGAGGCATAGGTAAGGGGAAGCGGATCTTGTGTTTATATAGACAAAGTTTTGAAAATTTAAGTTGTCATATCAAACTTTATAAAAGTTTTGTCTGTTTCGTGAAAATGTTCTAGTCATCAAGGCTTATTCTTTCTCTCTGTAAGAAAACGATCGTAGTGAACAAACTGTATATCTATCCCATGGGATTTGTCCTACTACTACTATTATACTACTACTATGCTTGATTTTTTTATTGATGTCATTTAGAAATTGTTTACAAATTAATTTCGCATAGTTGTGGAAATGGGTGAAAATGTATAATACTGTTCTCCTTTTGTTAATTATTAGCTTAAATACTTAACTCTTTAGCAATGACCAACGCTTGTAAAGGGTCATGTGACCAATTTCCTGAAATGGACTCGACATAGCTTTTTTGTAAAGAAGTAGCGAGGAACTATGGTATCGTTATTCATGTAGTGTACATTTCCTAGGTACCTAAAGTGCTTTACTTATATTTTAGTGATGGTTATTTTTCAATCCTAAAGATAAACGGGCTTAAGCAGTCAGAGGAAAACCTGTTGTGGAAGTCTTCAAACTGCCTTATATCAACAGAAAGATGTGGTGGGAACTTTGGTGCAGTATGTATTCTTTGACTGTGCTTCCAGGTGGTAGCATATACTGAACTGGTGATAAATTCAAGGGCCCCCTCATCCACCTGAACTTGTGTCCCCAACATCTTCTCATGTGGACAGTGTCATTCTGATGAAAGCTTGGCTATAAGGCAGCATGAACTCAAATGTACAAGAGTTATTCCATGAAAATGCCAAGGTATAGTTTTCCTTTTACACTATATGTATTTTTATAAATGCCTGAGGAAACCTTTAGCCTAATCTGCCGTGAAAACATCATGGCCCATTGTGCTGCAAGCCTGTTGAATGTTTGTTTTTAGCCTTAGGCTTAAAACTTTATGATCCTTGTTTTCTTGGTCTCTGGACATCAGTAGTGTGTGCAGTCTGTGACGGTGGTAGGTTTCCTTGCAGGTCTCTCAGATGCATGCTGAGCCATGGTGGAAGGTCCATCTGTTTGTGTGGGAGCCTGTGCTCTTTGGCACCTGGGATGGAGTCTTCACCACATGCATGATCAACATTTTTGGAGTAGTGCTCTTTCTTCGTACTGGTTGGCTTGTAGTGAGTGATGTTACACAACAGAGTTTCTCCTCATTTGGTAAAGTAGTGAGCAACTATGGTATAGTTATTTATTTAACTGGGTTATTTTTCAATCCTAAACAGTAGGTTAATTTTGGATTGGTTTTTGGAGTCATTTATTCTACATGAAGTTTCTGCCTGGTGTAAATAGTAAGGAGAGATTGGTCTTCACATACCTGTTTGCTTGTTGCTTTTCTCAGGGTAACACTGGAGTGTTGCTGGGCATGCTGCTGGTGTCACTGGTGGTACTGGTTGCTGTGGTGACTGTGCTGTCCGGTATTGGGGTATGTGAGCGTTGTAGCGTCGGCAATGGGGGTGTCTATTCAATGATCTCCACAGTTCTCGGAGGACGAGTGGGAGGAACTGTGGGACTCCTCTATGTGTTTGGACAGGTGAGAAGTGTAGCTGGTGTCTTGAGAGGAGCCATGGAGTATCTGGATGAATGCATGGGGAATCTTCCACTCTGCTCCCTCTCAGTGTGTAGCTGGAGCCATGTACATCACTGGCTTTGCGGAGTCCATCGCAGAAGTCCTGACTGTGCAGAGCGTGTGGGCCGTCAGAGGGATCTCCATCGCCGTCCTGCTGGCCCTGCTTGGGATCAACTTGGCTGGGGTGAAATGGATCATCCGCCTGCAGCTGGTCCTTCTGGCCATCCTGGCAGTGTCCACATTGGACTTCATTATTGGGACCTTCAGCCACTTGGATCCAGGTATGTAATTAGTGAACAAGCAAAGTTATTCAGGTAGTTGTCAGGTCTGTGAGGTTCAAGCACTATTCCAGCAAGCTTTAAATCTATGTTTAACTATATCATTGCACATTATATATTAAGAAGTTGATCTTCATGGACAAGGTGAGAATTAAAATTTCCATATCCCACTGTCATGGTTTCATCTGGTAAAAAAAATGTGGAAACCTGATCACTTTAGGTTGCAGTTATATATTACTGACATATAATTGTATTGAGTATCAAATAGAAACTATTAGTTAATTTAGTTAGAAAGATTATAATTCTGATGTTTATTCTGTTCAGTGTCCTTTCAAACACATGTTGAATATGGGGGCTTTTCTTTTAGATGCTTTTTCTTGTGTTCCTCTTCCTTCCACTTCTGTCTCCAGATCTGTAAGATCTCTTGTCTTTCTCTCAGCTGTCCAGTAGATGTCGACATGGGACTGATTGGAAGTTCTTTTATTTTCCCTTTTTTATTTATTAATTTTTATATAAAGTAATATAGTCTTTCATACAAATTTTAATAGTCACGTTGTTTTGGGTGTTTTAGCTCCGTATTTCACCACACTAGATTTGCAATGGAGAAAATGACTGTATAACTTAAAAATGACGAGCCAAACCATGAACAGTTAGCCGTGTGGCAATTATGACTTTTTTTTTTTTTTTTTAAAGAGTATTACCCATTTTAGAGTCGGGTCCTGCCATAAGTTAATGGACTGTTGACAGCTCAGTGGATTCTGGGCCACCTGTGTGTTGTCACATTGTCTTTAGATGGTTGGGTCATGCACAAGCATCTGGATTCAGTTACTGTGTTCTCATCATGAGGACCAAAAATAAGACAGGAAAGCAGGTTCTCTTGAAGCTGAATCAAGAAGAGGCCCAGAATGAGCACATGCACTGTAACATGAGAAAAAAGAGCTAGTGAGACTCTTTTTTTGAAGAAGTTGTGGCCTAGCTGATAAAACTGCAGTAAGTTTCATGACGAGATGCAAACCACTGTTAAGCCTCAAGAACAGAAAGGCCATGTGTGAAACATGATAGCTTGGGCATTTGTAGCTGCCAGGCTTGTGAAACTGCAGGCTTGTTGTTATTGATATGACTAAGCAGAAGGTAATGGTGACCAGTCTTCTCAGAATGGCTGTCAGTCACATAATCTGAAATTAACCGAGTGCCAATTTTACCTGCTACAGACAGGGCTGATGGCACAAAACCTCTGCAACAAGCAGGAAAACTGGATATTGCTCTACTACACAACCTGCAGAGTGCTGGGAAACTCCCCCCATTGTTATTGTTTTATCTTCTATTCAGTTGCTTATGTGTTTTTTTTTGTTTTTTTTTGTAAAAA
>JAOXYF010000007.1:20690772-20716748 GCA_028565775.1 Sternarchorhynchus goeldii
TATAACGCATTATAGAAATATAATCAAATACCAATATAAAAATATAACGCATTATAGAAATATAATCAAATACCAATATAAAAATATAACGCATTATAGAAATATAATCAAATACCAATGTACTTATACAGGAAATATCATCCTGATGTTTATAACAAATGGGCTTTGAATGTAATTTATTTAAAAGTATAATAACTTGAAATGAAAGTAGTTCTTTCATTAATGTTTATTTAATTAATATTTTAATGTTTTATTAATGTTTTAGCATGTAATCACTGTAAATATTAGCAGTCATTGTGGAATGCAGATGATGTCCTGGTGTCAATGTGTTATTTTTAGAACATGGATTCATTGGCTATTCAGAAGAGCTCTTGTGGAAAAATGCTCTGCCGGACTACACAGCTGGAGAGACTTTCTTCACCGTGTTTGGAGTTTTCTTTCCAGCTGCTACAGGTACTTCTTGCAGGCTGTATATTGTGAAACTTGAAGCTACTGAGTTCTCACAGCATATTAGCCAGTGCCTCACTAATAAAAGAAAAATACAAATCTCAGTCTTCTCGGTGTCTCACAAGAACTATTAGATACATTTTTTAAATGTGGTGAAGTCATTGATTTGTAACACTCTAAATGGACAATTTCCATTTTTGGTCTTGTATATCCTAATAGATACAAGTATGTGCATGGGGTGAACGATTCAGTTTGTAGAGGAATAGAATTGCTCTTGTGACATCTTTACAAAAATCGTTACACACAAGATTTTTTTTTTAAAAAGTCATATTCTCTTTTATGTAAAACATGCAATCTCTAACTACAGATCCCTTTTAAGGATTTTGTTTTTAAAGCATTTTTCAGTAAAAAGCCAGGGACGGGCAAAGATCAACGTTTATCATTATCTTGTGGTCAGTGGCTCTGGATCTGCATTTTTGTGGCCAGTAAGTGTGTGTGTGCGTGTGTGTGTGTGTGTGTGTGTGTGTGTGTGTGTGGTGTAAAGGTGTGATGGCAGGATTTAACATGAGCTCAGATCTTCAGAAGCCTGAACACAACATCCCAGTGGGGACCCTGGCAGCGGTCTTCACCTCGTATGTGCTTGATTACCCTCCCAGTATCAAAACCTTCACAGCCTGAACGTTTATTGGATGTACATTTGATGTTTTGCTGCTCTGTTCCTCTTCTCATGCTTATATTTGGATCGTGATTAAATATTTTCACTACTCAGTATTGTTGGAAAAGTTTGCCATGAACTTACTCATGGGCCACTTCTCTTGTAGTTTTATGTGCTGGTGTACGTTTACATACTACAGCCCATGTCATTTGTTAGGCTCTTTAACACTGGCCGGTAGTTAACCACCAGATCCCCGCCGATCATATTTAGGGAAAGGACCGTTCTGAATCTGGCAGTGACACGATCACGACTGTGCTGTGCATGTTGCCGTGGTGTTTCTGTTGCTGGAGCTCTAACACACGTCTACACTGCTGCTGGGTTAAACGTGATGTAGCACTGCAGCAAAATCCAGCCAACAGCTGTCAAGTGGTTAGAAACAAACCGCTGATGAATAGTTAGATGATGGTTAACACAAATTGTGCATGGCAAAATGCAGGCTGTAGTCTGAAAATGCACATGTCCAGCGTGTTTCTAATTAATGAAATGTTTTTAGCAGAAGAGGTGGATATTTCTTTAAGTTCTCCGAGGAACTGGGTTTTTGCAGGTGGTTCCTGTATCTTGTCTTTGTATTCTTGCTGGGAGCTATCTGCACGAGAGACGCTCTGCGCTATGACTTCCTAATAGCAGAAAAGGTAATGTGACGTTCTCTTTATTATGAATGTCTACAGTTATTTATGGCATCTGTTTTTTTAATTATGCATTGGAACTCACCGACTTATAGAAACTCACTAAAAGCTTCAGGATTCAAAATCATTTCAGGCAGTAATCTGCAGATTTACAATTATTAGATATTAAATGTTAAAAAAAAGAAAAAAAAATGTTTGTCCCGTTACTTTTGGTCCCTTGAAGGAATAAAATGCTTTTCCTAAATGTTGTACCCACAGATGACACAAGTACCCTCTAAAGGCTGCTGTTCTGCACTTTATGACGATTTTATGATGGTTTCAGAGCCACTGTGCTGGAGTATAGAGCCAAAACAACAGGAACTATGTTACTGTCTAGTAACATACAGATTACCTTGTGTAATGGGTTATAAAGCACACTTTCTAGTCATATGTATTAATCAGTACTGAGTGCTGTTTCACATTCAGCTCTCCACATTTGTTGAAATTTATTGCTAAAGATCCAGAAGGCATGGAAGGGTATCTGAGTTCACCCTGCATGTGTTTTAGATGTCATGAGAGCAGTTGGTGTGATGGGTAAGGTTAGAGCCTAGCTGGGGTGTGGGGGTGTGTGCGGCTCGGACCCTCTCTGTCAGCCCTGTAGCTGCTCTGTGGCTGGGGCAGCCGCCCAGGGCCAAGCGTCTTGCCACAGCTTCTCAGGAGGGGTAGCATAGACGACAAGATGCATCTGCTATGACACTGCAGGCAGTTTGCTTGCTTTGGGAAGTCAATAAAACGGAGAAGTTGCAAAATTATTAACCTAGTACTAAAATGTTTTTAAAGTATTAATTGTCTCATTATATCAAAATTGGTTAATTTGGGGTTTTGGTGACTCGCAACGTTTTTCTTTGGTTTCGTTGGAACTGGACACTTCTTTTGGTTTTGTTTCTTACCCTGCTAGCTGAGCATAGCTGGGTTGGGTGGAGTCCTATGTGCGCTCTCTTCCCTTATGTATTTGTTCTGTTTTTTTTTCCCGAGGTCTCCTTGGTGGGTTTCCTGTTTCTGCTGGGCCTCTACATCTCCTCTCTGGCCTCCTGTATGGGTGGCCTGTACGGAGCACCCAGGGTGCTACAATGTATTGCCCAGGAGAGAGTTATCCCAGCTCTGACTTTTCTGGGCCAGTCGGTGGGTACACAGACTTTGGTCGTTGCTGGAAGGCAAGCGTGTTATGATTTCAGAGGCTAAAATCGTAGCACATCATTTCAGAATACACTGGGGGGTTTTTTTTGGGTTTTTTTTTTTACCTAGGTACAGTCAGGAGTGGTCAGCAATTTGAGAATTTCTTTGTAGATTAAAACTTATACAGTGATATGACAGTAATGAAATACAGTGATGCTTGTTTTACACATCAAGCCCTTACTGCTGTGCTTGAGCACAAATGTTAATTAATGTGTCCAAAGAGGCAGATGGTGCCAGTTTAAAAAAAACTGTAAAGGGTTGATGAGGTCCAATAGTGCCTTGCCCTGGCCTCGCACTCTGTCTGGCCCCTCTGTATGGACTGGAAGCAGGCCTGAGACATCCCAGCCTAGAATCAAAGCCCCAGAACAAATGCAGGAAGCAAAGGCAGGGCTCACTGCCAGATAGTACCAGGGACACAGACATAACCCCAGTCATACCTCAACCTGGATCACAGCAGAGAGAGAGAGAGAGAGTGGGTGTGGGAGGGAAATACGTGACTTTAGAAGAAGTGGTGTACCTATTAGAGTTCAGGAGAGATGTTTTCTCTGGGATGTTTTGTGTTCCTTTCAGAGAGTTTTTTTCTAGGATGTTTTAGTTGGATGCATGAACTTTGTTATTAAACAATATGCGGAGATTGGGAGTGATTGCTGAGGGAGGGTGTGGAAAGAAAATAAGAGCCTGTCTATTATAATCTTATGTTGTTTTATTATTAAAACTAAATAAAAGCACGAATGTCTTAAAATCTAGTTAATCGTTGCTTTAGCTCACAAGCAATGCTTTGATGGCAAATATTGCACCGTTTCTTCAGTCTCTAATGTACTCAGATGTTTTGAGTATGTTCACTGCATCCACAATCTTCCACCTTCATCCATTTTCAGAAGGGTCGCAATAAAACACCAGTGGCTGCCATTTGTCTGACGAGCTTCATCTCCATGGCCTTCATCTTCATCGGGCAGGTTAACGTTCTGGCTCCCATTGTTACCATTAACTTCATGCTGACCTACAGTATCATTGACTACTGCTACTTCTGTGTGGCCAAAAGCTATGAACTGCAAGCCAAAGAGAGGAAGCCCTTAATTGAAAAACCCAGTCCGAGGAAACCACTGACGGCCAGCACTCACCCTTGCTATGGCAGCAACAGTGCCATGAGGAACCCTAGCAATGGCACATTGCTGGAGTTCACCAAAGACATGGACCAGATCTTCCCACTGCCCACCGCAGACAGTCCAGAAGAAGGGAAAACCTCCGTTTCTACAGCAAGGGCTCAGGGCAAGAAGGCAAGAGTTCCTGCTAAAGAAACACTGAGCAGCAGTTTCAGGTTGGATTTGACCAACAGTAGTCCAATAGAGAAAGGAATGGATGAGAGGGAGTTTGAACAAAGTTTTGGCCCAGACGATGAGACCAGCAGTCAGGTAGGGCTTATGGAGTCTGAGCCAGGAGTGGAGAAGAAACAGACCATGTCTGCTGAAAGCCCTGTTGAACTGACTCAATTACCAGGAGAGCCAACAGACAAGAATGGTGAGTTACAGAGTGATAAGTTCATCATATGACATGAAATGTTTATGAAGCGGTCAAGCACTCCATTTTATAATTTTTTAAATAATGTTTACAGACTCAAAACAGAAGCTGGAGGGATCAGAACTTCGACCAATCCCAAATTCCTTTTATGCCAGGTTCTGCAACCATTGGGTAGCATTATTTGGTGTGAGTGCACTCTTAAATAGTAGTTGCACTTAAAAAATTGTATATATATAATCATTTAAAGCACATTTTATGTACTGATTAAGAAAATGTTGAATGTGTCTAATCCTGTGTAGGCTCTGTGCTCCATTATGATAATGTTTGTCATCCAGTGGGTGTATGCCTTGGTGAACATTAGTGTTGCAGTCCTCCTATTCCTCTACATTGGAAAAGCAAGTCCTGGTTTGCCAACAGGTAACTATGGGGGATTGTTTGGATTACATTGTCATGGGTATCTGATGTTGAAAGTTACCTGAGAGCCAAATGAGGCAACAGCTTTATGCTTGACGTTAATTAGCCGTTTTATTTAATTTTGAAATGAACTGTTTAACTTTAGATGTTTATATTTTTAATATTTTGGTATTTTAAAATCGATGCAAACCATTCTTGTTTAATTATTCCTTCCACCAAGATGAGAAAAGTGTAGTCTTTAGAAAAGTGTGCCTTTGTTCCTGTTTGTGGCTTGTCAGGCTCAGTGTGTTTTGCAGCTGCTGTGTGGGATTTCTAGAATACTTTAAAGGGTGGATTCTGCGTACAAATACTATTTACTATTCATCAATGCCTGTCATGGAGCTTTGGTCTGTGTAGCTCACAAAACATCTATAAGAATGTTTTGGGGTGTTCAACAGCCAGTTTTCACTTATAAGGTGTTTGAGGAAAATGCATTTGTATTTGTATAATCACTGCATATCAAAGAAAGGCAGTGAAATATGTTAAAGCCTTAAAAAAAAACATCTGATTTGTGGCTGTTTTTAGCATGTTATATCCTTGTGAAATGGGCCATTTGTATGCTGGTCAAGAGATTTTCAGTGGGTCATGGTATAGTGAGCCAAAACACTGAAAAGAGGATCTCCGTCTGAGTACTAGCATAGGTTTAGGAAAATAATTTATTTTGATTATCCTTAAATATATACACTATAAGATGCATGTCTCTAATCATCAAAAAGAAAAAAAATCTGCCTCGAGACCAGTGAGCAACAATAATCTGATGCATTTAAAATTTGAGAAAGTTTATAATATATAAATTTTTTGTATCATAAAATGTCCCAAACTCACTGGCCGCTGTTGGTATACAGCAAGACAATTAGAATGTAGTACTAATACTACCAAGGCAAAGTGGAAGAATTCTAAAAAATGTACACTAAACAGCCATAGCATTTAAAACCTCTTGCCTGATGATGTCCTCTCGTGCTGCCAAAACAGCTCTGCCTAGTCGATGCGTGAACTCCACATGATCTCTGAAGGTGTCCTGTGGTATCTGGCACCAAGTTGCTATCAACAGATACTTTGTCCTATAAGTGGTGAAGTGGGGGCTCCGTGGATCAGATTTATTTTTTCAGCACATCCCATAGACGCTCAACTGGACTGAGATCTGGAGAATGTGGAGGCCAAGTCAACACCATGAGCTCTTTATCATCTCCCTAAAACCATTCCTGAACGAGTTTTGCGGTATAGCAGAATGTGTTATGCTGCTGGAAGGGGCCACTGCCATGAGTGAAAACCTTTGCCATGAAGAAGTGTACTCAGTCTGCAACAATATTTAGGTTGGTACATCGCAAAAGGGCATCCACATGAAAGCCAGGTCCCAAAGTTTCCCTGCAGAACATTGGTCAGAGAATCATCACTGCCTCCACTAACCTGTCATCTTTTCATGGTGCATCGTGGTAAATGGTGCACACATACCTGGCCTTCCACATGACGTTAAAAACAAACAAAAAAAACTGTAATTCATCAGACCATGCCACCTTCTTCCATTGCTCCATGGTCCAGTTCTGATGCCCTGATGCCCACTGTAGGTGCTTTTGGCGATGCACAGAGGACATCAGGGACACTTGGATCAGTTTTCTGCTATGCGGCCTTGAATGCAATGATGCTTTGTGTGTTCTGACACCTTTCTAACATACCTAGCATTTTCAACAATTTGCGCTAAAACTGTGCGATCAGAGCAGATGGGCTAGTCTTCTCTCCCTGTGCACATTAATGAGCCTTTGACACTCATGACCCTGTCACTCGGATCTGTGTGCTTGCCCATTTTTCCTGCTTCCAACACAGGAACTGACTGTTCACCTATTGCCTAATATACCCAAATTCTACTAGAATGAGAGAATTAATTATCTTTCCTTCACCACTCAGTGGTTTTAATGTTTTTACTGATTAATGTATACTCAGATTTCAGTAGATTTCACATGCACAAATGCCTCAATCTACTTATTTACAAGAAACGATCCACTTATTTACATCAAATTAAATAAGATATATTCAGCAACAGTCTTTGTCCCAATGAACTGTGTTGAGCTGTTTTTGGGGGGGGGTGTTGGTTGTTTTTTCTGGTAGTATTTATTGTACAGTACTTTGTTCTCTTGTTCACAGGTGCAGCAGCACACTTCAGTCTTTTCCGATGGATCAGAAGCTCTCTGAGTGGCTTGGGCAGGTAGTGTATGGAGAAGAGGTTATGTAAGAGCTTTGACTCCCTTTAATTCTTTAGGAAACTCTTGGTGTCTTCCACTGATTGATGACTCTGTCCTTTGCCTTGGCTTGTTAAGAGATTTCCTATGCCAAATTCTACACATAAAACCTTTGACATGCTGATGGAAAAGAAAAATGATTTATCTCTTGGAGCTTTGGTGGTATTTGTTGCAGTGTTTATTTCAAACTGATCTTATAAGTTAGAAATATGCAACATATAGAGCTCTGGATGCTGCTGATGGCACTAAAATATTTTTCTCCTTTAGGGGAAAACAGACACTTCAGGACCAGATTGTGGTGACACCTTCATTGTCAGAGGTTGGCATGGAAACCAAGCAGTTGACGGAGGACAACGCAGACTTTGCGTTCCGAGACCGTTACCATCACTCATCCATTATCACCACCACGAACAAGATGGTTCATCCTTAGCTCAGCTAACAGACGCTCACCGCCTTTAACTGGTCTTGGTTTGGCACAGCTTGTCAATAAATAAGAACCTGTAGTACTTTATAAAAACTGCACATGGGTTAAGATTGTATAGATCACAATGTCTAATGAGAACAGTCTGAGTCCATAGAAGGTGGATGTGTTCATATGCTCTGGCCTGCAATTTAAGTGCAGGTGGACAGATTGTAACTGATTAGATAGTGCAGCTTAGCAGTGTAGGGTTTTTTTTCACTTGGCAGTGTAGGTGTTTTTGTTATTTTTCATTCAGTATAATGCTGCTTATTTCCAGGGGAGTTTGAAGTATACTCTGGGCAGAACAAGTGAATTTAAATTTGTTTCAGTGTACAGAAAGTGCAATAAAACTGGTACAAACCTATCCAGGAGACAGGTAAGGTACATGCTGTTGGGTTTTTTTTTGAGGGGGGGGAGCTGTATGTTACAGCCTGTGTCTTGATAGTCTCCTGAAGCAGTGATTTCAATAAAGGAAAGATACAGATGTGTTACGTGTGTTGATTTCATTTGCTTGTTGTTAAACATGTGGTATTGAATGGCCTCAAACTGCGCATCCTGGTTTGGATGCCGAAGCGACGTCTTATTGAGCGCCAAGGCTAATTCTGCGATGCAGGCCTTCGCATATGGGTCGTTACACCATATCCGAAATGTGTCTTGCATATTGAGGGGGGGGGGGTAGGGTAAACTGCAGTTTTTCTATCGTTCTTGCACGCCTGAATTACCAGTTGAAAGAATAGGCAATCGCTTTGTTTTATATACATGTTTATTTATTAGAGTAGTAAGCCATTAGGTTGCAACAATAGGGTCCCCAGTAAGGTTTGTTACAGAGTCAATCTATTCTTACTCTTGTTACAACCGAGCAAAACTTCAACTGGAAAAATCCCGCGACTGGGAGCGCAGTGGGGTGGAAACCGCTATCGCTATGCCGAGGGGAGGAGTTAGTCCATTCGGATGTGATACGAACTTCTGTTTCTGCTTCTCTTACCGATCACTGGCATGAAAAACCACTCATTCTCAAAATGAAGTTTAGCTAACTGTTTGGGTATTTACAAGTAATAATTTGTTAAAGGACACACATTTCCGATGCTGACCCGGATTGTTTTGCCGCTGAATTCACTACGAAGTCCACAATATTTCGGTCGCTTTTTATCATGGAAACGTGTGCTTCGATATGCACTCGTGTAATTTTGGTGGTCGTTTTTCATCTCTTAAAATCAACAGTTGCTGGAACTTTCGCGCCGAGCATCGACGCGGACGACTCGCTGATGGCTAGGACGTATTTATCAATTGGCACGCCCGATTCAGAAGAAACAACGTATTTGCCCAGAAAGCTTACAACTTCCACAATAGTGTTCACCAGGCGGGCTGTGAGGTTTGACCACTCATCCACAGCAAAACTCTCGGATATCCACCCTAGCCTTCCAGAGAGTGAAGCCAAAACTGGTAAGGGTCGCCGTATGTTCCTTCCTTGGTGGAGTTAAAGAGTTGTATCATAGTCAAATATTTACCTCTAATAGTGAACTGAAGAGTTTGCAGTAGGCCTACTATAGAGCAAATTTCCCCAGTCAAGTTAATCTCTCATCAGGCTTGTAGTGATGACGGATAAACACTAATGATTCCTTAATAACATAGTATGCTATATAAATATCGCATTACGATAATAAACTATTAGCGTCAGTAGAATAATACAATACCTGTTTTGAGAGGAACAATCCGTGCAGTATATGTACTTTCAGACAGTAGGCAACTGGAAGTTTACAAAGTTCATCCCTTCAGCTATTGAAAAAACAGGATTCAGCATTGTGTTTAGGGTATATAATTTAGTACTATGTGTTTTTAACATAACTACATTATTTATTTATAGATTACTCGCTGAGGTTGGATTTGAAGATCTGAATAAATTAACTAGAGAAAAACAATAGTTACATACGACAACATAAAATCTTAAAATATAACCACAAATCAGCTAATGCAGTTCTTCAAATGCTGTTAGCTTGGAATCTTCCTCGCTTCAGTAAACATATCAAAATTCTCTTTTATTGCAGTTCCGTTGGGCTTTTAAACCTCCTCAGCATGACAGCAACTGATGTGTGTTGAAGCTTATGAGTAATATTCCTCTTCCACAGTCTTGGACCAGAGATGAGCAGTCCAGGGATTAGCTTATGTTAGTCAGTGAACAAACAGGCCAACCTATGAAGTCATGCATGCAGAAATAAAAATCTTCATTGCCAGCAATTGCCAAAATCAATTGTGCTTTTTAACGTATGGCAGTTGATTCAGCGCTGATGGGAAAGTTGTGTTGAAGGGTAGACTATATTTGCTCCTCTAACCCGTTGCATTACTGGAAGTACTTCTTGGTGGCCTGTTTTTGTGTTCACAAGTGTTTCATTGTAGTTTACAAGGTGATGTGCTCTTTATGAGATGCTACCTGCACCTTGTACCAGGCACCTGTACCACGCTGTACGCTGATGTTATTGTGCATCATGTGCATTTAGACTGTGCAGCTGTTTTCATGGTTCTTTAAGGCAAGTAAAACATCAGGATTTGTTTATGAAAAACATAAAAGTTTATTTAATTGTAAATTAATTGTATTACCATTAACTATTACATTAATTTTTTTTCATAATGGTGAACCAGTATTAATTTCCTATTTAAATAATGTTTGCATATTGTAAAAAGTGTCATATCTTTCTAGTCAGGCCTCTGTTCTTGTTGATTACATTGTTACTTGGGTATGAACTCCATGAAGAGTTTGGCATTGTTGTATCATGGACTTTGCTAGGTCAGCGCAAGGAAGGAAAGAGCTAATCCCTGTGGGCCAGGTCACCTCCATTTTTAGGGCTCATGCTTTTGTTAGCTCAGGTTTTAGCTGCCAATTAATCTCCACCCAAAATCACTACATCCACAGTTTGTTTTTGGCATGTCAGAAAGAATACAGGGACAATAATGTTGCACTATTATAATTAATGACTACATGGAATTCATTTGGTTGACAAGCATTAAAGTGCCCTGTTTAAAGTTAGTATTATTAATTATTAATTAATTATTTATTAGAAAATTTTTGTCTGTGTTAGAAAAAAAAAACTTTTCACACGGTGTGATTTGTACTTTTCTTTCCATGCAGCCACAGATCAGTCTTTCCATTTGGACACAGGGAGCTGGACATCACACAGCAGTCCAGATGTGTCCATGGAGCCACTGAGTTCCAGCTCAAAACTCCCCACTATCACGGCCACTCAGTGGGGAGAGTCATCTGTGTTAACTAACATCACCAGTGCCTATCTGGCTTTATCAGAGGAATGGCAACCTCCAGCTGAGGCCAGGACTGCAAGAGACCTTACTGTGACAGAGCTGACCAAACCAGAAATCACCAGTACAGATATGTCTGATTCCCTCTCGCATGCCAACAGCACCCACATCTCCACCACTGTCACACGTGCTGGAGAGCGCACTCTGCTGGCTGTAACATCCAACAGCACCTTTCCATACACGGAGGACACCAGCTCCTCCAAGACAGCTCCCATTACACTGGAGGGCGGGAGTTCAGGGCATATTCGTGATGTCTTCTCTACGGAAGGTAAACATTCTGACGATGATTTTTCCACAAATGCCACCCAAGGAACAGTTTATACGTCCGAGGTTTCCCGTGATTCCCCAGGCACACAGTACCAGACCGGACAGCCCAACGTCACAGGGCCAGGCTTTGCAGTGACGCCTGACAGCACCAGGCCTGATTCTAGTCCACTGCTGACAGCGTTCAGCAGTGAGACAAACACCACAGCTGATTTTTCTACCAGTGGGGCTTCTTTCACAGACAGGAGTACTTCTGCACCTTCTGTCCCTCCATCTGCAGTTCCTGAGAGCGGTCGTGCGAATATGTCCCGTCACGACAGTGAAACTGTGGCCACTGAGACTGTCACAGGGCCAGGGACCACCAGTCTAGGTGAGGATATAGAAGGGCCCCACACTCATATGGAAGAAACCACTGTTCCAGCCCTGACCACTGCACCCTCCACCCCATCAGATGTTGATACCACTGTACATGAGTCCTTCTCCAGCCAGCAGCCCTTCGTCCCCCAAACGGATCGTCCATCAGAGCCCACAGACGGGCTTCCCACAGCCACGGTATCAGTGACTCAAAGGCTGCAGACTACAGAGGAAGACACGGGCATAACCAGCACTGCCACTGTCCCTAGCACCATGGTAGCCAGCACTAGTACTGCAGCTCTGATTACAACACAGAATGTTACATCCAGCGCCACTGCCTCAATGCACGTGGTTCACACTACCCTTGCTACCACGCACACCACTCAGGTGCTGACCACACCCACCACGGAACAGTATGGCCCCACCTCCAGAACAGCCACACCCCTCCAGCCTTCCAGCTCATCCCAACCGGGAGATATGGCTACTGATGTATACACACCACACCAGGAGACCAGCACTGCCACCCCAGGAACCATCACCAAATATACCACTGCCTTCTACACCAGGAGCACCCCTACCAGCAGAACTGCAGCAGTGACCACAGGAAGGCAAACCGTCAAAGTCCCCACAGAGAAGGAAGCCATAACCACAAAGATATCTCTGAAGTCCATGCAAACTCCTGGTGTGTTTCTTGAGCTACAGAACATGTTGATTATATGATTTTCAGTGGCCACATTTATGTACATATATTCATTTGTAGTAATGCATAAATAACATTTCAAAACTTCATATTGCTATTCTTAAATGATGTTGTACATTAATAAGGTGTTGTCACAGCACAACCTTTCGTAGTTCCCTAAAGGCATTGTAATGCATACCTGTTGGATGGTTTGTTGAAGGGGCCTCACACTCAGCTGTTCTACTGTTTATGGCAGCACAGTACCTTTGAGAACCAAGGCTGATTTATAGCCTACAGTGTCTCTTTTTTTCAAGGCCATGTCTGCAGGCCTCAGTCCTGCGCAAACGGAGGCACCTGTGTGTTGACCTCAGATCATGACCACAGGTGCCAGTGCCTGCCTGCCTGGAGAGGAGACACCTGCACTGAAGGTGAGATGCTCAGCTGTGCACCACGCCGTTCGTGTCAGTGTTCAGCCAGCATCAGCGAGGGAAGCGTTACCTTATCTTGTAGTCATGTCAGGATTAAGGAAAAAACAAACAAATGGTTGTATCCTGCTACTGATGACCCCTATTAATCAAGCTTTTGTGAAGGGCTGGACAGAGAGCATCCTCTTCATTGGTGGCGTGTGAGTTACAGCGATGCACGTTTTCTTCCAGATGTAGACGAGTGTGTGAGCAGCCCATGCCCGCAGGACTCGGTGTGTGTGAACACCTGGGGCTCCTTTAACTGTGAGTGTGCCCTGGGCTACGACCTAGAGGACGGCCGCGGCTGCACGCAGGGTAAGAGTCAGGCCTCGGCTCCTGGCTGGAAGCAAAACGTTGTGCCATCAACCATTTTACTGTCTTTAGTGGCTCAAATAATATATCTGCTTGTTCGAATCAGTTACAAACTTCACAATGAAGACTAACGTCATTGTGATTGTGATTTTGTTTTGCAGTGAAGACATTCTTAGGGACGTTCAGTGTAAACAGCTCTTTATACAACAGGGGTGCTGGGCTGCATGTGCTTCACAGGGAGATCCTGCAGCTGGTATGTAGTGGCAACAATCCAATGTTGTACTAATAATATAATACCAATTTTATACACAGTAACTTTTTGGACCCTAGAGTATCTCACAAAAGTAAGTACACCCCTCACATTTTTGTAAATATTTTATTATATATTTTCATGAGACAACACTGAAGATATGACACTTTGATAAAATGTCAGTTAGTCAGTGTACGTCTTATCATCAGTACATTAGTGTAAAGTTGCTGTGCCCTGGAAATAACCAGAGAGGGAAAATGGCTAATTCAGGTACAGTTTGGCCTTTTTTACTTAGTTTCACTTACTTAGTTTTACTCATTTTCATTGCCAGCGGTTTAGACAGTAATGACTGTGTGTTGGGTTATTTTGAGGGCACAGCAAATTTACACAGTTTACACAGCAAATATACAAACTGTACACTGACTACTTTACATTGTGTCAAAGTGTAATATATTTGCAATGTTGTCCCGTGAAAAGATATAATAAAATATTTACAAAAATGTGAGGGTTGTACTCACTTTTGTGAGATACTGTATATTAGATTTACACTGTGCTCCAATGCCCTGTTAACTGGATATGCCATATTTAGTTGAGTGTGAATGAATAAAAAAATAATTTTTTGTCTATTGAAATTGATCCTTTATTCATCTTCTAATTTTTAATTAGACATTTTTATTTTTTGTTTTTAATTATTTAATTATTATTATTTTTTTTTTTAATTATTTTTAATTATAAATTTTTCCAGCTAAATGCCTCTCTGTCCATTCTGCATGGTTACAGCCGTTCTACGCTGCGGTGAGTTTCTCATCAAAACATCAGTTTCAGTTGTGTAATAATAAATGTGAAACCGCATAATTTGAAGGAAAGGGTAATAATTAGGAAGAGTTGACTTTGTGAAGTGTGCATGTATAATCATGCTACTTCACAGACACACTTTTTGCTAGTTTAAACACAACGTTTGGTTCAAGCTTGTTTACACAAACATCTCGTTGGCATACTGTTTTTGTGAGCAGAGACACTAAGGACATGCGTATCTCTGCCGTGAACATGTTCTCAATGTCTGCCAACGTGACCGGCCACGAGATCTACAGCAGCATCATGATGTCTCTGAGGAACTGTGGGAAACCACGCTCCTTCTGCTCACTCGCTCTCCGTCACCAGTTCTCTTACCACGGTACTGCTCACCTCTCTTGCCCCCACACGCGTTCATTTCTTCCTGTCATCCTTTCTGTCTTGCGTTCCTCTTCACTTCTCCCTTCCTTAGTCTTCTGTCTCATTCTCCATGTACTTCACGTTTGGTCTCTGCTGTAGCAAGTTGTTATGAGGCAAAGGGCCAGATGGAAGCTCTGCTTTTTGATTGGTCTAACCCTACCCTAAGCAGTGAAGTGCCCAACAGCTTGTTCATAATTGCATTCAATTGGTCAATGGAAATGGCTACATCAAGTCAAAGAACAGTCAGGGATCTCTAAGGAATAAACCAAGCTCAGGAAATGTGTCGATTTGAAATCCCTCTGTTCTTGTAGTGGAAAGTCTGTGTTTGGCTCAGAAGAACAGATGTGACACCCAGTATTCCTTGTGCAATGACACCTATGGGACACCATACTGCCAGTGCCATGATGGGTACTTTAAAAAAAACCCAGAGGACACCACCTGCAGAGGTAGGAACTGCACAGCCATGCCGTATGTGCCTGAGCCGTGCGCTGTACGCATTTGAACTCAAGAGTGTTGTGTGATAGTGCTGATTTGGATCTTATGTCCTTTTTCAGACTGTGGTGACGGCTTCAAGCTCGTTAACGGAACTTGTGTTGAGTAAGTGTTTGTGGACTTGGTTAATGCTTTTCTCTGCTTTTGCCTTTTAGCGTCACAACTGCAGTACTTCTTTAAACCAACAATTTCTATATGTTCGTTTACTGTTTTAGATGCACATTTGGATTTGGAGGTTTTAACTGCAATAATTGTGAGTGGCTTTTTAAATGTACTAGTACATATTCAATTTACTTCTTTCATATGAATTAATACCTGTAACCTCATGTATAGAACGCCCAATGCTAAGAGATATTTTGAGAATAGAGTTTGATTCATAGATATGTGTAGCTGTATGTCTTTAGAGTGTTTACTTTTATGCAGTTTAGCAGTTGATTCTGTACTAATTCACTGTTTTATTCAGTTTATGGGCTCATAGCCAAGGTGGTGTCACCTGCTGCCGGAGGGCTGCTGCTTGTCGTTGTCATTGCTCTGATAGCCACGTGTTGCAGGTGCCCACAGTTCTATTATAATAACAATAAATATTTGTTACACTAGCAGTTTAAGCTGTAAAGCTGCATAATAACTAAATAGAAAACTATTATAGCAATAGAAATATTTTTTCAAAGTATATAAAAAAAACAAGATTTTTGAATATTTTTTTAATGATTATTAGATAGAATAACGTAATACCACAAAACTGTATGACCTCTAATTACCTTTATTAACTTCTGTCACAGGAAAGACAAGAATGACATCAACAAAATAATTTTCAAAAGTGGGGACCTTCAAATGTCCCCATATTCTGAGTTTCACAAAAGCAGCCGTGTATCTATGGAGTGGGGACGGGAGACGATTGAGATGCAAGAAAATGGCAGCACCAAGAATCTTTTACAGATGACAGATATCTATTATTCAGTACGTATTCAAATAGTACATTGATATTACATTGATATTACATTGATATTGTATTATATCACTACCATTAATCAACTTGTTCTTATGTTTATCATGTTGTTTGGGAGTCTCTGATTTCCCGTACAAATCTGTGTGCATTTGTGTCGTCACTGATTAACATGGAAGTCCTGGTTTTTATAGCCAGCACTGCGAAATGCTGATCTGGAGAGGAACGGGCTATATCCGTTCTCCGGCCTCCCTGGTTCACGTCACTCCTGTATCTATCCGGCACAGTGGAATCCATCATTTATCAGTGATGACTCAAGGAGGAGGGACTACTTCTGACGCGCCCCACCCCCCACGAGGGCCAGTACGCTAAGCTCGGGCCTTTCGCCAGGAAGGAACACAGCGAGAGCCGCACAGCAGGATGCATGTTGGCCATGGACGTGACCACTAAAAGGCCTTTGAATGTGAAAATGAACCAGAAAAGGACAAGTATATGATTAAGGCTGGTGGAAAAGACACAGATTTACAGAGATTTCTGATCAGGTCTGTTTGGCATTTGCAATCACAGTGCCTGAGTGAAACTGAGATTGTGTTTCTGTTCAATGTCAGAGAGTTGGTTATTTCGGAGGTGTTTTCTTTTTTTTTTGGGGGGGGGGGGGTATTTTGTTTTCATCTAAAAGCATTTCCCACACCTGAGAACTGTGAAATAATGAACAAAAAAGGGATTACACATAATTGTGCAGAGTTTTTAGCAGATGAATTGTTGGACTGCAAACTCATCTTAGATGTTTCATTATCTCAAATGGAATAAGCCATAAATGTAACATATTTATATTTGCAGAGTGACACACCTGTGTACATGTGCGTATGCGTTCAATAAGGTGTGTGTATGTATGTGCGTGTGTGTGTGCACGCATGTTTGTGCATGTGCATCAAAAGATATGTGTTGTGCAAGATCCTAAGATTCCTTATATGTGAGAGATGAATAATATTTTTAGGAAGAACTGCTAAGCTTTTCAGGTGGTATATTGCTGTAGAGTATGTTATCAGTAGCTGTAGCAGGACATACAAGGTCATTATATTAACATTCACCTAAGGACTAATGACCAGAAATGCACTAGGTGCTACTTCTTTAAATAATGCATTTGATAACAATGCAATGATACATGACAAACAGTACCATGATGTCTAATTTATTCTAATAACTTAATGTCGTTTCTAGATATCTGTCGTTTTGTTAGATATATTTCTTTTATCAGGATCTATGAAATCAGTATCTTCACTGTGTGTATGGGTGTGTGTGTGTGTGTGTGTTTAACAGTGTATGAGAGAGAGTGTGTGTGTATGTGTTTGTGTGTGTTTGAGAGAGAGTGAGTGTGTATGTGTGTGTGTTTGAGAGAGAGTGAGTGTGTATGTGTGTGTGTTTGAGAGAGTGTGTGTGCAAGAGAGAGAGTGTGAGAGAGACAGGGCAAAACAACTGGCCTTGTGCTGCCAGCTACCCACTATCCTGCATGTTTGGTTATTTTCAACAGCTTTACTACCTTGTATTGTTAGATAACTTTATCAGTATTTTTTCCTCCTTTGTGGATGGCCACTTAACTCTGGCGTTTTAGTCAGACATATTTAAATAAAGGAACAGTAATGTTGAACCTCTTGTTTTCATGGCATTCCGATAGAACTTCCACTCTTTTTGCCTATTCACAGACATAGTGGTGTCCAGGTGTGGTCTAAGTGGGTGTGGCTCAGGTGGACATGGCTTAGGTGGGTGTGGTGAACACATGGTGCAGCCACTCATTATATAATACAAACTGAAGCTGTTAATGCTTGAGCAAAGCACCATTTTCCTATTCACAAATAAATATATATTGCTGGATTTGATATCAGTGACATCTACATTTGATATAATTTTGCTGAGAAACTTTTGCTGAGGCTCTGATTGGTTGAGTGACACACACACACATGGATGAAGAGCAACATGCATTCAGCTTCTTTGTGAGTAAAAAGACATTTGTAAGTACTTGATTCATTTGAGACATTTTCTGTGTCTCCAGTCTTCCTAGTCCTGTACAACATTCTACAGAACCCCCCTCCCCTGGGCCTTTGTCCCAAAGATGCAAAAGTGCATATTCATTTTCGTAGCTTTATGTCTAACCCACATGAACAATTTCCAATGTAAATGCAGAAGGAAATGGTTATGGTACATTTCACCTCATTTCCATAGCTATGGTATGTATGTATATACAGTGTGGTGCTACAGTAGACTGCTAAATGAAGGTTGCTCTTATTACCATGGCTCCTGTTACCAAGGTTTGTGAAGAAATCCAAGGATCTGGAATACAATATATTTAAATTAGGAAATTGCGTGAATTTAAAAATACAGATTTATCATTCTTTTTACAATTTTAAAGTAAAAGCTTCCTTTGACTTTTCAGAAAATCTAATGAATGAACTAATGAACCAGTAATTAATTATTTTTAAATAATGATTTTTTAATGGTATTAATGCCTGGTCAGACACTATACATGTGCTGGTCATAAAATTAGAATATGAAAAAGTTATTTCAGTAATTCCATTCAAAAAGTGAAACTTGTATATTCATTCATTACACACAGACTGATATACTTCAAATGTTTATTTCTTTTAATTTTGATGATTATAACTGACAACTAATGAAAATCCCAAATTCAGTATCTTAGAAAATTTGAATATTACTTAAGACCAGTACAAACAAATGATTTTTTTCACCTCTCTGTTAATGTGCTTGTACACAGAGCTCTATGAACAGTCAGCCTCTTTAGCAATGACCTTTTGTGTCTTGCTGTCCTTGTACAAGGTGTCAACGGTCATCTTTTGGACAACTGTCAAGTCAGCAGTCTTCTCCATGATTGTGTAGCCTACAGAACTAGACTGAGAGACCATTTAAAAGCCTTTGCAGGTGTTTTGAGTTAATTAGCTGATTAGAATGTGGCACCAGGTGTCTTCAATATTGAACCTTTTCACAATATTAAAATTTTCTGAGATACTGAATTTGGGATTTTCATTAGTTGTCAGTTATAATCATCAAAATTAAATTGAATAAAAATTTGAAATATATCAGTCTGTGGTTAATGAATAAATATAATACATAAGTTTCACTTTTTGAATGAAATTGCTGAATTCCATGAATTCCATTCAACTCTACTTTTATGACCAGCACCTGTATATGTTAGGATCATGATTTTAATACTACTTAGGGCTGCTGTTTGTTCTCAGAACAGCCTGATTTTTTGTGGCATGGATTCATCTAGGTTCAGAGGAAATACTTTTAACAAGGTGAAGCAATCATAGTGTCTCAGGAACAGGACCATTTTGGAGAACTGGTCAATTGGCACCAAGATGACCGTATTCCCCTCAGATGCAGGGAGATGCATCACAAGGTCTACCACGATATGGGACCATGGATCGTTAGGTATTGGGAGAGGAAGCAGCTTACTCTGGGAGATGTGCAGGGCATCTTACTCTGGGCGCAGTCTGGGCAGGAGGCTACATGTTACACTACCGGCCACCAGTATCTTGCACTTACAAGCTGCGTGGTGATCATGGATGGCCAGACCCCAGTGATGTACATGCCCACAAGATGAGGGCCCTTCTGTGGTGGAGGGGTATGTAGAGTCAGCGCAGCAGGCATCTCGAATGTGGGTTAGCTGCTCTGATCTTCTGGTCGAGGTCCCAACAGATGGCACCTAGAACACAAACCTGGACAAAAAGAGTGAAGATCTCACTAAAGCTAGGAAGCACTCAGAGTCTCTGCCTGGATGAGTCTCTTGAGCTGGCTGGAGTGAATGTGCAGCATCGACAGGCAGAACCTGCGAACTCAAATAACATGGAAAGTGGGAGGTGAAAATGATTAATGACAGGTGTGTTTAGTACTCAGGTGATTAGGAAGGGGTCTGTGCACTGTAGTGGGCATGGCCCTGATGCCAGCGTGCCCGGGCACCGTGACAGATAAGCTTTCTAAACTGCTCTTTTTGATGGTCATAGTAAGATAGAAAAGAATTAGTGTGAGCTGATGTAAATAGGTAAGGAAAAGCAAATGGCAAATGGCACAACCCCCATCATTTGCATAAATCCATACACACAGTATGCTGAGTTATGGTATGTAAATTTCATCACAGTACCTGAATAAGATGTGTGGTCTGCTGCCAGCAGATGATAGTAACAGGTTCCGATAACTTGGTTATATTCATAACCAGGCTTTGCAGCATTTGTTTCCACATTCATATTTCTTTGTCTCATTCACTCATTGCCTTGTTGGTCTTGTTATATATTTGTTATATATCACTTGCTTTTATATATACTTGCTATAGATATCAAGTAACTTGATCTTTACAAGAGGAGCTTCTCACAGAGCTATGCCTTCTTATGTACAAGTTTGAGTGAAAAGCCAAGACTTTGTTGACTGGGTTAATTTTCTCATTAATTACTATTAATTTTGCTGTATAATATATACAAGCACGAAGTGGAAAGTTTTATGTAAATCTGTTAAGAAACAGTTTTGGTTAAATTATTTCTTTAAAACAAATATCTCATTTTAAGATCAAGCTGCTGTGTAAGAAACACACAAACACAAATGCATTCATAACATTATCCATATATTTTGTAGCAGTGAGTAATCACAGCCCATTTTTTTCCATGGTCAGGGTGTTATTTCTGGCTTACAAATAAAGAGGGAGGTGCTTTGAGCAGGCATATAAAGACTAGCGGACAATGCCCTGACTGTTGACTATTAGTAAGACTGTATAAGCAGAATGGTACGTAATGACTCTGACGTCTTCTCTGTATCAATGAGTATGCTTTTGTTTGGGACTGTGAATATACCTCTTTCCACTGCCAGTATCCTTCTGAACATGTTTGGCATCTTCTGCTTGATCACCCCACAATGCTCAGAGCGTCTGAAACCACCTCTTAACATTTTGCTGGGAACTCTCATTGGAAGCAACACAATACTTCATCTATTCAACTTTGTGTTTGTATTATGTGAATTACTACTGATTTCACTGAACGAAATGTTCGTTGACATTGGAGAGGTTGTTATGAAGTATATCATGGAGATCAGTATGACCTCCTCTGTTTGGCTGAATGTCTTCTACTGTTGCCAGATCGTTCCTTCTCAGTGTGCTGTCTTCATGTGGTTAAAGAAGAATATAAGAAACTTCATATACTCTGCTCTGATCATGGATAGACTCTTATTTTTGTTTGGATTCATAGCAAATATTGCATTTATTATCAAAGAAAGACAAAGAGCCGTTGGAGGTACAGATTCAATGCAGAACGAAACGGACACAAGTATGGATATTCTGTTTAATACACTGCTTGCAGATTTTGGGTTAAGACTGGCTTATTTCATACTAAGTCTTTTTGTGATGTCAGCATCTAGCTGTGCAACTGTTCACTACTTGTGGAGACACATGGAGAACATGAAGGAGAGTTGTGGCTCTTTCTCCTCTCTGCAGCTTCAGGCCCAGCTGAGGGTGACCATCACCGGCATTGTACAGGCCATCCTTTATGTCCTCTGCTCAGTGCTAATGATAGCCAATAATATTATTGAACTTGAATTCCCAGATATACAGATAAATGTACTTATCATTTGCACAGTAATTTCATTGTACACTTTAGTGACAACCATTAACATAGGGGTTGGTCAGTCAGTTTTTCGGCAGTGTGCAATTCATGTATATCAAAAACTGTCACAAATTATTTTTAGCTGATTGGGTCGGTAACATATTTGCTGTACTGTAAGATGCTTTCAGTATAATATATGCATGCAGTATAAGCAAACTGAATTGTTAGTGGTTTAGATTATGATAATACACCACTTTAAAAACTGTTTGAACCTTCACAAAGATAACTGGCCTTATGATGCTGATTGGGAAAGCTAATAGCAAATATGTTTAAATTTTTTCACCTATGTTTACAATTTTAGAGATTGTTCCTATCTTTCCTTCAACAGGTTACATCAATAAATTTGTTAATTGTTATAAAAATGTTATATTGCTATACTTTTATCAACATTTTTTAAGTCTCGTCTTGTGCCACAGTCCGTAGCATGCAGTGGCATAATTATAAGATAATGGTGTAGTTTCCAAAAGGCTCTTGTAGGATTTACAATATGAAATATAGCATGATTGCCTATGGTAAAGCTGCAATGATATTAAGATACTCCTGAAGAGAATTGCTCAGCTGTTCTCGAGGCAGCTCCTTTTTTGTTTACCCTGCATGGTTACAATAAAGATTTACCGTCTATTCTCACTTAACTGGACCTGCTTCAGTTTCTTCATTGCTGGGTCAAGCTCTGTGATTTTTTTTAATCATTCCTAAATTATTATTTAAACCTAGCCACTAGGATGCATAAGCCAGTGCATTTTAGTGCTGGTCCAAAGCCCGAATAAATAGGGAGGGTTGTGGAAAGGAATATTATGCCAGATCAATAATGCAGATCACAAGTCGGATTTCCATACAGGATCAGTCGAGGCCTGGGTTTACAACGACCGCCACTGGAATTGTTAACTGACAGGATACCAGTGGAAATTGGGCTACTGCTACAGGAGGAAAAGGAGATGGGGAGGGGGAGGAGGGTGGAGGTGAGAGTGGGAACCCTGAGCGTTGACGCTATGACTGATAAAGGGAGAGAGGAGGCTGATATGATGGAGAGGAGAAAGGATGACATACTATGTGTTCAGGAGACTGGAAAGGCAGTAAGGCTAGGAACACTGGAGGAGGTTTTAAGCAGTTCTACCATGGTGTAGATGGGAGGAGAAATGGGGTAGTGGTAATAATGAAGGAAATGTACAGTAAGAGAATATTGGAGGTGAAGAGAGTGTCAGTGATGTGCGTGAAGCTAGCGATTGATGGAGTGCTGATGAACATCATCAGTGCATATGCTCCACAAGTGGGTTTTAAATGGGAGTAAAAGGAACATTTCTGTAGTGAGTTAGATGAAGTAGTGGAGAGGAAACCCCAAGAGGAGTGAGTGGTGATAGGAGCAGACTTTAATGGTCGAGTGTAGCAAGTCAGCGTTGTATGGTAGGTAGGATGTCTTTGGAGGTGAAGAGAAGGAAGAGGGTAAAAGCCTGAGACAGTGGCATTGACAAAAACACAGGAGAGAGAGTCAGAGGTGCCAGAGATGAAGATGCTGCGGTTCTCATTAGGAGTTACGAGGTTGATTAGAGGGACAGCAATGTTTTGGTGACAAAGTTAGGGAGGAAAGATTGAGACGGTTTGGGCTTGTGCAGGGGAGAGATGAGAGTTATATTGGAAGAAGAGTACTGAAGATGGAGCTACCAGGCAGGAAAAAAAGAGGAGAGCCAAAGAGGAGGTTAATGGATGTGGTGAGAGAGGACATGAAGGTGATGGGTGTAATGGAGAGGGATGTTCAGGACAGTGCAAGATGGAGATGAATGATCCGCTGTGGCAACCCCTAACGGGAGCAGTCGAAAGCAGATTAGTGATATTATTTACTACTATCATGAAGTTGTTATTATTATTATTATAACAACAACAATGATTAGTAGTAAGAGTAGTTGGAGAATGATAAATCCTCTTGTTATGAAGTCAGCATGTCAGTTATTTATTAATCAATTGTTAATTTTCTTTTCAAGACAGGATTTATTTTAAAAAAAGTGCCACCACTAGATGGCAGCACCATTTCATTCATGTTTACAGTCAGTTTTTACCTTTGTCTGTGTGTGTTTGTGTGCATGTGTGTGTATATGTGTGACCTGGAATTCACTGTGTGTGTATGTATGCATACTGTTATGAAAGACCTTTCAGAACATGTACAGCAAACAGCATACATCACAAGACAGATACACACACAACGCAGCCACCACCTTCTGCTAGCACAGCACACTCCATTTCATACTTCTGCAACAACTGCTCAGAATCAACAAAAAAAAATGCATTATAGTGTTTTTGGCTGGGGAAGTGCTGCTGAAAGCATTATTGTCGCTGAGAGGTCCGTGGAATGGCAGGTTTCTGGTTTGTGTGACGGAGAGAAGGATGAAGACAGTGTAGACAAAGCACATACACACTGTGTGTAACTTTGTACTGTTACCTAGAAAGCAGTGAGCAACCGGTTCCACTGAGACAGCAAGTGATGTGAGCAACTACTAATGTGGTTTATTATTTCATATTATTTATTAATGGTGGGTTTGCTTTGGGGCTAGAGTTAGTTCTGTTTTCTTGTATTTTATTTTTGATGGTTTTATTATTTATTTCTTATTCCTCTGTCTCCTTCTTTGTTTCCTCTTTTTCCATTTCCTCTCTCTCCCCTTCTCTCTCACTCTTTCTCTCTCCTCCCTCACTCTCTCACCCTCTCACTCACTCTCTCTCTCCCCTTCTCTCTCACTCTTTCTCTCTCCTCCCTCACTCTCTCACTCTCTCTCTACCCTACTCTCTCACTCTTTCTCTCTCCTCCTTCACTTTCTCTATCCCCCCTCACTCTCCCTCTCTCACCCTCTCACTCCCCCCCCCTCTCACTCCCTCTCTTTCTCTTTCTCTCTCACACATTTTTGTGCCTCTTCTCAGTTGTCCTTTTTTTGTCTCTTTTGCTGGGTATTCTGGGTATTGCCAGGAATTGCCTTTGCTTACTCACCTTCTGTACTCTGTTTGGTCATTATCTTCTGTGCTCTGAGGTTCTTCTATATTCTGTTTGGTCGTTATCAAACTGTTGTGTTGCCGTGACTACCAGTCAGCACGATTACCTGTTGTCATGCAGGCTACAGCATGGCCCAGCCCTGGCACCCATAGGGCTCCAGCTTCACTTGTTTTTCTGTGTCAGTCAGTACATTCACAGTGCATACTTGTTTGAGGTGAGTTTGTGTGTGTGTGTGTCGTGTGTGTGTGTGTGTGTGTGTGTGTGTGTGTGTGTGTGAGAGAGAATGTTAAAATATTTAGTTATGATTTTAATACAGCAGAACAGTATCATAAGAGAATAGATTAACAGATTATAAATAAACAGCTTTGTGCAGTAAATCAAGATTCTATTTAAAAGGGCAAGAAAAAACATAATAATAATAATAATAATAATAATAATAATAATAATAATAATAAGCATTAATTTTGTAAAAATGTGAAAGTCACTCATAAGAGAGCAAGTACAACATAATCATTGGTCTGTTGACTAGGAGATTGAATTAGTACATGGTACCATTCATACCTCCCAACAAAGATAGACAGAATGAAAAAGAAGACAAACACACACACATACATACACACACACACACAGCCTGAGCAGCATGCCCCCTGTGCCCAAGCACTACCCAAACCAGTACGGCCGACGGTCACACCCGTCTCCGTCGGCAACAGCTGCTGTGAGGCAATGATGTCGTGGGGCACTATACGGCATGTGAGTGGGCACAATGGCAGCAGTGTGCTCGCACCATGCTGTCACAGTCAGCTCGCCTGCCCCTAGCCCCTAGTGGTTCCAAGGTTAAAAAGGAAGAATTGTTCAAGAATTGAACTAAGGTGGAGCACTGAGGAATTGATGACTTGTTGACCTATCCAGACTAATATATAGTCTGTTATTGCCTGCATCTCTCTTTATCCCTCTTTTAATTCTCAGATCTCCTAAACACACTTTCTTCTGCATTCTTTTCATTATGTGTCTCTCAATCCCTGTCCTCACTTCCCACAGTGGCCGGCAACGCAGGCGTCATTACCGAAAACGCACCACCAGCAACCTCACCTACCCTCCACTTTTAGCAGATGGTCTGACTGTAGTGGCTGGTGGACTCTGGAATTGCCAGTCTGCAGTACAGAAGGCAGACTTCATCACAGCCATAGCAACACATCAGTCCCTTGACTTCTTGGCCCTAACGGAGACGTGGATCACCCCTGAGAACTCGGCTACTCCGGCCGCACTGTCATCTGCTTTCTCTTTCTCCCATTCTGCGCGGCAGACTGGAAGAGGTGGTGGCACTGGATTGCTTCTGTCCAGTCGCTGGCGCTTTACTCCTCTCTCCTTCCCACAAATCACAATTTCCACTTTTGA
>JAOXYF010000007.1:20738563-20762949 GCA_028565775.1 Sternarchorhynchus goeldii
GGGGGGGGGGTTGTGTGTGTGTGTGTCTGTTTTTTCTTTTTTAATAAAGAGAGAAATAATTTATATAATAAATTATATATATATAGTCATTATACCATTACTAAAACAATAAATCTAATGGCTGCCTGACTTTTGCACAGTACTGTATATAATATATATATATATATATATATATATATATCAGGGAAGAACACATTGTAAACCCCAATAAGTACCTGTCAGCACATCATTGGAAACATCGTTGTTGAATTAATATAATCAGCTTCTAGATATGATCAGTAGAGACTGATCTATTAAATTAACCAGTTAAGAGCTTACGTTAACCAGTTAAGAGGTTACGTTAAACCTCTTGTTTTAAAATCTTTTCCAGAATGTCCATAATGTTTGGAAAAAGAGGGTTTGCTACTCAGGTCTCAAATCAGTCAAAACATAAATGTATAGTTAGTGACACACTTTTCAGTGACCAATGTCATGAATTACCTCATGACACTTCCAGACCAAGAGGGACCTAGACTTGATGTTGGCATGGAAAAGAAATAAACACTCTCCTTGAGGTTGGTGTGTGTGTGTGTGTGTGTGTGTGTGTGTGTGTAAATAAAATATGTAAAATGGTTAAGAAAAAGACTAGAGTAATTGAGACCAATCAAAAGGACAAATAAGCACAAACTAAGCATCACTGGGCTGTTTTACTGCATATAACTGGAACAAACTGCCAGAAGCCCTTAGATTTTCACAAAATGCAGAAACTTTTAAACGGTAACTAAGAACCTCTCTTTTCATGTGCCTATTATTGAGATTTTGTTCATTTATATTCATTATTTCTTGAATTTATAACAGTAAACTGGTATTTTATTCTTTAAACCTTCTGTTTCAACATCACAACTTCTATTCTAACACAATCTGTGTTTTTATATACAACAAAATGTTTGTACTTGGCAAAGACCTTCCTGGGGCGATAGATGTCAGGTGGTAATAAGTTTCTTCTATTTATTCTTATGTGAGGCACGTTGAATTGCCACTGTGTATGAAAGGTGCTACGTAAATAAACTTGCCTCGCTTCGTCATTGCAAAAAAGAAAGAGGATCAACATATTCTAAAAATGGCACTGTTGCACAATCTTTCTGCTGAGCGTGGGAAAAGTGAATTTGATATTTTCTCTTTACACAAACAAGTATTGAGAAACATATGCTCTAGGAATTGCCCCCTTTTTCTGACCTGACCGATAACAGAGTTCTGGAGTTTTACATATCTTGGAACAGTGAAGGCTACCTCAATGATAGTCTTTTCAGTATTTTATAACTGACATGTTTATGTACAAACATTTCTACAAACAATATCTGGTTGCTCTATCCTGGGCTCAGCCACTGATTTCAATGATTTGATCATTGTCCGAGAGCTTGTTAGTAAGAACAGCCAACTAAATTGCTCAGGGACAGCATCCAGTCACCTTCTCGAATAAAGAAAAGAATAGAAAATGTGTCTGGAATAAAGATTATGCCCCTGCAATTTCTCCATTACGCTATATAGTTCTACTTCAGCATGTGTTGTGGAGAAAACCTCCGTAAACATGGAAGCCAGGATCCATGCACCTGGTGTCACACCAGTGTTACATTGTCCATCAAGAAAGATGCCATACTCTCTAGAGAAAATGAACTGTAAATGTCATGTTCAATCTGTTATGCCTTTGACACATTTTGCCCTGCAAAGAAATTTGGCACCTATATGACAGCTATATACCATGGTCCAAGCTAATTCTCTTCCTGCTCCTTATACCTGTTAGAACCGATATACAACCATCTAAATGTATGCAGCACACAGAGTTAGCAGTGTACTCCCCTGATGCCTGGTGACATTGGAAATCACAGAAGAGCAGATTATTATCTGTCTTGTATGAAGTGTATTACACTACGTGCTGTGGTTATGAAGTGTATTACACTATGGGCCGTTTCACACAAGGTCCGTAAATGTTGCAAAAATAAATGCATTTGTGATTTCCAGGCTATGTAGCACAGCAGTAGCAACAGATAATTACGACAGATAAGTACATCTGAGAATATGTTGTTTACTCTTGAAATCTTAACATTGATTATAATGCAGAAACAAATAAACAAAACACAATATTGACAATGGGGATTTCTTAAGCCTGAAAAAGCACATACCTATTTGAGGCACTACAGAACTTCTGTAACAACACAGACGATGCACCAAATTAAAGTATGTTGACGAATCTAACTTTGTCATCCAAAGTTAAACCTACATCAAGCTGTAGCTGTTAGCTATATGATTAAAAATGTTCTTCTCGGTGTTCAACAGCTGGGCAACATACATGTGAAACACACGTTGTAGTCCAGAAACTAGTATAGTTGTATGGCAACATTGACTAAGGAACGTGTGATTTAAAGTGTCGCATTGAATAGCTGTAGGAACCATATCATTAGGAGAGGTTAATGGATTAACAGTTTCTAACATTCAATCCAGTCAAGCCAGTAAAAGGGATCTAAGAAGCCGCCCCCTCCAACTAGCGTTACATATACTATGCTGAATCGGAGGATATTTAAATTCTCAAAACAAAGCTATTTCATGACAATCGTTTCCACTTTACTGGTGGAAAAGCGAGCTTTGGGCTAGATATTATTTAGTTACTTAGCTAGCTAACGTAACCTTAGAAGGCTGGTTACTTTCTTTCGGGCTCGACAACAGCACGAACATATTAACAGCACGAAACCTATTATCTTGCAATGAAACTTTCCAAGCAAGATAATCTGGCTCGAACCGAGTTAAAAATATATATAGCTAAAATGTATATAGCTAGCTACGTTACATACTGCGGTCGCGGTTATGATGCAAATTTGGAAACGCTCCCTTTTCTTAGTGCCAGCCGCTTTCTAGATATTGTCTGATGTTTGAGCAAACTAACAACATGTCCTGGAGCATGTTAAATATGAACGTCAACCGTACTTGTTACTATGTTGTTATTGTTTTGTTCGTTACATTACCTGCAAAATTGTTTGATCCATGGCAATGTTGGGTGGGGCAAAATGTGGGCAGGTGTATGCAAATTTTAGGTGCGCGAATATTAAATAGGCTAGACTATTACATAGCATTTAACGATTTTTGGAATTGGTCGATTTCACAGTCCTGTTTTGCATATCCAAGAACTGGAACTGCATTCAGTTCAGCTGCCACCAAAATTTCAGAAGTCCTGGGACATATAAACACCCTTCCTTTATATTCTGTCCCTTGTATACATATTTATATATAATTAAAGCTCATTGATTATAATACATTCGCAAGCTACTATGGAGAGATCAGTTTTAGTTTTACTGATTCTTCTTCTGGCATTTGAGTGCAGCATGCTCTCAGTTTTCCATCTGTTTCTATGCTGACTCTATGTGTTGTACTGATGTCTGTGAGGAAGGAGGCTCTGTGTTGTCTTTCTTCTTCCATTGCAGCCTTTGTGCAGTTCCAGCCCTCTACTGTCCTCATCTTTATGTTTTGCTATTGTGACACTGAGGGCTGCAAGAAACAGCATTGCACTCTCTGACCTCTCTAGATTAAGCGGACGTTCAGATCAGTTTACTCCTCTGGCTGTAGCCTGTCTCAGAGAGAAAGAGGGGTGAGCTTCTCATAGCAAAAACATCTCTGACAATGTTGTAATCCACACAGCTAGTGGATAGCAAGTGCTCTCAATTTCTTATCACTAACATTTGCAATAAATGCACAAATTAAAGACCAGGCATGCATATTTCCGCTCTTAGCCCAACACACTTACATACAATAACCCATTTTCAAATGCTTATACACACCCAGAAATATTTTTAGGCAGAAAAACACATGAAACGTGCAGTAGCACTAATGCTGATGAAAAAGCAAATGCTGGGTGTACTGAAGCTCTCGACTTGTGCTGGTAGCCTGCATCAAGCTGTCAGAGTGACTGGCACTGCTGGCTGCAGAGCTTCGCATTCCCAGCATGCATCAGTGGCAATACTGCTGCCTGTCCGCCTCCTGCCAGTTTGCAGTCAGCAGGATCGGAGCACATGCTGGAATGTGTTTACCTCTAGATGTGTACAACACGACCCTCCACTGATCAGCCCATACAAGACAGCACGAGATGGGGGTGGGGGGGGGGCATGTGAGAGACATCAGATCACAGGCTCTGACAGGATAAATTGCAAGGCGGCCTGCACTTCACAGCTAAGTGTGTTCCCTGTTTGCACACTGGAGCACACATTCCCAGACCTGCAGGACCCCTCCCTGTAAGCTCAGCCTAATGCACCTGGTGCAACTCGTCAATTACTCAGAGGCTTATGAGAACCAGTCATGAATGAGTAGAGAACAGGACAAACCCAGGGATCTCTTGCGGGGATCTCTTGGGGTTTCGATTAAGCACCACCACATTAGGTTTTAAAATCCTTAGAGGAAAATTATTTCCACCATTAACCATATCAATAGCTTTCAGTAATCTAACATTACATCTTGCCAGGAAGTTTGCTAGACTTCTCTTCATGTACATGTTTCATTATAAACAATGTTAATGATCGCCTTCATGTGTATATTTCATTATAGATTGCATTATATTGTTATACATGAAGACAAGTGTAATGTTTGCAGAAACCAACAAAACACCAGCACTTGCATGTAGAGGAAATACTGTGCACTGAAAGTTTAGCAAATTACCAAATACCTTGCAGACTGCCTTACAAAGTGCAACACAATGAACATCTACTTCCTATCTTGCAAAATTACGATCTCTGAAATGTCATAGTTTTGCTAATGCTAAAGTGCTTATTGGGTTGTTTTCCAGGTTTCCTTATGTTTTATAATAAATAAAACAATGTAATTTTAGGATTTTTTTTATTTAAATAAATAGCCACATAAATAAAAAAATTTTTCTCTTTTGCTAGCATATACATACAATTTCACTCATTCAAGGCATACATTGTTAGCAAGCAAATCAGGTAAGTATATCCAAAATTTTAACAAAAGACTTTTTCTTACAGTTCTGCATTAAAAAAAATAGTGTTTTAATAATAACAATCTAAGAAACTCTAAAGATGTCTCTAACCCAGCAGTGAAAATTAACACTATATTGAAAATGAGACATATTCATCATAAAGTGCATAATTTAAAAACAGATAAAGTATATGACAGTATAAAACATGGGCTTCTGATCTACGGAAAGCCTACAGAGCACATCTCTCAGTGTTCTTTTCTCATGTCATAAAATGAAACCAAAAAACAACTTGCTTTCCTCACCACGGTATTTCTTCAGATAAAGGCACAAGCATCAGCAGTGAGTGCAAAAGGGTTAAAAAAAAAAACAACAATAATAAAACACAATAAAAAAGGAATTAACACTGTTTCTCAAAATCACTTTATCTTCAGCTTATCTTTTTCAGTCACTGTCCTACAAACCTTTGCACCTCATATGACCTTGACAGTGTAGTTCACATAAAGCATCAACCTTTGGAAATGAAAAACGAAAAAGGATCATTTTGGGTGTAGAAACTGTGCTTTTAACAAACAGTGGGTTTGATGCCACTATTAAATGCACTATTATTACAAATAAATAATAAACATACAGAGAAACACTGTGTGAAATCTACTTCTAACACCTAATAGCAATGCCTCCCAAGCACATGTAAAAACGTCTGCCTACGTATTTCAACAGTATTGCTACCAGATGTTTAGAGAGGGAAACAGTTCCACAGATACGTACTAGTACAACAGTGGTTCTTTAAGATGGGCCATGCTCTGTGTGTGTTGCTAGATATCTGAAAAAGATTACTTTTCCATCTCCATAAGGAACCACAGCCAATGGCAGCTTCCTTAGAGACGAGGCTCAGTCTGTCAGTGTGTGTGCAATCTGTGTAACCAGTAAAGCAGTCCCAGACACAATCCCGCTTCAGTCTACGTTCTCTGTTGGATGTGCTCTACTGCTGTCACACAAAGCCAGCCAGGACTCAAAGGCAAACTGTCATTCGGGAAACAAGCTCTACGAAATGGCCATGTTCCTTTCTCTCATACGCTCAACCACACTAGCATGTCATGTCCCTGAACCAAGTGTTCAGACAACGTCATACAATCATTAAAAGAAGAAACTCATCATAAAAAATTGTAACAAAAGGGGGAAAAAACACCAGCAGGCATTTAGTCCCTGCTAGATTCCTTCATCAGCTTTTTCACCTGGTACTACGGTTCAGTGTGAAATATTGCACTAATCCCGGATACTTTGTTCTCTCTGTGTGGAGTGTGTGACAAGCAAGCAAATTCACACTGCAAAAACAGTTTGGAGGGTCAGCGGGTACACAGCTTGCCGTGAGCCATCACACAGAACCCACTCCATGCTGCGGCGGGAAGGGGGGACTCAAGAAGGCGGAGGTAGTGACACCACGCAGTAGCAGCTGCACCTGTAGCTCTCGTCTGATGAGTCACGTGCAGAAGACTTGACAGTGACTCCTAAAATGAGTCATCAGCGTGAGATAACAACAGAGGTTCTGCTGTGTGCGTACCGCGTTCCGGATGCCCAGGTCCAGGTGTGACACGGCACAGAACAGCAAAGGGGCTCTTTCTTTCTTTTGCTCTCTTTCACCGACACATGTAATGGCCAGCTGATCTGAGGTCAGTACCTATTGTGATTGTTGTTAAGCTACCATTGTTTTAGCCATCTCCCCCTAATGATAGTACCACGAATAGCCCTCTCCTATTAAATAAAGCAGCACTAGTTTATCTATATTGTGTCATTTCAAATTGAGCTTAGCAAAATAGCAAAAATGCTTTTGTTTGCTTGTGTTGGAAGTTTAGGATAAATCTGATACTGCAATTTGCTTGAAGGATTGTTATAAAACAAAGGCAAAGATGAAAAAAAAAAACTTTGGTCTTCATCAGTGAAATGACACAGAAACAGCGACAATGGGAACCTCTTGGCTCTAAAACTAAAAACTAGAAAAAAAATTTTTTTAAGGAAGACGTCACCATCCTATCTTCATATATATAATGAAACTCAGGTGTGTCTGACAATTATTTTTGAATACGGAGGTCAGTCCTTTGTGTTTGCGGCACCCACACCCGTTTTATTTTCCCATGTCGGACACATTCTGTCTTTTATTGCTCTGTGTGGCTGGGAGACTCTGGTAATGGAGGACGAGAAGGGCCTCCACAAACAGTCTGATTATTGCTTCTGCTTTTTCTTGCTTCCTTTGATGCAGAACTACCTTTTTCTGGGAGCTCAACTGTCACGTGCGTTGTTGTTTTTTGTGTTATCTATTCATCAATTCTGGGCAGCCCGGTACTTTTCTGTGGAAGTCAGCATAAAAACATCAGTTTCCTTCAGTTTCACATTGGACACCACCCAGTTCCACTCCAGTTATTTCACCATTACACAGCTGCTGAGCTGCTGTCCGGTGCAGGCCAGCTGTTCCTGGAGCTCGGAGGTCTGGGGGCTTCCATCCGCACCCAGGTTCCAGCTGACTTGCTGGGGCAAGAGTGAGAAGTGGCCCTGGGTGTAAGTCTGGACACCCAAATCTGGGTGCTGGGTCTGAGTATGCAGCTGGAGATTGGGCTGCTGGCTGATGTGAAGCCTGGCCTCCAGGAGGTGAGCTGCAGAGGCCACAGTTGACGAAGACAATGAGGAGGACGAAGAAGAAGAGCCATCGAGATGCTGCGGCTGTGGCTGCCACAGGCTGTGCTGGAGTGGCAGAGGGGCCTGCTGGCACACGGGGAGCAGGGGCTGGCAGGGCCTCTGACTCGGGGGGCTGGGGAATGGGGCAGCCTGGGTGAAGAGGCTGCTGGAGGGAGGAGAGGAGGGCAGCTGGTGGGACTGAGACAGGAAGAGCGCTGTCTGCTGCTGGGGCTGGTGCTGAATCTGGAGCATCCTACAGAGGGGTCACAAACAAAGAGACCTTTAGATATTAAAAAACCTACACATGCAAAGGGAAACAGTGAGAGGTACTCAGTTGCCATGGCACCTTCAGTCCAGAAGTCAGTTTTATACAACTTTTAGTGTTTTCCCTGCCATAACACACACGACTCAACTCATCAACTAAAAGTCAAATTTGAATTAACTGATTTAAGGGTTTAATCAGAGTCATGTGTGCTAGAACAGAGAAAATCCATAAATATTAACATTATTCCATTATTCTCCAGGACTGGAAAACTCCAGCATACAGCCCTTCATACCTCTGCTGATGCAGCACCTCCTCCAGCATGCTACGGCCTTGTAGTCCCGTCGGGGGGCAGAGCGTCGGCCCTAGGGACCCCCTGCTGCCCCGGGGGCACGAGGTCGGAGGGCACACCTGTCTTGCCAGACCTTTGATTTTATTCAGGCCCAGCAGGCCTTTGGTGCGGGTGTTCTTCCTCAGCTGCTGACGGAAAGCTTTCAGACCTGCAGGCGTCAGCACATGCACTGGGTCAGCTAAGAGTGCTGGATACTAGCAGACTCCAGACACACACACACACACACACACACACACACACACACACACACACACACACACACACACACGCTCAACATACTCCCTGATGTTTCTTAGCTGGACTTTAAATTAATCCGTTATGTAAACTTCCTTTTATTTTACCGTTGCTTTTATTTTGTGTGTGTGTGTGTGTGTGGACTGCTAGAGAGCTTGTTTCATTTTACACTGTCATTTGGTTCTTAATTATTCAGTAAACCATAATTAACTTGGGAATCCTTTCTCTCTCTCTCTCTCTCTCTCTCATACACATACACACACACACACACTCACACACACCTTGTGTGAGGGATGTGTCAGAGGCTCGCCGGCCCTCCTGGAAGCTCACTGCATGCAGGCTGCCCTGGTTCTGCAGGAGTCTGTTGGAGGAGAGGGCGAGGGGTGTCTCCATAGGTCCCGAGGCCCCGGGTCCCACCCCACAGGCCAGCAGTGGTGAGAGGTTTCCCACTGCGGCAGCAGAGAGGGTTGGGGTCGCGTTGGAAGAGGACTTTAGGCAGCTGTCAGAGGAAGCACCATCAGAGGGGCTGATGACAATACCTGAGACAGCAAAGGGGGGGGGGGTGATTAACATTGTGTATCTGTGTGCATGATTGTCAAAGCAGTTTCTACAGATCTGAGGCCTGTGCTAAGCTGGGACATTACACTTACATGGTGGGTTGCACTGATGGAAGCGGGTGGAGACCTCAGCAAGGGTGTGTCTGCGGGAGGTGGTACTAGGCTGATGCGGAGGCGGGACCTGCAGCATTCCCTCCTCCTCCTCCAGGTCTCCAGGTCGCACCTCCTCACTGATGGTGGTCTCCAGCAGGCTGTTGGGAGAGATAGAGCGGTTCCATAGGAGCCCATTCAGACTGGCTTCAACAGGACACATCACCCGCTGCAGATGGAGAGAGATGGAGATGGGAGAGGAAAGGACGAGAGAGAGAGAGGGATGGAATTAGTCTTTGTCTGTCTTTAATGAAAAGGTGGTTGTGGGCTACACTACATAATATCTGTGACACCCTGTGACAGCTAAAAAAAGAAGGTTGAGGAGAGAAGTGGGAGCGATCCTCACCTGAAACAGACCTCCCTGGTCGCACTCCATCTGCGAGGGTAATGATGGATTTATCTGAGCGGTGACAGGGAAGGCTGTTCGGTAGCAGTCTGATGGCTCCATAATAACCTTGAGGAGGAAGAGGAGAGAGGAAGAGCTGAGTCGACCGGAGGAGGCAGGAACCACGGCGGGGGGGATGTAATGTCACACCGGAGGCAGCGGGGTTAGGGAGGGCATCTGCGGCTGCAGCCCGGCACCAGACACTCACCTCCGGGCTGGAGGAGTCGGGCGTGCTCCTGCTCCTCTGAGTCCATGCTCCGCACTGCCGGTTAAGCTGCTGATTGCGGTGCTCCTTGACGCGCTCTAGCAGCAGGTAGTAGATCGCTGAGAAGTGATTATAACTGCTGCTCTGGAGAGACTGCAAAAACAACGACAGTGACAACAAAGATGAGGTGAAGCCATATGGCATAAAACTCACATTAACCAACCAGGTTACAAATAGACGTAACATCTTTAGGGTCTGTGGCATGAGCTCGAGGCTGAAGAAAAATGCCACGACAGCTTTCAGGAGCAGATGCTTCTCTGTTTATGCTCTAGGTATCAGAGGCAGTATATATTCAAAGGCGTGGTGAGAGGCTGGAATAAACAGGCATTTGTCACCACGGCGACTGAGAGATCAGGAACTGACAGCCCAAATCCCTCAAGCAGCAGCAGCTATTAACCTCCCCCGTTGACCTGAGTCGCAGAGTTACAGTGACTTAGCTAAACTGCTCACATTGGCCCCCTCCTTTTCCTTAACTCTCACCAGACTACAAAAAAAAAAAGACATTCCTGACGCTACACATGCGGACCAACCATCCGGTCCCGTCTTCCGACCTGGAATAATTCGTTCCCACCCCGTGCGCTCACCTCCACGGTCCTCTGCCTGTCGATGCCGAGGGCCTGCATTATGCCGAGCACAGGCTCGCTGTAGTCACCCAGGTTGGAGTTGTAGTCGCCAAGGGAGTGCGAAAGCGCCTGGTGGGGGGCGCTGGGGTCGGCCAGCATCCAACGGTGCTGCTTTATCTGGGTGATGGTGATGCGTTTGGCCGGATCCACCACCAGCATTTTGCGGATCAGATTCTCACAGTCTGTGAGTGAGGAGAGAGAAGAGGTTGAATGGTGGTAACTAGGTAACCGTTAATAATACCCTTACAGTTATAGGTAGATATACTGTAGATATACACCAAGACTAAGAATTCATTGGCAGTGTATGATTTTAGTTAGTTTGAACTTCGGCTTTAGGCCGACAACCCGCACCTTCTGACATGAAGTATGGTATTCTGAAGCGTCCTTCCGTCACTCTCTGTCTCAGTGCAGGCAGGCTATCTCCGTCAAATGGCAGGGAACCGCATACCAACACATAGAGTACCACACCCAGACTCTGAGAACACACACACACACACACACACACAACATTGAGGCCACTACAGTCCAGCTCTCGTTATGTTGAGGCAGCACAGACATTAGTATTCATTCACACACGTTTGTTCCTTGTGTGTTGAACAGAACTGCGGAGCCAGTGTTAAAGGTACATACCCAGATATCCAGCTGGGGACCTTCGTACTCTTTTCCCTCAAAGACCTCGGGGGCTGCATATGGGGGACTGCCACACCACGTGGAGAGAGGCTCTCCAGCCTTGTAGAAGTTCCCAAAGCCAAAGTCTAAAAGAATGGTATGGTAAAAGGGGAGGGGGGCAGAGTCAGGATTTAAAAGAGTTTCTTTGTGAGCAGCAGGTAGTTCTTCCCTATGGCCTTAAAGGGTCACTTAATTATACAATTTGATTCTGCATAGACTGAAAGTTTGGTGTAGCTACCCAGAAGCCCTTTTTAACAATCCCCCCAGAAAGAATGTAGTCTTTTCAGATGACATAATAAGGCTTTATCATGTCATTGGCTTAAATCAAATAAAGCCATTGCTCTCTTTTTAGGAGAGGCTGCCTTTCAGGCACTATGAGAGATAGCACCAGTATTAAGTAACTGGCACCACTGAATGGCCTCGGTCCCTTTGCCCACCTGCCAGCTTGATGTTCATGTTGGCATCCAGCAGCAGGTTCTCGGTCTTGAGGTCACGGTGGACGATGTGGTGACGGTGGCAGTAGTCCACGGCCGTCAGGATCTGCCAGAACTTCCTGCGCGCGTCGGCTTCACTCATGCGCCCATTGGATGTCAGGTAATCTGAAGGGGAAGTAGAGGATGAGCAATAAGTTTTGGGGAGGGTTGGGGTGGGGTGGGTTGACCGAGTATAGCACGAACAACCCAAACATGGAAACATGTCTGCGTGTGAGTCAGTTCTGTGTGGCTATGAGTGAGATAGACAGGGAGTGTTTGTGTGTTCATGTACGTTTGCATGAAAACAAGAGAAAAGGACGAGACAGAGAAAATTCTGATGTTAGAATTTAACCAGCGCTGAAGGAGAGACAGGTGAGGTGCCAGGTAATGCTGTCACATTCGGACCTTCTGTGAGACTGCCACATGCGTCACACATGCTGAATGGCTGCCAATCAATGTCCTCTGTGACCGTCATGTCTGAGTGATGAGTGCAAGAAATGAAAGCAGCTTAGTAGAGACTTACCAAACATCTCTCCATTATTTGCGTATTCTGTCACAATGTACAGCATGTCTTTGGTCTCCATGACCTGCGAAGACACAGAGAAGGAGATCAGAAAGGTACTACTGGTTTTAAAGCAGAGTAATAAATCTCTCTTTATTGCCTCATTAAATTTTAATGCTGGCATTAGCAGTGCTTGTAAAGAGGGCCGGTGTTGGAGTGTGTGTTGAGAGCCAGACACTTCCCCTCCTCATTCACACACACACGCACATGCAGGCACACACACACACACAAAAATGTGTTGTTCTTTCCCAACTGGAGCTCATCTCCTTCTAGCTCAGCTTTGACACTTTGTCACTCATTTTCAGGCAGTTTTTTCTTTGACATGTAACACTGCATACACACAGGCATGTTTTAATGTCCCAAATGTAAGAGCACAGAAACAAACACTTTCCAGTAGCCTGTGTAAACCGTCACATCCACTGAATGACACCTGAATGTCCATTTTTCGTTTTGCTTTTTTGTATTTTTGCTCTTCACCACAAGTGAGAGAATTAAAGCAAAAAAAGTTTAAAAATATTTACACCAGTCAACCAGTCTCAACAAGCTCATCACATGACAACAGGAAACTGTTCTATCCTCAGTTTTTCGCAGGATGTCCCAGTCGTTTCCTGGGAAAGCCTGGCAGTGGAACGCAAATGCTAACGTTACAGTAATGCCCGTAACATAACACAACTCGCCCAACAGGTCCGGAACAAGACTCCCTTTCCTTCTGCCTCCAATTTCCCCAACACCCAGACAGCACTGCAGTGTCTGCAGACACGTGGTGAACACATGGTGAACACAGTGTGGACACATGGTGCCCAATGAGGGCGTGGCAGCAGTTTGATATCGTAAAGGTCGGGGTCAGATGGTGCCAACTGGGATGACAGAAACACAGGCCACTTTATTTCCACATAAAGCCCTGAGAGGCTAGTGATGTAAGGGCTCACAACACATACTCCTCCCTTCCACTCTTCTAAGTAGCAGAAGTGTGTGTCTGTGTGTATGCAAACAGCTGTGAAGGACAGGAAACTACTGCTTATCACAAGGGGTCAGAGGTTACTGAATCCACATAATTCTTCTCAAGTGCCCTCTTCTCCCTCTCATTGCTTTGACTTTTAAATAAACCCAGAGGAGCTGCAACCATGGCTATGAAAGGAGAACACAAGCTGGTGGGATAGAACCCCACCATATCAAAGTCTTGATGTGGGGTGTGGGAGTGTGAGAACCTCGCTCTGCCCCCCTCTTTCACACACTCAAAAACAAACATGCACACTATCTCTGTCTCTAGTATCCCACGCCAGCACACTCGGAGCCACCTGTCAGCAGCTGTAATGAGGAGAAGGGCGTAACATCCCATGGTGTGGGGCATGAAATTCCCATCAGCCTGGACAAACTCAGCCTGTGGCATTTCTTAGCGCACACCTCCCCTTTCTGCATGCTAACAGCTCAGGCCATACAAGCCCCACCCTCAGACCATACAAGCCCCTCCCTCAGAGCATCCAAGCCCTTCCCTCCCTCACAGAGTTGTTAGCAGGTCAGTGTGCCATCAGATAACCATGATGATTTGGATTTTTGGAAGACATGGTGATGTACATCCGACCCGCATCACTCTCCAGAATAGACATTACCCCTAGCCCAGAAGCCCCTCCTCTAGTTTCCGGGGATTTTGGATGCTGGGAACACTTTCGTAACCTCAGCCACTCAAAACCAATAGCTCAGAACCCACATTACAAAGATAAAAATGTGCTGACAAAATACCTGTCTAGTATTTGTCAACCATAGCAATAATGTTGTGCTTTTGTGTGTGTATGTGTGTGTGTGTGTGTGTGTGTGTGTGTGTGTATGTGTGTGTGTGTGAGCATGCACGTACATCAAGACCAGTTTCAGTAGCCAAAGTGCACTACATATCCTTTTCCTTGTGGCTTCACATGATGGACCTACACAGCCCTTTGTAGCGTCACAAGTGACCTACACAGTCACAACCCTACATCTTACTCCTCTTAACACTCCTTCCCTCACGAGCACATTTCTCTTTACTTAAATTTCAGAGCAATGTGCCGTGAGGAGCAGCTGAGCAGCTGCTTGGCTTTGAATCACAAGAGAGCAACACAGACATTCAGACATATTCATCATGTCACAGTGCAGCCACAGACGCTCCTCGGAAAAAGATCAGCCTGTATGCAGCTGAGGTGCCACACAGAAAGAGAGGAGCAATATGCCTGCTCTTCGCACTATTTATAAAGCCTTCTCCTCCTCACTGCTCCTGTGCTGAGCACAGCACTGAGAACCCTCATGTGAGCACAGCACAGCACAGAGAACCCTCACCTGAGCATAGCACAGCACGGAGAACCCTCACCTGAGTACAACACAGCACGGAGAACCCTAACCCCAAGCATGAGCCCAGTTGCATTAATGGCAAAACCACAGTGCCTTCACTACTGCACCTCAATCCTCCCTAAATCTGACCAATCACAGCTAAGACACTTTTTGTGCACATTGCACAATAATTTATTTATTCAGTAAAAAAAAATAATAATAAATAGTTGCAAATATGTGATGCATTTTGCAGAATCAACTGGTGTTTTGCTGGTGTAAATGAAAGGAATGGTTGTTTTTTTTTCAGGTGAAGGTGTAATATATAAAAAATATATACAGAGTTTTGCATTTACCAACCTGGTAAAGCTTAATGATGTGCGGATGATTCAATAACTTCATGATCTGAACCTCCCTGTAGATCTTCTCCAGATTGGAGGAGTTAAGTCGTGTCTTGTCGATAATTTTAATGGCAACCTGTGTTGTAAAACTTACATTTAGTTACAGGTAATAGACCAAGGCTAATTTTAATTCTAAAATGAGTGTACTGAATTAAATAGTGCATGCAAATAAAGCCGTAGAATAAAAGCAAGTAAAGGGCAACACTTGTTAATTATTGTGCTTAATCGAATGAGGCCTACCTGTGTTTTTGTTACTTTGTGCCTCGCCAGTTTTACCACAGCGAAGTTTCCTTTACCCAGCGTGCGGATGATTTCGTAGAAGCCGACTTGGAGAGGCCTTCCCTGGGTAACGCTGGACTGACTCCCCGTACTGCTCTCTGTCATTACTACCATTTTGATGGAGGCCTTTGTGTACTTGTATGCAGCAAGGCTATCTCGGATCACTTTTATTTGGCGTCTGCAATAAATATGAAAAAAACAGCGCCACAGTTGCGAATGTTAACGAATAAAGCAAGTGTTAAAATAATATAAATAGTAAAATAATGGTTATTATTATTATTATTATTATTATTATTATTATTATTATTATTAGTGTTGGTTGCCGGAGTATTGTACTTCTCTTGAGTTGTACTAACTCAAATTTTTTTTTTTAACTAACTCTAAAATTTACGTGATCCGCAAAGGAAGAAGCCATTAAGCTACATCGAAACCATAAAGCTATAAATTCTGTCGAAACCGGAAACACCTCTTGCATTTGGATTATCTCACTGAACATGAAAAATGAAACTGCTGACCATATTATAATGGAACTAAAACCAATCGTGTGAAACAAAATCAAGTCTATCGAAACTTCTAAAAGGTTTACTTCAGTTTGTGCTGGTCATATCACTATTCCAACGGGCTAATTATAGTCATATTACCTTAATATACAATCGGTAGCGTATAAATTAGAAAGATGACAGAAAAAAATAAGGAATAATAATAAGGAAACTCAAATATTAAAAATGTTACAATCCAGTCTACTCACCCCTATATGTCTAACAAATTCCACCTCCTTTCACAGCCGAAATGGTTCTCAGACGCGTATTTATAAGTCATTCCATAAAAATATTCGACTCGATGATAAAACTACAAATTTGTCATGTTGTTTATATCTGGATATAACTTTCATTTACCCATGTATAAAGATGGGTATACACTTTTACTGAGAGTCGTAAAAGCAGCGCTACTATTTACAGGGTGCCGCTTCTGGCCACTCGAGCTCCCTCTCTAGCGAATGCGCTGCGCCGGTATGCAAGCAAGCGCTACAAACTGAGCCGCTCCACCTCTTTCCCGTCCTGCCATAACAAATTGATACCCACCTCATTAACGTCATACTCGCGTCAGAGCTCGGAGCGGGGCGCAAGGCCGGGCGAGAACGCAAGGCACAAGTTGCCGAGCAACTGTGCGGCTCGGCGTATGGTGACGCGAGTGCTGATGGAGAGGTTGCTTGGAGATTAAAACGATGACGCCAGTCCCAGGGATGTGTCATCACGTGACCGCTTCTTGCAAGCTGTTAGCATTGTTAGACAGCGGCCGGGACAGAACCGGCTCCGCCTGCTGGAAGGCATTTTAGCTTTCAGCTTTCACACAACATTAACAGTTTATTTTGTCATTTTCTTTTAAAGCACAGCTGCACTTGAAAATGTCGAGGGTAAAACCACACAATTTATAAGGCAAGTTATAACTTTAATGTACGTTAATTAGTAGACTATAATACTCTACTATAATACAATAATGTTTGTTGAAGATTTATGAATCAGGTGAGACTTTAAAGTGAGAATATGCTTTGAGATGTAGAAATTCATGCATGCACAGACAAGACTACCCATATCTCATGCATACACATACATTCACAAACACAAAGATGCACACACACATACACAAACACATACATGCCGACAAGATACATATACAAACATGTGTAAAGCATCCTTGGGTTTGTGAAAGGAACTATATAAATGCAACTTATTATTATTATTATTATTATTATTATTATTATTATTATTACTAAACATGCATGTGCACATGCACATGCACACAGGCACATGCATACAGACACAAATACAATCATGTACACAAACACATACATATGAGCACACACATACACACAAGACACTCATAAAACACACAAATGTGCATGCACACAGACACACACAAGCACAATTTAGGAGCACTGAACCATAATTGTTTCCTCCCCTTAAATGCAAGGTTATGTATAAGGTTCACCTCAATTTCTCAGAGTCAAGGCTGTGAGTGTCGTAATGCTCAGACAGCAGGAAGGAGAAAATGAAAGGCAGAGAGACTGAGAAACACAGAGAGCACTGTGGAGCACATAATACTGCCATGCTAATATGTGCACACCACAAGCCATGTACTGCAGCAAAATCAACACCAAAATAAACCAGCCGCCTTATAAATGAAAATATAGCAGCCACATAGACAATTTAAAATGTTATATCTGAGATATATGAAAGATTCAAAAAATCTCTTTCTCAGACAGACAGTTATAAAAATATAGATTTTTTTTTAATTTAATAATGAGCAAACTGGATCAGGGATACTACATGAATGGGGTTATAAAAACTGATCAGTGTGTTATAAGAAATGATCAGATGATGAGATGGGGAGTTACAAGCAACAGACGGTGTGCCACTAAAAGCAAACATTTAGGGCTTAAACACTCATTTAGGGGTTAAATGCTCACCTCAGCAGAGGCTGCAAATCAACCTACATTGCTTCCCAATAACAAGTGACTGCTTTCTGTGAGAAACTCCTGTTGTTTGGCTCAATTCCAGTGCACTGCATATCACATTTGACACCTCAAAGTTGCTTCTTGCCAATTCATCTACACCTATTGCTACAACAGTGTTTTCATCAAAAGCAATGCCAGACTGTGTTAAATAAGAGTGCTTGAAATAACTTTTAAAAAGAGTAATTTCTTAGATTTCTAAGTAATTTCATTAAATTGTTTTCAAAAACACAGTTTTGATATTTTCACCATTTGGCAACGTAAGATGCACAGGAAATGAGCGGTGGTGTGCACGTGGCGTTCACTGCTGTGTGCAACCTTGTGCAACCAGTAACATATCAGCAGGAGATGTGACTCATTTGATTTGACATCTAGCACTTTTCAAAACCCATAGAGAACAGGAACCCCTCTTCGTGCTGTTTCTCGCTGTCAGAACAGAAATGACCTATAGGCCAGGAAGTGGTGGAAAGCACGCACACTGTAGTTAAGGTGTCGGCGCTGGGGGAGACAGGGGAATAAACAACCCCTGAAGGGAAGCCACAACAGCATCATAAAGCCATGACATTCATTAGGGTTCTCCCTGAAGAGCAGGAGGACTTTTAGAGGCCGCGGACACACCGCACAACCTACGCAATGGCGATACAGATCGGAGGACTTTCTCAGCGCTAGCGGTTGGTTAGACACACACAGAGGCACCTCTCAGGCAAAACCACCTCGTTTTTCCACCTGGTGCTTGAGAGAGTCAACAAGTTTTCTTAGTCACCACGCAGAGAAAAGAGACAAACAAGAAAACAAACAAACAAGGCCATGAGGATGGAGCGTAAATGCTAGAGAGGTAAAGTGTAAAGGGGAAAGCAGGGGCCTTCCCATACAGCTGAAGGAATGCAAAGCAGGGTCCCTCCCAAAGGTCACGGCCTCTCACCTGCCCGCAGCGAGAGAACCACCCACCTGTCCCCACCTCCACGCACCACACGCTATTTACATAGCAGATGCTCCAGTCCTGTCCTCTTTGCATATCACTCTGATATTAGCAGGACTCTGCTGGTTATGTAACTTAATACAGAAGCAATTTGTGAGTAGCTAAACAAGATACTGGTGGAGTCTGTTCAAAGAGCCCTAATATTGCTAAAAACTGACCTGCAAGTAACAGTAATTATTAACTTTTATTATGTAATTACTAACTTTTATTATGTAATTGGTTTAGGACATTAATTGTTTCTATTGTCAGTTTGAGATAAATTAAAATGTTCTCTTTGTCCTGATATTTTGAGAATCTGAATAGTAAGGGAACACCTATTTTTAAAAAACATTTATTATATAACAATACAAAAAAATTGAAATATGTAAAATGACTTCACAGTGGAGGAAAAGTAAAAAACAAACAAACCCTGAATTAATTTTTATAATACTAAAATAAGTGGTTTTTCAGGTAATCTTTGTGACGGATAACATGAAGACTAGCTGAAAACAATAAACTATCATTTTTTCTGTGTTATCTTTTAGGGAACTTTAAATATATATGATGAGCTGTAAGAGATTTGGCCCTGGAATAACCTCTGGCATTCCAGGATTTCAGGGATCATAAGTCCCCTCCTTTCTCATTCAAAGAGGTGAGGAAGAATTATTTAAATGGTCTCTGGATGTTACCCATCATAGAAATGTTGTATTCAGGGAAAAGTGTGTCCCTCAAATGTTCTAGGTATTTTTGGGAGGCTGTGCAGCCTAGAAAATAATGTCAGAATATACTCAGAACACACACAAAAGTAGAGAACAAATATAATATCCACGTACCATCTAATATCTTCATGTAAATAATATTCTCAAATAGTTAACCACAACTACACTTTTAGAATAACAATGCTACATTGACCTTACTTGTATTATTACTTGTATTATTACTATTAAGTAATAATAAAATACTTTTATTATAATATACTATTGTAAACTGTACTTCCACTCAAACATGAGTATGGTTCTATTTTTGAAGTTACTGAGTCTTTGACATTTTACATTATGCTTAGATGAATGCATCATAGTAAGACTATGTCTGTTTGACTTTACAAACACAATAAAGGTCAAAGGCAAGACAGGGGTGGGATCTGACATTCTAAACCCACATGCTGTATAATGACAGATCCATGCTCAAATGAATGCATTCAATTTTCTTCTAGAAACACACGCTGTGTTACTATTAAAGGCAACAGTTTTTTTTTTCGTGCTGTACAAAAACAACACTTGAGCAATATTAAATGAGAAAAAATACTTTCTGAAAACTCCTAAAAAAGCTTTCAATGAAATGACAAGGGCACCACACAATGATCACACACATCATGACAGGGGCACCACACAATAATCACACACTTCATGAACATGAACAAGACTGAAAGGAAGTGGTATGAGCTGTCTTTACTAATGCTTAATACCACAAGTGTTTCTTCACTGCCGGTAATTAATTAGAATATCACATACTCCTGGAATGTCACATAGCCCTGGAATATCACGTGCTGTTGGAATATCCTGCTGGAATACAGCATACTGCTGGCTAAGTCTAATATGACTAAACTTTATAATATAAGAATATTTCTTTCTAATATGACCATATTTAACCTAACTTTGCATTTTTAACAGGCCTGTTCCTTTACAGGGCTCATACTGACTACTGCTGAAGACCTCAACATCTTGCAATGTTTATTTTTCATGTCTGTCTCCAAAATATTCAAGGCAGTGGTCTTTTTCTGGGTTCTGTTTGCCAAAGAATTTACTTTGTTTTAGGAGTTTAAACCCAAAACAAAAATTTAATCCCAAAGCAAAAAGCTTTTTCTTTCTTTTGCAACAATCCTGTTGGCTGAAACCCTTGTTCAGGTCATGGTAGCTTCACAAATGCATATCTGCATATTTAAGCATTATCGCAACAGAGTAGACTATGCTTTGGTGAACAAGACAAGTCAAACACATTTGTGGTTTGATGAAGTCCATTGAATGAACTTGTGTACATTAAAAAATGACATCCCACTGGCCCTACCTCCACCATCCACTGCAGGCCCTTCCTCCTCCACCCACTGCAGGCCCGTCCTCCACCATCCACTGCAGGCCCTTCCTCCACCACCCACTGCAGGCCCTACCGCCACCACCCACTGCAGGCCCTACCTCCACCATGCACTGCATCCCAGTCATTGTCAAGACAGGACATGGTGTCGTTTACTTTCGATACTTGAGAAGCATCACATGATTATTCACTCCACTGACTGGCTCACATAAACCCCAAAAACTGGGATTTTGCTGTGAATGCCCCTGCTCCCTCTCCCTCCCCCAGCGAGTCAGAACACACCAAAGTGCTGGGCTAGCACTGAAAAATCCAATTCTTGGTTATAAAATGCAGGCTTACACAAAATATAGCTAACAAATCCATGGCTTAAAAATGTTACTCCAGTGCATTACACCAGGGACATCTTTGTAACATAGACGTCCTGTAGAGATGCCCTACAGGAAAGGTCCAAAGTGTATATTTGGGCTACTTTTCCATTAATTGTAGAGTAAGAATTAGAACCTCCTTTCTTGTAACCCTGAAAGGTCTGTAATTCAAAACCAAAACAGTTAATGTAAATAATTCTTGCATGTTCTATACGAAGATATTATAGATAGATTAGAATGAAGTGCAAATAACCATTGAAAAATGTATGATTAGAAAAATGTATAATAAATGTAATTACACAATCAAATTCGCAGTGTTGCTCTGATCAGCACTTTAGTACTTGGTGGCCCCTGCTCTTGACTCCCAGGTCTTATTAAACCTTGTTCTGCTAAACAAACCACTGCCCTCAATGCACATGAGCCTTACAGAAGCAAGCATGGCGCTGTGGGTGAACTAAGATTCAGTGTTTAGTTTAAAGTGACTTGGGGCTAACAGAGCTCTTAGCCTTTTGCGCTCTGAGAATCCTTTGTGTTGGATGAAGGGATGCATGCAGAGCAGGGGAGAGAGGGTGGCCACAGAATAGAGAGTCCATTCTTCCCACTCTGATAATTATCGTTGTTTTGACGCTTACTGTTGGTTTTGGCAGCTGTCGACACTCCTCATGGGTTCTTACGTCAGACTATGATTTCCAAACCAGGGTCTCTGCAAACAACAGTACTGACTGTGTGGAGTCTGCACCCAAAACACATGCACAGATATACTTACATGTGTAAAAACATTTACATACAGAGACGCACAGAAACAAATCTACATGGACATTGTCATGTCGTCATGCCATCATCTACATAAAAACCACAAACACACACACACACACACACACACACACACACGCACAAGGCCATTTATGTTTCTCTGCACTCTGTCTGAATGTAGGGGAGTTTGTCAGCCAGTGGGTGAGACCTCATTCTAGCATTATGCAAGGCAGCACAGCCACTGACGTCAGCTTGTCAACGTTCACCAGCTCTTACTCAATCACTCAGACAGCTTCAATCAATAACCAATCAGCTAAATGACAGGCAGCTCCAGATTTTTATGGGTTATTCTGTCAAATCCTTTTGCAATAACTATCCACTTGTAGTAAGTGATGTCTCAGTGTAATGCAATAATTCTGAAATATTATTTCTGATTGTTTTAGATGATATTTTTTATTAGCAGTAAAATCTACAGTTTCAAAGGCAGGTTCATGTGCAGTCAATAACTTTATTAACTTAATAAATACTAAGAAATAAAGAGCTTAATAAATACTAACTTATAGCTGACTAATAGGAAATAACTATATAAGTCCCCAGGCAAACACAGACATGACCTTTCTTTTTATTACAGTATCTTTTCTAGATGCTATGTGCCACTTTGGCACATAGGGCCATACCATTCTGCTTCTTTAGGATGGGGGGTGAAGGTGCTCAGGGCTGCTCACTGCTCTCCATGTGCAGCTGTTGGACCCCTGCAAGTTGGAAAGTTCTGGGTATTGTGAAAAGGCGACAGGAAAGACTGGGTTAATGTCACAGTGGGAGAAGTGGGGCAGAACAGGAACGCACTCACTACTGCTTCATACGAGTCACTTCTTTTCTAAGAACATTTGCCCAAGAACAGTTAAACAACAAACTTCAAAGGGTTGTAATTTGAATGGAAACAAGTTTGGTGCGATGAAGTTGAAACTACCAAAGGGAAAGCTTCTTACTGGATTTCCTGTAAATTCTGCAATGTCATGTGACCAAGGCAAGGATGAGATAGAACATCCCCTGATGATACCTGCCCACGTTCATGCTGAAATAATCCCAAAACATGTGATATCATCCGAAGGTTACATTTCTTAAGCAACTGTCACAAGAATGGAGGTCATGAGTGAATCAGATGCTTGTCATCACTTCTGGTCATGAGAGAAGGAGAAAGAGAAAGTTTATTGGTACGAAACGATGAGCAGATAAAGGTCTAACATGCGAGCACCACTCTCACAGACACTGAAAACACAAGTGATTCATTATGGGTTAGAGAGTTTCTGGTTTTCTGGGCAAGCAGCAAATTGTCCACACCAGTACAGTTGGCATCAGGTCCTTTTCATGGAAACACAAGGACAGAAATACATGGAGAAGTGTGTGTTCCTGCTGGGACAAGGGTTCACGCATACACTGCTCCTGTGGATCTCGTGCACTTCTGCTGTCCTTTTCTTTGTCTCTCTTGCCCTTCCTCTCTCCCGTGTTTTTAGACGTTTGTTGAAAAGTCTCGGCTAAAAATCCCTATGTGCGTCACCACTGTTAGCTCTTTGTCCCTGAGGAGAGAGAGAGAGAGAGAGAGAGAGAGAGAGAGAGAGAGAGAGAGAGAGAACTAAAAACTTACAAGATTTTAGACAGGCTTTAAAGCAGTAAGAGCAGGTGAGAAAGGTAGAAAGAGTGAGAGAGAAAGTGAGGGAGAGATATATACTTATTATCTAACACTGCTTTGTTCAGGATAAAACATCTGACATCTGCATCACCAGAACCCTTTAGTATACACCCTCCTTTACCATTTTCGTTTGTCTTTCTTTTTCTCTTTCTTGTCTGTCCCTCTCACTCTCTCTCTCTTTCTCTCTCTCTCCCTCTCTCTCTCTCACACACACACACACACACAGCTGTTTGAATAATTGACAGCCAGACACAGAGACTTCTCATTAAAGATTAACAGATCTGGAAGGAGAGCACTGGGCTTGAATGGAATGTAGAGGATGTGATTTATACAGAATGGAGCAGAACTGCTGGCAGCTCTAGCAACAGAACTAAAGGAGAAAGAGATGCTCCACTGTCGTAACATAAAGGGCAGAATAATATTTCAGTTGGATGGCTGACTAGGAAAAATAACATTCAATAACAATGAATATACATTTTCAAATATTCTGAACATTCTTTGTGTGGTATAGTACATTTTAAAACTTTAATAGAATAATTAATAGAATATATTCTATTCGGTTATGAAACTGTATCATTCATATAAACAACGCATTAATAAATTGAGTTATCAAACTGGCTCAGTCTGGGTATTTCGTAATATTCTATCTCATCATTCTGTCTCATCTGCTGTTCACTACCGCAAACAATAAACAACGATGACAACAACTTCAACAAAAACAACAACATGCTCACACGCTGGAATGTTTGGACGTCATGGCAACATGTGAATGCGTCTGATTAAATTAACAGGCTGGGTGTGATCTGCGGGGCTTCTGTGCCCTCTCTCTCTCTCTCTCTCTCTCTCTCTCTCTCTCACACACACACACACACACACACACACACACACACAC
>JAOXYF010000007.1:20764803-20779414 GCA_028565775.1 Sternarchorhynchus goeldii
ACACACACACACACACACACACACACACACACACACACACACACACACACACACATACACACACACACACATACACATACACACACACACACACATATACACACACACACACATACACATACACATACACACACACACACACACACACACGCACACATTACCATTGGTACAACACAGCTGCCTATCAAAAGCAGCGGTTGTAGCAGTTTGTGGTTTTAACCCTGTGGTTGTAGCTCATGACAGAGTTTACTGTCACATACATGCAGTAACTGAAAGAATAGCCCCTCCTCCTGCTAACGTCTCTCTGTCTCTCACTGAACTGAAATGAAAATGTAAAAATGAAAAAAAAAACCTAATAAAAAGAAACAATAATCTTATTAGTACTGACTGGTTTACTATTTTTCACATAGTTTTCCCCATAAATATGTGTTGTTCAGATATTTCTTGAGGTATTTTTTTGCAAATGGTGAGTTACCGCTAATAGCCATTAGATGAGAAAGAGGTGTTTAGAAGAAAACGATGACATTTAAACTTACTAAGACCATTATAAAATGTCAACCAGGAAATACACAATAATACTTTATTGTAGTTCTGAGAGTATGTGAGTGAGTCTCTCATGGTTGTCTGAGCCATGTGAGTAATGTATGTATAATAATAATAATAATAATAATAATAATAATAATAATAATAATAATAATAATAATAAATTAGTTTGTTGTAACAATGCTAAAATTCTTCATCTGAACAGAAAGCTCTGCCTCTGCTTTGTTACATACTCTCACTTCTTCCCTCACTCTCTCCCTCCCTCTCTTTCTCTGTTCCTCTCACTCTTTCCTGACGTCTGCCTCTCTGAAGTCTGTCTAGTCTCTCTCTGTCTCCCTGACATCACCTCTCTCCCTGAAGAGAATGAGAAGCTGAAACACAGCACGGGTGCCTGGAGCGAACCTGCCAAGGTCTACCAGACTGCAACAATACCCATTCTTGCCACCAGCAATGTGTGTGTGTGTGTGTGTATGTTTGTGTTTGTGCTTGTGTGTGTGTGTGTGTGTGTGTGTGTGTGTGTGTGTGTGTGTGTGTGTGTGTGAGACGTCACTGGGACAGACTGGGAGCAGTGTGACGTGGGTGTGCATGGATTGGGTTACCTGGGCAGGGTGACCTGATGTCCACTGTCAAAGGAAGGGAGATAAAAAGCGGAAGGAGTGGAGAGGAGGAGTGTCAGATTCAGAGCTGCTGTAATGCATTCTCCCAGGCTGCTTCTACCTTTGCTCAGTTTCTCCTCTCCTTCCGCTCCTTCAACTTGCAAACAATAATGAACAAAATGATCGATAAAACAAACGTTCTCTCTTTGAGTATACTCAGCTACCACACACTCTTGTCCCCTGGTTCGACAGGTTTGAGAATGAGTTGACATTCACAGTGATGAGGGCATGCTGTCATTGGTTACCATGGGAAGCCGGTTATTCAGTGGCCCAGAGATTATCTGCAGCTTCTCATGGCATTTCAGACATGCATGCTGCCTCTGACCCAGAAAACGAAGCCATTTACGGTGAAAGGCTATATAAAGAGAGCAAACTTTAAAAGGTCAGACACTCCCTTACAGAAGCTCGCTCTAACAGTTAGCACACTTCTTTAAAAGGTCAGACACTCCCTTAGAGAAGCTCGCTCTAACAGTTAGCACACTTCTTTTAGATGAGCAGCATATTAGCATCTTCGAATTGAAATGCTAGACTTCATCCATGCAAAGAGAACCGATTCACACCGATTTCAATTCCAGTTTGTTCAAGGTATAAAGGTTTCTAAGCAGCATGAGTCAGCGCTATGTTTCATCGATGATCAGCACTGCCTTCAGGTAGGGTTATTTTGGTGAAGTTTACAGTCTTGAGACGGACACCCCCGGGTCCTGTGACGGCTGTGGTGCTGTGAATGTGCTAGCTAGTGTGAAGGCACAGCTAGCTGCCGGGATTCTGCTTGGAGAGATAAGTGGAGCTAATTCAGGCAGGGGGAATCTGCTCTGCTTACTGATAAAACATTGATAAAAACAAGTACCACCCCCACCTCTAACACTGTCTCTGTCACCTTCTACCCCCTGTTTTTCTCTCCCCCACTTCCTACTCATTCCTTTCCCATCTCTCTCTCCCCCCCCCTCTCAAAAAGCAAAACCGAAGGACTACACAACACAGAGTGGTTTCACAGGGAGTACAAACACACGACACACACCACACACCAGGTATGGTGTGAAGTGAGCGGAGGTGCTCTGTTCCCCGGACAGTCGTTCTGTCACTGCGTAGCACCAGTGAGCGTGGAGTCAGCGCGTCGTGCTCTGCATGTTCCAGCGCTCTCTTCCCTCAAACTCCCGAGATTCCCGCTACTGCATCTGTCGATCTTTTGTTCTGCTCATGTGTCATGTTTTAAAGCATTCTTGGAGCATTTTCATTATTCTTGGCCTGTGAATCCCCAAATTGTGTGCTGCTTTTTCTCCTGCAGTCCAGTTTGCCTCTAAACCATATCAGTGTATCCTGCGTGCATCTCCCCCCTCCCCCACACCCCAGCTGCAGCTGCACTGCAGGACAGTCTGCTTAAGTGGGGTGGCGTCAGGAGTGATGTCAGAGTAGTGCGTCAGGCACACAAAGGCACACCGCTGTCCCGCTCTGCTGTACTCTGCTGCCTTAGTCGCGCAATACCCCAGCCACACACACACACACACACACACACACACGCATGCATTTGTATGCGCGCACACACACACATGCAGACATATGCACACAAACATGCACTCTATCACACATGCATATCCATGCGCGCACACACACACACACATACACACACACAACCTCATCTCTACCATTTTGAAACCGATATGGCAACAAGATGGACCATTAGCAAGCAGCAGACCTGCTCAAGGCAGGATTTTCTCTTGAACCTGATCAATCCAGAAGAACCACTAGCAAGCAAAGGCTCATTGATTCCTTCTGGGACTTCTGACTTAGCAGGAATACAGGAACAAGCCGCACGTAAACTGCCTCTCAACCCTCTTGTTTAATGAACAAAGAAGTAAAAGGGGGAAGTAATTAAATGTACCAAAAAAAACACATCACACATTAAAAATGTAATGTGACAGTTTTTAGAAGCACATTAAAGCTCTTAAACAATGTACATTATTCATCTTGGTTGAGCTATTAGCCTGCACATACACACAACATGTATTTGTTAATTGTGCAACTCAGACCACACAAATAATGTCAGTCACTGACCACAGGAACACAGAACATACTGAAACACTAAAGAATGTACACACCCACACACCTACACACACACCAATGCAGTAAACCACTCCTAAGCATGAATAGATAACTAGAATATTGAATGAAGAAGTCCTGTGAAATATCTAATCAATAAAGTGCATAAACAAGTACACACACACACACACACACACACACACACACACACACACAGAAAAAAAAAACAAGTACAAAGGAAGAACAGAAATATTCCCTCTGTAATTGATTCCCATCATGGGTCCTGTGTTCTGATACGGAAGCCCTTCAGCTCCTGGGCATAAAGATGTGATATGAAGGAAAGCTAAGCATCACATTTGATTTTGATTAGAGGCTTGAGAGGATTATTCGCTGCAGTGTGCAAGCCTTTTACCAGCCATTAACCAAATCTATACCTGCTTATGGTGCACAAGTATAACTTCAAGGAAACTGAAATAGAACCATATTGATTTATCTAACGAGAAACCTCTTATCCCCAAAAAGGCTTAAAGGGCATGGGCACTGCTTTGTTCATGGGTAGATAATTTATGTAAATGTATGGAGTGTATTTCAGTATCGGAATCTGGCATGGATCTTGTTGTTAGCCGCCATTGATTCCCATCAGGATGATGAAGAACAGGGTGCATCCTGCAGGCCACAAACCCAGCAATGCAGCAAACAGCTCCACTAGAGACAATAAAAGCAATTTATGGAGACGGACAAGAATCTAAGACTACAAGACTACAAACTGTCACAAAAACTTTAGAAGGCTTTATTAATTTCTGTGTCATAAAGAGAGGAGGTCTTTTGAACTTCATTAGACTTTAATAAGACACACTTGCTTACACTTATTTTACTATGTCATACAAAAGCCTTTTATGTAATGAAGGCTCACAGAGACATACAAACATACAAAGATCCTTTCAGCTGAACTTTTGTGTGATTTCTTGTGATTTGTGTGATTGCTTTTTCAACCCTATTCCAGTTACTTCACCTCTCAGAATTTTCCTGTGGCCCAAGTTGGGACCAGATGAACCCTGACCCATTTCTGATACCCTGACAAATGTAAGTTTGCATAGACGTTTGCGCAATGTGTAAGAGGTCACAGTTGGATTAAAATCACTACACTACATGGATTATAGATTAAAATCACTAGACTACTTGAATTACAGATCAAAATCACTATTTGGATTTAGCTCAGACAGCAAGAGCCGAGGCCAGAGGCAGCAGGAAACCCCAGACCACAGCCTGCTACTCCTACCCCAACCCTAACCCAGACCCTAACACAAACCTTAGCCATTGTCCTAACCACAGGACACTCTAACCTTAACCATAGCCCTGCTAACGCCAGATGGAGTCACAGTGGACCATGAGTCCACGGTGACACTGCACTGCTTTTGAGCCAAGAAACAAGATACAAAACAAAAATAAAATGATGTGAAATAATAACAGAAAAGGAGCAGCCTTTTATGGAGAGCCAAGTCATGTGGAAAAAGAAAACTTATAAAATAGTTTAATAAAACTACTGTGGGATGAGGTCAGCACTGCTAGCCAGAACAAACCGCACTCTCTCTTTCACTCAGCGAGGAGAAACACACCAAAGCTTTCGTTGGTTTTTTTATCCAAGAGAAAAAGTTGAAAGTATATAAATAAGGTGATTAAGTGAGGAAAATGTAATAAGACTGACGTCAAACCCAAATCCTACGGGAATGAGCTGATGGGTATCACAGGGTGGGTCTCTCCTGGTTGTCTGAGCCATAACGTTACCTCTGGTGCACATGCACACACACACACACACACACACACACACACACACACACACGCACGCACACACACACACACACGCACGCACACACACACACACACACAATCAGGCTCTGATACAGCGACATTTCAAAAGTAGGTCAGACACACTGTTACCCTGCTGCATTCAATCCATGGGAGTGTTTCCCTAGAGACTCAGAGTTCCCTCAGAGTTTTTTACTCCTCTAGTTACTGTGGTGATGTATTCACATATGTAAAAATAAATGATAAATAAATAAATACATATATACATACATACATACGTAAACAAACACATTGGAAGCAGGCGAATCCTCCCAGCTCAAAGCCAGAACATCCACAATACACAATTTTACAATTAGCAAAAAATAGATGATTTTAATATCTTTGCTATAAGATATTTGCTATGTTTTTTTTAATTATTTTTGAGAATTTACTATTTAAATGAGCAACAAATTAATGTATCATAATGTCATTGTCTGAGCCGCTTTTGTTTACAGCAAAGCTGTTTTGCACAGGAGAGCAGCAACACCTAAACTGTTATGCAACCCAGTATTCAAACCTTCTGCTTCCTGGCAGGTGGGCCATACACTCTGTATCCTAATTAAGTCATGCACCATCGCTGTACAGCCCGAGACTACCAGGCCCAGGTGTTTGGTGCCAAAATACAGTACAGTTACATACTGTCTTGGGGGGATTGTCAGAAACTGGATTGGGAATTTCTGCTGAGCATGTGTAATCAAATGGAAGATTCAAATCTTTCCAGACTGCAACTGCTTCACTGAGCTCGACTTCAAAACGGTCTGCCATTGCATCAGAGGGGGAACTGGGACAATGAGTCCTTTTGTGGGGCTACATTTGAGGATTTTACATGAACCTACTGAGCATAAACCGAACGGAGTTAAACTGAATGTGCTGCGTCATTTCTGGTTGTGTAAGATGCCACATAATGACCTCAAAAATGCAGCAAATGGTGACAGCTTATTTCCACGTAATAAAACCCAGTTAGGAAGCAGTGAAAAGGTTTTAAATTAAAACCTTTTTTTTTTCTTTAGCCAAATTTGAGTCTGTACAAAATCCTCTGGACTGGAGGTCAGCTAGGGTTATATATGTGGGCCCAGATTACAGCAACCCCAACTTCTCACCCCTCCTTCCAGACCCCAGACCCCCCCCCATATTAAACAGTACTGGAAAGTTGACCACTAAGTAAATCTCAGTATCTTGTGAGTGCATTAGTGAAAATATATTCATCCCCTGACTGACAGGTTGACATACAGGACTGACAGCAAGTGAGAGAAGTCTGGGCTTCAAACAAGGGGAAGAGTAGTATTACAGCTAGGAATCATAACGATATCCCTTCCTAATCAATCTTCCTTTAGGGCACTGAAAGAAGAGTCGCTTTCAAAGACTTATTCTAATGTATGACGGCACAAGGGCAAGCAGGAAGGACAGATATGGCTGGGAAATTCAATCTGATATTCCGGATGTTCCACTGAAGCACGAGTCATTGCAAATGAAGTCCAAGCTTGTACTAGCAGTTCGAGTTGTTCCATTATGGCCCGTGGCTACTTTTCTAAAGTTTCAGTGTGGGTCAGCAGTTCCTGCCAAGCCTCCACCAGGAATGAGGGCCAAGTTGTGTGGGAGAGAGATTTCTGAGCCCTGGACCACAGAATTTTGGTCCTTGGTCCAGCTTAAAGACAGAGGCTGTATGTTTGGAATATGAGACAGGCGTGTTCTTCTTATGAGTCACATAATCGCAGGGCAGGGACAGGGCAGGATTTATGACCCTCATCACCCATCAGACTTGTTCTATAGTGAAACCAAACCAGAGCAAGCAGTCAGCATGGTCACCATGACAGAAGAGATCTGTGGTGCTTCTGTGATTGGAATGGCTTGGTACTACACCCACAGGCAACCAGCAGTACTGGAGACACAGACACACACACACACCGTTCACGCGCTTACAGGGCACACGTGGTGGGGGAAGTGACAGAGGTATGTTTACACAGAAGTCACTCGTTAGGACGCATTGACCTGTACAGACTCAGCTGCCCTCCACCTCTCTGTACACGTTTCATGTGGCAGATCACGAGCTCTGACGTCACTCCCCGACTGTTCGCCCAACGAAGTGGCCTTCTGGCCTTTAAGAAGCTTTTTGTTTCATTCATGTAAACAAACCCATAAGAACTAAGTGAATGAGGGCTTTGCAGTTCAGCTGTTTAATCAGTAGCGTCTTCCTTGACAAAGTAAAGAGGTACTGTCTGTGTATGTATGTATGTGTGTGTGTGTATGCGTGTGTGTGTTTATATGTATGTGTGAGTTTGTATGTATATGTGTGTGTGTGTTTGTGTGTATGTGTGTGTGTGTGTGTGTGTGTGTGTGTTTATATGTATGTGTGAGTTTGTATGTATATGTGTGTGTGTGTGTGTTTGTGTGTATGTGTGTGTGTGTGTGTGTGTATGTGTGTGTGCGTGTGTGTGTGTGTTTATATGTATGTGTGAGTTTGTATGTATATGTGTGTGTGTGTGTTTGTGTGTATGTGTGTGTGTGTGTGTGTGTGTGTGTGTGTGCACAAATGCGTAAGCAAGTGAGTGTACAGTGAGAAGAAAGCAGCTGCTCTTAATCATCATCTCTCTTTGCCACGTGAGCTGCGGGGGAGCTGCGTCACCAGCTCTGAGCCGATAAAGCCTTATGTTACCAGCAGGCCTCCATCTTAACCTCCTTCTTAACCCTCCACCCCACCCTGCACCCTGAACCATCTGCAGACCAGGCAAAGTACCTCGGACGTGGACACACTGACTCTCAGCGTCCCTGCTAACCTTCCGGCTATATCCATATGATACCTTACCAACAGTGCCGGTATCAGTATGGGGCTTTCAGTGCTTAACAGCATTAGAATTGTCACTGAGTGGCTTCCCCTCTTGCTATAGTCAAATGGCTCAGAACTCTGCTCTGCAGCAGATGTGTATGTGATCGAGTTTGGGACAGGAGCAGCAACAGCAGATTGTCCTACAGTTCACCTGAAGGGGAGTATCCCCCTTTGCTCCTTTAGCTGTGAATAATCGTCTTAAAGGGATTGTAGCAGGGAGACTTACTAGTGGTAATGAGATTAAATCAGAGCAACACAGTGAGGTCAGAGACCCTGCTGTTAACAAACCTGCTCAAACATGCACACACAGATACACCCATCCACCCACACACACACACACACACACAGACACACCCATCCACCCACACATACACACACACACAGATACACCCATCCACCCACACACACACACACACACAGACACACCCATCCACCCACACATACACACACACACACAGATACACCCATCCACACACACACACACAGATACACCCATCCACGCACACACATACACACGCACACACACACACACAGATACAAGCATCCACCCACACAAATACACATGCACATAAAAACACACACACACACATGCACATAGGAACAAATGTCCAGACAGTACATATGCATGTCAGCAGTGGTAAGCAGCAGAGATTGAGAGAAGCCAGTGATGCATATGAGCAGGTGTACAGCACAAGACACACAGAACATCCTGACTGAAGCATTTAAAACTGCCAGGCTGGTTCTCCATGGCCTGAGGATGAGACACCAGCTGATCCTCAGCACAAGCCCACAGACGCCCAGGCTGGTTTAACCCACACTCATCTCAGCCTAAAAATATTTGCACATTTCCAAATATGTCTTTTGCAGAATAGAAATGCACCCTTGAGTAACACCTACGCGTGTGATAGCCATCAAGTTCCCATATAGGACACATATGCTCTTTCCATACAATAAAATGAGGAAGAGAAGATTCAGCTTTGATGGCAACTCTGAGTTTCAAATACAAGCTTTAGATAGAATATTAGGTTTTATTCAACAGTCAGTTGCAACCAAATCATTTGACTGGAAAAGAGACACTTCACGAGAGCTGATGTAGTGTATAACAAACTTTGAACTATCTATGAACTACACACTCCACTTTACTCTATAACCATGTTTTTTATTTAACTGTTTTATTTAACATTAACAATCGTTATGTGTGTAGATTGTTACTAACTTTGCTGTTAACTCATCAGAATCACACATGGGTCTCTTCTTTCACTGGCTGCACAAACCAAGTAGCTGGACTACAGCAATGCCGACCTGTACAAAGCAGCACACGGTACTGTGCAGGAAAATATCTACATGTTGCTTGGTAACACTTCAGTCCCAGCCCAGTTGTGTCCCCTTGTCCTCTTGTCCTCTCCACCTCTTGTTCACTTGTAAGTGGATGGCAAACGTGAAAAGAAGTCAAGACAAATGTTTTAGGACACACCCGTGCTGTTAAGACTGCACTCTTGGCAGTGAAATTGCCTTTACACACATGCACACACACGATCTGAAGTTGTGGTTCATTAGCTGGGCTGTATGTGGTCACACAGCAGAGCAAAACTCACTGGCCAAAAAGTAACAGAAATGCGGCAAAGAGACCACAGACACACAGACCCTCACACACACACACACCCACAGACACCCACACACACACACAGACACACCAACACACACAGACACAGAAACACACACACATCCCACAACCACACCCACATACACACAAACACAGACACACACACACACACACACACACACACCAACACACACATGCACACGCACACACACACCACACACACTAATGCGCACAAACACAGATTTGCTGGGTTTGTACATTTTCTTCATCGGAACATTAAGTTTGGACCGTTACACAAGGTTGTTAGATGAAGACGTGTTTCCTTCATTTTTGTTAGAGGATAAAACATTTCCTGAATTCTTTCAACAAGACGGTACCCCACGTCATTATGGATGCGTTGTTGGAAACTATCTTGACGTCAGTCAGTCGCTGGGGTGCACACCACGTTCTCATGATTTAACCCCTTTGGATTTCTGTCTCTGGGGTCATGTCAAGGCAGCTGAAGATGCGAGATGTTGTCCGTCTTATAGAGAATCATTGATGCTTGTGTTAGTATTCAGATTTGGTGAAAGTTCCTCAGGAATGGAAAAAAGCACAGCCAGTGTTTTAACATGTATGTTTCCTTGCTGTTGAAGTGAGTGACAATGATTGTCTCATTACAGTGACACCTGCCGAGGGCTGAGATATATATTTATCTTCAAGTTGATGAGATGGAAGCAGCAAAAATGGACAAGCAGGAGAAACAAACTGTGCTGACTAGATACCTGCGTCAGACCATCTCCAAAATGGCAGTGGTATGCAGTGATTAGTACCTACCAAATGTGCTCCAAGGAAAGAAAACTGGTTAACCAATGACAGGACAGCTCACTGATCGGTGTGGGGAGTGAAGGTGAAGATTCCATCTGGTTTGATCTCACAGAGCTATTGTAGCACGAATTGGTGTTAAAAGTTAAGTCTAGCTATGGCAGCTTGCTGTGTATGAGTAACCGTAGACCTGTCAGACTGTCTATGCTATCCACCACTGAAAGCACCTACAAGGGGCATGTGAATGTCAGAACTGGACCATGGAGCTGTGGAAGAAGGAATCATGTGTTGTTCTTTGTCATGTGGATGGACAGGTGTGTGTGCATCACTTAACTGGGCAAGAGAAAGCAAGCTGGAGCAGGCAGTGTGATGCTCTGATCAGTTTTCTGCTGAGAAACCCTGGATCCTGGCATACATGTGGACGTGACTTTGGCAAGTACCTCCTGCCTGAACATTGTTACAGGCCAAGTACATACCTTCATAGAAACAGTATTCCCTAATGACAGTGGCCTTTTACAACAAGATAATGCCTTGCCAAAAATGGTTTGAGGAACATGACAAAGAGTTCAAGTCATTGCTGAATTCCCCAGAACTCAATCCAACCAAGCATCTATGGGTTGTGCTGGAAAAACAAGTCTGTTCCATGGATGCCCCACCTCACGTTTACACAGGATCTGCTGCTGATGTCTTGGTGCCAGATACCACAGGACACCTTCAGAGGTCTTATGGAGATGCTTATGTTGGTGGCACAAGGGGGATCTACACAATATTAGGAAAATGGTTTTAATGTTATGGCTGATAGGTGTTTATAATATTAATTATCATATATTATTAATTAATAATTATATTATCATATACAAAATTAAAAGACTTGTAATCAGGTTTAGAGTGTAAGATAGACTAAAGCTAAAGGGGGCCTGTTACAGTATTACAGGCACGCACGCACACACACACACACACACACACACACACACATTCAAATTCACATACTTGTGTCGCCTGCCACGGTGAAGGTGAAATCTAATTAGACTCTGACTCATGGCTCTGTGAATATAGATCTGATACCCACTCTCTCCCTCTACAAATAGGCATGAATCATATGTTTCACGCACGTCGATGTGATTCATGGATCTCTTTGGGTTCATTCACCCCAAGACCTGTCCAAACTCCCCAAAATAGCCACAACAGTCAAACTTCTATGAATTATCCTCCCAAAGCCCCTGAATATGTCTTCGGCTCAGTTCCTATAGGGTGGTAGTGCCATGTATTTCCCATACATATAATCATCCTTACCTTATCCACTCATTAACGGTCTGATGAACTTCATATCAAGGTTGGAAAAACTCAGAACTGTAATACTGTGACTGTACAATACTGAATCAGACACTCATGACCAGTGTAGTTATATATGATGGATAGGAGGGGAAAGGTTCAGTCCAAGTGACTAGTAGAACAGAAAATCTTTGATGTGGAGTACACCAGGAAGCACAGGCACTGTACCAAGGACACTCCTAGCCATCTATTAACTGGTTTAAATATTTCACCTGTTATGTCCACAGACACCTCCAGAGTCCACAGTCCCAACTGTGTGTATCCAAGTTTGGGTCACTCTCAGACATCAGCACTGGAGTCTCTTGCTCAGATGTCACTCAAACACATCAGACAGAGGTCATGCTGGGACAGCCTTCTGGGAATACCTGGGTCTTAAACCTCTAGTTGGTCGCTACACTTCACAAAAAAAAACACACAGCCAGCATCTCAAATTATGAACCACCACCAAAGTTAGCACAGTCAAATGCTAGCATTTGTGCTAATTTGAAGTGAGGCACAAAACATGCCCTTAGACCAACATAATAAAACATGTATGGCTAGAAATACTTTTTCCAACAATAAGTACATTATGTGTTTCAGTCACATCTTTTTGTGTACACTGTATCAGTGTGGACTTCATGTCAAGCTAGTCATGGTTTGTTTATGCACTTCCTATTAATCTGATAAACTGAGGAGGAAGAGCGAGTCATTGGCCAGGATGTCGTCTGTGTCCCGCCTCTCATACTCCTTCCCTCTGCTTCCATCACTGCTGCTTACGCTACGCACTGACGTGTTTCCTCACTGCTGATGCCGCTTCCAGTGTGCTCTTTGTGTGTTTGCTCTGTGTGTGTGTGTGTGTGTGTGTGTGTGTGTGTGTGTTTGTAGAAAAGCGAATGAAGAAAGGGGAAAAACAATGTTCCTTCCCCTGCAGTTGACATGCGGAAAATGTCATTCTCTAGCAGGTGCTCTGAAGAGATAAGAAAGAGAGAAGGAGAGGGAGAGAGAGAGTCTATCTCTTTTTGACAATATGAAAGGGCAAAAAGAGAGAGATGAGACAGAGTCAGGTAGTGAGAGGGAGAGACTGAGTGAGACAGAAACAGAGAGAGAGAGAGAGAGAGAGAGAGAGAGAGAGAGAGAGAGAGAGAGAGAGTAGAGGAGAATGATTAAAAAAAAGATTTAAAAAGATTAAATCTTAAGATTTAAACCTTAAGAGTGTGTATGGAGACATATGCCTATACATAAGTCTGCAAATAACTTAAACCTGCGACCAGTTTCCTTGTTCCGCTGAATTAGATACCCTACATAATCCTACAATTTTTGTTCTCTGTAATATTCTTTAACCATGGGAATGAAAAAAATCATTAGTTATATTCTCTCTATTTCTCTCTCTCTCTCTCTCTTTCTCAGTCATGCAGTATAGAGTGTAGGAAAGCTTTTGTCAGATGTCAGGTTTTCTGGTACTAACTCAGAGGGCCCTCACTTTTAAATGTGCTCCAGGGAATGATGTAGACCTTGCTGATGTCTCTCTACAAACTACAGTAATACAGCAGTGCAAACCCTTTAATTGGTCATCTTTGTCTTATCTTGCAATGGTATATTGAAACATTTGCTCCACACCAACAACTGTGTTAGTGCTACAGTTCTACAATGCTAGTGTGCCAAGTCCCTTCGTGTTGAAGGCAAGTCTGTCTGTGTCACTCCGATCTTTTGCTTTCACATCAACTCTCTTTACAGAGAAGCAGAACTTTGCATCGCTGACAACAATTCAAGCACCTGATGCATATTCCATGTAACATTCTATAGTAAGACATCTACAGTTTGAGCAGTGCTGAACCTGCAGTACTGACCCTGCAGTACTGAACCTGCAGGACTGATCCTGCAGTACTGAACCTGGTATCATTGGCCTGGGAGGAGAAAGGGGCTCCGAGTCCTCACAGCTTCTACTCTGGGTGTGTTTCTGGTGAGAAACCAGTGGACCTTCAGAAGCCTGTTGTTCAGCTGCTATTGCTTAAAATGCACTAAACAAGCAGAGAAATGACAGTACAACAGCACTGTGGTACGATCCAAGAACAAAGAACAGAAATCTACCTCTCACCTGTACAAAGGCAGACAAACAGAACTACGCAGTAGAGCATTCCTAATGTGGGTGCACTATGCTATCTAAAAACCCAAATAATCCCAAGAATACAAAATGAGCTTTTAATACCAGCACAGGGTGTAACACCTCATGTGGTATGAGTGTGTATGCGTGTATGTGTCACCAGAAGTGTATGTTGAATATTTTTATAAGCTCACATGGTGATCTCATTTCTCATAGCAGGTTCATACAGCAAAGAATGCTGCTGTGTATAAAAACCAACCAACCACATACACACACACACACACACACCTCCACCTTCTCAAGCAACTGGAGTCTCCCGGTTAGCCAGTGGTGCAGTGGCAATGACAAAGTCAAGCAGCACTGGAAAAAAACACACCCAGAATGCATTGCGTTAAATCACCACAACACAACTTCATCAGGACATCTAGACAATTTAGTCTGGCATTTAACATTCACAATTCATATGCATTCACACACACATACACATGCATACACACACATACACCAGCAAGTTGCTACCATGGCTTATATGAATAGTACTTCTGGGTACACATACACACACACACACACACACACACACACAAATTCACACAGCGAGTGTGTTGCAACGGCGAGTTGCTACCATGGCCTCATATGAATAGCATTTTTGACTACACACATACACACAGTAGCAACAGTGGTGTGAAGTGGACTTGTGACTGCTATGGCTGTTCCTGGTCTCCAGGTCAGCTGGAATAGAAGGAGACAAGCCATACATGAAGAAAACTGGGATAAATATTTAAGCCTGCCAAGCAGCTGTCAGTGCTGCAGGGCAATCACACACACACACACACACACACACACACACACACACACACACACACACACACACACACACACACACACAC
>JAOXYF010000007.1:20779514-20797001 GCA_028565775.1 Sternarchorhynchus goeldii
ACACACACACACACACACACACACACACACACACACACATACACACACACACATACACACACACACACACACACACATACACACGCACACAGACGCAGACATCTGACGTCATCCACTTTCATTATCCCACCACTGACTCATTGACAGACAGAAAAAAAAGGGCTCATGGACTTTGCTTTCTGTTCCAGGTCCATGTTGTATTAGTGCGCACATACACACACACACACACACACACACACACACACACACACACACACACACAGCCTGTTCTGGGAAAGCTGCACTTGTCTTTTCACCTTTTCACTAAAGATGGTTACGGATGGTTTTAGATGGTTATAGATGGTTGTAGATGGTTACAGATGGTTATAGATGGTTATAGATGGTTACAGATGTCAAGTGCTTCTTAGAAATAGATTATATATTTTAATTTTACTTAAGAAAAATTTTCCATAATGAAAATGGCATTTATGAAAGTAATAAATTACCCTACAATATATTATGATGAAATAATGAACATGAATAATATTTCAGTTCTTATACTGTTGGATTTAAAGATTCAGTTTGACTTGTTAAGAAGATGAAATTGTGAGTCAAATTTAACACCTTGGATTATAATGTCAGCTCCTTAAAAATGTGTTATTATCTAAGAGCTACAAGCTGCTACAACTATAGCACACATCAGAAAGAGAGCGCATATTATACCTGTTTAAGAATTACTTCAATTTACTGAAGAGTATCTCATTAAGAAGGAAGATGGATGAAGATGAATGGTACTTGATAACACAGTTGTACAGATACAGATCTAAATGCTACAGGCCTTTGCTACATAGCTTGACCTCTCTGGGCAAGAACTGGTTAGATCTACACCTTATTAATAATCATTTGTTATCGTTTGTTATTGTTTATTTATATTAAGATGACTAAGACTAAGCCTATTTATGAGTAGGAAATTTCTATTTGCAGAGTAGCGCTTGGGTTTTTCTCAAGACAAGTGCAAGAAGCCATTCTGTGCTGAACAATTTCCAAAGTTTTCTGTCAACAAATTCATTTCAAGTTTTTTTTTTTTCTGGAAGTTTTGTTGCACTGCACAGATGTGTAAACGGGGACAGTGTCAGAGGAAGCATGAACTGATGCATCGTGGCCATCATCTGACTCTGACTCCCCTGACTACATGTCAGAATGAGCACAGGCCTGATATCTGCATGGATCAGGGAGTTTGTACATAACCAAAGCTTTATGTACAGCTGAATGAATAAATGACCATATCTGCAGTTAATTTGCATACATACAGAAAACATAATTAAAGTCTACTTTACTGTCATGAAGTTAAATACCTGAGTTACATAGGAAAATAATTAACAAGGCACATAAATGATGAAGTACATAAATGCTATGTTGAATATGCATTTTGCCAAGAGCCATTCTCTCTCATTCTTATCAGCAGCATTTATCTTTGGGGGAGAAACACACTACCACTCACTCGGTTAGCTTTAGCATTAGCGTTAGTGTTATGGTCAGACCTAAAGAGCACTCACTCAAATAGCTTTAGCGTTAGTATTGCAGTGAACAATGCTTAGAAGCTTTCACCATACTTTAGAGAAAGAAGCACACTACCAGATAGCATATGGGCAAGGGACACTTCCCCTTAGGTCAAAACATGTACGGCAGCTCTTCAAGAGACAGCACAGACAAATTCAGTCCAATAACCGGAGGAAGATTCAATCCTAAAACCCATTTTGACCACAATATCTTGAAAGCTCCTCAGAAACATTTCATTTAAAACCAAAAACATTTGGTTGCAGAAAACAACTATGACCAAATGGGTTCTTCACAGAAAAGCACAACAGAATATTCATCAGAAGCAGACCCAGGCCACAGAGTGAAGATAAAGACAACACTACATAAGTTTACACATGCATGAGTGCTGATCTTACTGCTGGGGAGAAAACAGCGCTGAGTGTCTAGGATTTCAGTTTTCTTTGTTTATGATTTAATTACTCTTTATACCATATGTTAATTGCAAAACAATACATGTGTGTGTCCATGAGGGTGTGTAATCATGTCTGTCAGTGTTTAATTGTCCTCAGAGGACTCAGGTGGCTGAGCAGCAATTGGATCATTAGTCTATTACATCACCCCCAGCACTTATTCACCTTGCACTGACGCACTTGAAGACAACTGCTGAACATTTCTGACATTCCCAGGCCTCCTGGCCATAGTCCATCGGTTGCGAGCTGTAGCCTGCGGTCGAACCTTGAACCGCCCTCAGTAATGGCACTCCATTCGTCCGTGTGACCAGAGAGCGTGCTCTGACCCACGGAGGGTGTACGTAGTGCAGGGAGCAATCTCACAGCACATCAGCCTGGCGGGCCGCACCGACAGGGCCGCTACGCATAGCATCACCCTAAATTAATACGGACGCCAAGGAGATGCCTGAGGGAGATTCTTTATCTGCACACACATGCCCTATGAGAGAGCAGACATGCAAAAAAACAATATATCACTAACACCCAGAAAAGAAAGCTTTATAAGACGAAGGCATTACACAGAACGTGCATCATGAAGAAACGTGCTCAGGGTTTTGCACACAGGGCAAGTGAAATAGAACTGAAAGCGTCTCAAGAGAGGTGGAGAAAAACTATGCACTGTGACAGCATAGTGACAGCATTTTAATGAAATGGGGTTATAGCAGATTCTTGCAGAAAGACTTTTTTGTATATTCTGGTTTGGAATTTTTTTCTGATTCTTCCTAATTTAGTCATATTCAATTACCCCCTCATCAGATAAATCTCCCCTGTCACATGACAGCTACCAAACAGGGTGGACGAAGGGCACATGCAGCCAATCGCCAATCACTGCCTTTTTGAGATTCAGCTCGTGCAGTGTCAGAGGAACACACAGGGGGGTTGTGTTATCCACCCCTTTCTGATGCATAAGCTCACAGACACTCGTGATTGGCCACTGTCTCTTTGATCGACAGGGAAGAGCGAGTAGCCCACCCCTTCCTCCCTGAGAGCACAGCCAGTTTGCTGAGACAGGGCCTTGTTGATAATGGATACAAACAAAAATACATTCATTGAATGTGGGATTTTTAGGTTTGTTCACAAAGTGGATTAAATAGTGTGGAACTGCTATGGTGAAATATCAGCACTAATAAAAACGTGGATCTGGAACACATTCCTGATCCAGATTTCAGTAACAATACAAATTGTCCCAGCACCTTTCCAAAGTGTAAGCTTGGGCAGCAGATACAGTTAAAGTGGACTTCCTGAGGCAACTTGAACACTCACATGCAAACCAGAACTATACTGTGGGACTTTCCGCATAAACAAACAGAGCACTATTATGCAGTAGTTTACAACCCAGGGGACACACACTGGACGTTTTTAAGCATTGTAGTAAAATATAAACGTGTTTGGGGGAGATGTTGGAACAAAGAAGTATAGGATAACAGGGCGTTGGTCAATTTATAGTGTGTAGCTCTGACGTCACCTTCAGAAGCGCAACTATGACCTAGGCGACTTACATAACCAAGCGTTACACGAAGGGGTGAGCAAGAGAAGTCTAGTTAACTTTACTTCTACATACAGCACTTATCTGATGCACTGACATATACCGCTAACACGCAACTCCAACGTTCATACAATACGTTACTTTACGAAATGTGATTAAGGAAGAAAGAAAAAGCCCATTTTAACGTGCCACGCTGAAACTCTGATATTCTTCAGTCTGGGCAGAGTTCTCGCGCTACTGCACCCCCAGCACGACCAGTCATTAGGCTGGCGTTAATGTGGAAACTAACCTCATTTACTCCAGAGCTCTGAATTGTCCATTGACGGCGAGAGGCTAGAGAGGCTTTTTTTTGGGGGGGGGGGGTTGCAGCACCAACCCGTCAGACGTGCGTAAGAGGCGACGCGTGGCTCGGGTGAGCCTGTCCACTACGATTACGCTCACTTTCCTCTCCCGATGGCGCAAATCTGCATTTCAGCTTCATAACAGTTTCCTGCATTCATGTTATGGGATTAACTGATATCTATTTTACGCATAAAAATGTTCCAATGTACTATAATAAATTATCGAGAGTGTAATGTAATGTAATATGCGTAGATGTGAAGAATGGACTGAGACAGAGACAGGTAGTTAGTCTTTATTGATAATGGAAATATTTGAGGACATTAGGTATACAAATATATGTATGATATATACATTTTTTTTCTCTGCATCATGACCTTAAATAATTGGAATTTCTCAGGACAGATTCTGTGTCTGGAGCTCTACTTTATCCATTCCTGGCACCTTCATGCTTGAGAAATTCCAGCATTTGTTCTCTTGTTGATTATGGTGGAAAAACCTCTGTATTCCATCTTCTACCATAATCTTCCCAGATAAACTCAGCTGTCTAAGAAGAAAATTATATAGGCTATGTTTTACATAATTTTCATGCCATATATTCACGCACTGTAGGACATTGTCTTTCTGGATAGCACCACTCCCACTTTGATAAAAATGCTGCAACTGCTGAAATACCAACATAACTATTTGTCACGGGGGCGATGGGACTTGCCTGGGGAGCCAGGAGGCTTTCAAGCTCAGAAGAATCTGTCAGAAGTATGACCAAAAAATTAGTGTCACAATGGACTATTTGGTATGTTGTAAAGAGGCAAGAATACACTGGGTATTTTAGTGATTGCAAATAACCTGACAGAGTGCAGAAGCCAACAGCAGTGAATAAGTGAATAAAACATTGAACATGAATACTCTCCAGAATATAGACAGAAATTTGTAAAAGGAAATACACCAGACCAAAAGATCCAAGCTACTGAAAAGTCTCAAGAACAGATCATTCAGACTACATTTAAAAATATATCAACAGGCGTGTAGCTTGTAGCAAAGTCTGAAGGGTAGATGAAGGGCAGCTAAACCTGTACTTCCCTGTACCAATATCCATTGTTAGTAAAGAGAACCATCTAAGATCCATGTATAACCTCAAAAGAGAACAGGTCGCCAGCATCGATGCTTTCCTGGACGTATGTTGCTGCTGTTATTGTTATTGATGTTTTAGAAAATCTAACACAAAATCTAATGAACGTCAGAGTCCAGGCACTCTGGCACTGGAATATCATTCTTACTGCAAGGGTGACATCCTTAGGACAGAAGTAGCACCACACATAATGACATATCAGTGCTTTATTTAACAAATACTACAATCAAACATATGCATGCATGCTTGTGCTTGTTCACACATGTACACACACAGACATACACAACTTTTATGAAAGATTATACTCTAAGTTCAGAGTTTTTGTATTTCATTATCAATGTGTCAGAGTCTCACAAGCTGGATCATTCTAAAACTGACATCAACCAATGATACCATTATCATACCACTAAAACAGTTAAAACAGTTAAAAATACAAAGCCCTAAATATTATGTATCATTAGCAAGGGTCCTCATACATTACCAATTTCTTCATCACTTCTTGGCTTTTAAAGCTAAAGATAATACTAGATTGCTTTGACTTTAAGGAAGATTATAGAAAAGGTATTAGTCATTAGTCAGTCATCCATACAATTTACATATGTAATTTAGTCAAACATTGCAAATAGTGAATTGCTGGAGCTGGAGCATATCCCACAATATAACACGTGCAAGATGTTCCCCTCTTATCGATGTGTTTGATTCCTGCAGGTTCCTGTGCTAAGCTACCTAGATCCTACCTCCAAAATACAATTAGATTAGCATCATATATTCTTTCCCATTGTTGGTATTGAAGTACCAAAGAAGGCTTTGACTGACTGCTTAACTGCATACGGAACCGATGCGCAAAGAACAGAAACATGTAATTAATTCCTGTACTGGCTATTGGGCGCCACCTACTGGCTGCATTACGCAAAATGACACTCGAGTCCCACCGAAATACGCAGTAGAAAGAACAGTGCAACTTTTTAGCACGACGGCAGTCGTAGTGAAATCAGAGGCTGGGAGAAAAGTTGGGTGGTCAAGTAGTTGTTGACTATCTAGCTAACTGAACTATACTATTGTGGAACTAATCGGTAGTTCTGAAAACAACATGCTGAACCCTGCAAACGGGGAATCACTACATGTTGTTACAAATTACGTACAAGAATATTTGGATCTTGTCGAGTCGCTGCCTTTGGACCTTCAGAGATGTGTTTCTTTGATGAGGGAAATAGACGGAAAATATCAAGGTTGGTTAGTACATGATGCTAAATGTATTGAAGCCGAACATTGGCCACATATAACGTTGTCGATGGTGTTTACATCTAAAGCTACCGAGCTAACTACCTCGTTTATACTTGCGAAAAGCTAACTATGCTAGCTAGCTAATATAAACAAGCTATCATAGCTAGGCTAACTAGTTAGCTGACGCGCCACAACTATGCATGTCAAACTTTTTACAGTAACGTTAGTGTCTGGCGTACTTCGCTAGCTAGCATAAATGATTATGTGGAAAAGGAAAATCTAACTATGATTTTTCCCTTAGATCATAACGTCAGTTAGTTTGTAAAAACAGTGAATATTATTTGGCAGTTTCCGCTGTTCCATAGGTACACTAGCTAAACAAGTTAGCTAAGAATTGTAGGCAGAAATCGTTGTGTTTTTAATAATGGCAAAGCTCTCGGTGTCATTGTTCGTAACATTGCTAGATAAACCTTGTTAAGTTAGCTAGCTATATGTACTAGCTAGGTTAGTATTTATTGTATAGCTAGTTAACTAGCTACAGTAATTTCGTTTATTGAACTAGCAAATACTATCTAGGCAGTTAGCTAACCGGCTAACGACGCAACATTTGCTTTTATTAGGTACGAAAGCTCGACTGGTTGATTTCTTACTTACTAGTTAGCAAGCTAGCTAGAAAACTTGCTGGATAGCGGATTTTTGTACAGGTATCTGTGAGTGCACGTTGGCCTTCGCAAAACAAATACAAGCTCATTAAAATATGCAGAAAAATAACATAAGATTTGCATTAATGCGGTATGCTTATTTTAAAAGGTTAGCTAGCGAGCTAAATGCAGCAATCTCGGTTCCAGCCGTTTTAACTTATCGGGAGCCTATGAGTTTTTTTTTTTCCTGTAAACATAACTGCGTGTGTATATATAGAGAGAGATATATTAATGTTTAATGCAATTGCCTATTTTTACAGAGATCCTGAAAGAGCTGAATGATGCTTATGAGAAGCACCGACAAGAATCGGACCCAGTTCAGAGACGCCGTCTTCTCCACTGTATTCAGCGGTCTTTGATCCGAACTGAAGAACTTGGAGATGAGAAGATCCAGATCGCAGGTCAGATGGTGGAACTGGTGGAGAACCGCAGTCGGCAGTTTGAATGGCAAGTGGAGCTTGTCCAGGCCTGCCAGAGCTCACCTGAGAGTGCTGTTTCTGTGGGCAGCACATCTTCTACTGCTATGACGACAGTAACCATGACACCACTTTCCACTCCGCTGTTGCCGCTGTCCAAACCAAGTGCCGACAGAAAGCGAGATGAGACAATGGGGTCAGTGGATAAGGCAGGAGGAAAACGCTCGCGAAGGCAAAAAAGTGGCTCAGAGAACCGTGAAAACTCCAACTCCAACTACAGCTTAGACCACAGCGAAGACATGAGCATAGGAACACCAAAAGACAAAAAACCCAAGACATCATCGTCATCATCATCATCATCAAAAAAGAAGAAGAGGTCTAAAGCCAAACAGGAGCAAGAGGCATCACCAGCGGACCTTCCCATTGATCCAAATGAACCCACTTACTGCCTGTGTGAGCAGGTGTCTTATGGAGAAATGATCTGCTGTGATAATGATAAATGCCCAATCGAGTGGTTTCATTTCTCCTGTGTGAGCCTTCATCATAAGCCCAAGGGAAAATGGTATTGTCCAAAGTGTAGAGGAGAGAATGAGAAGACCATGGACAAAACCCTAGAAAGGTCCAAAAAAGAACGAGCATATAATAGGTAGTCTCTTTTATTAGTGCCAGTCTTCTTACCTATTTTGAGTATGTGATGTTCTTTATACAGTCTATTCAAAATGGACCATTTACATTCAGTTCATTCAGTGTTTTGGAAGAGAACCATACAACGTTTTCACTGACTTGTATCCCGTTGTACTCAGTTATGCATGAGTATTTTGATAAAGGTCATGAGGTTTATAGGACTGCAAAAATGTTCACATAAATCTCATAAAACTTGTACATGTCTTGTAGACCTGACTTTCTCCAGTTTTATATTCCTAATTTGCATCTTTGTCAGCACTGCAATAAAACCAGTTGGAAGGTTTTTCATGCCTTTCCTTAATACTATTGTTTAAAAAAGCCAACCTAAAATTGTACCTTTACTATGTGCTTTTAGCAGACACTGCATATTGTTTCCAGTTTGTCATCACAACTTTTTCCAGGTTACAGGGTTAGAGAAGGCCTAGCAGTTACTCCATCAGTTTGTGCTCTATCAGATGCTACAATTGTTGGTAAGCTATACAAGAATACTACAATCATTTCTGATAACTTAGTAGGGTGGTACAGTTCTGCTGCAACTCGAGTCTTGAGGAGAATCTAGGTTTTTATTCTCAGTATTTACAAGTGCTGGAAAATGACAGACAACCAGTGCAAAATCTGTACATATATTCAGTTGTGTCTCTTATATACAAGATTACTGGACTTCCTATGGGCACACACTCAGGCATTCATGCATGTAACAGTACATCACACCAAAGGCAAGGACTGGCAAAAGGAAACAAAAATATAACAAAAAAAAAAATAGGGGGTGATCAGTCTCCAGGTAAAACACTCAAAAGTATTTGTGTTGTAAGAGTTACTTCAGAATGCACAACAGCAAACACTCAGGTTACACAGCACCCTAACCAGGAACTGCTGAGGTCATTTTTCATTGTACTGAATAAGTTGGGTGCCCATGTGTCACATTCCAGGTTTTCAGTCTTGGATTCCAGTTTACAATCTTAACCTATCCTTGAAATTTGCATATCATGTTGCAGCACTATTAACCCCTTGAAGACTGGAACAAACATGCCCACATAGTCTTTCACCTGATCACAACAGAAGCATGCACATGTAAGACAGATCCAAATCCTTTTTACCAACAGTAGGGTAGGGGGAACTGGGAAGCAAAGAAAAAAATTAAATTGTGTAGTGTATGTCAGATGGATGTTAAATCAAGCTGGACTTGAGTTCCAGTAAACTTTCTTTAAAAGAAATTGTATTAATAGTTTCTGACTTAAAAAAAATCCAAATTGCTAAAGCCAGGCATGGTTTGTAGCTAACTGAAAATTCTCACCACACTTTCACCAAATTAGTCGTGCAAGAGAACATAAATGCAGTCAACAAAATCATGATCCTGTATGGCAGAGTAAGTAAAGTGCATAAAAACGTAAAAACAAACTAAGTGATGTTACTCCACTAACAGCCACGAAAAAGAGAAAAACATCAAGTGCAAGTGTCTAGTCAACTGTCTCGCCAACTCTGCTCGACAACAGCCGACACTCGTTTCTCATATTCCCGTTTATTCTCCTGATAGAGTTGAGCTGCCTGGCTGTTTGCAGGACTATTGGGATTTGGTTCATCAAGAAGTGACTGTGGGGGGGGGGAAGAAGAAAGAAAAATATTAATATTTGCAATGGAATAAAAAACTAAATGAGCATTTATAGCTGGATGAAAAACCGAAGTGAAATTCTGACTGAAGCATCATACTGAGACACAGTATCATGTCATATAAGCATAAATATGAATTCCTGAATGTTCAAAATAAAGTTCTTATCTACAAACAAAAAGTATCATAATTTATAACCATTTTACAAAAGGTACAATACCCCCAAAACCAAAGTTAACCTTAAATCACATGTACCAAGGCAATAGTCATCCCCTTTTTAAATATTTTCTGTCTACCTGTATAAAATGTTACTTGAACTTAAGTGACTTATCTGGCTATGTTTATTAATTAATACCTGATTACAGACCTGTATTGATGTTAGGATAGATGAAACATCATATGTTGGACTCCAACGATTCTGAAGAATATCCAGGCAGATACTGCCATCTGCATATACTGATGACAAACACAAAGACAAATAATCAATTCAATATAGTTTCATTAACAAAGATGAACAGAAGCACTTTCACTTAATGTACTGTATTTAAGAAACAAACGCCTTTCTGACTATTTAAGACTCCAGAGAGATACAACAACTCTTGGTTTCTTTAATGACCCTACACACCTACTCACACGCAAAGACCATCATAGATAACCAAATTTCAACAGTCGCATTAAATGAAAGAAGCAGAAAAAATAAATAGAAACACTCATAAAAAATGCAAAATATGAAAGGCCAGGACTCCACTTGGAGTAGAATGCAGCAGGAATGCATAAAGATGTGAATGCCAGAATATCAGCCTTAGTCACTGTGAGCAAATGTACATTAGTGGAAAAACCCAATATCACAACCGAGTAACTGAGTATAAACAGTAACACAGGGATTCATACTGACACTGACATTCAAAACCTCATCATTGTTTCAAAAGAATCGTACCAGAATTTATGCAGGGAGGGACAGAAAAATACATGCGACTTCAATTGTATGGAGTGGCTGCACATTTATCACACTGATCCTTCATAACATTCTGATAAAAATGTAGACAGCTGGTACTTGAATAGATGAACTCTGTAGTACCTTAAACTGTATGAGCCGAAGCCATACACAAGGGGCACTTGCAGTATTGGTTAGTAAAAGCAGTACCCAGCTCATGCTCCCGAGCACTTCTAATTTTACTAAGAGAATGTGAATCTAAGGTCATGAACAAATCTTAAAATATGAAACATTTCTGGAAAGGATCCAAAGTAAAGAGTTCATTCCATGGCTGTCCAGCAGGCAGACAGGTAAAGTCTGGCTAAAGGGAAGAGACACAATGTCTAACTTGAAAATATCTAAATAAATGCAAATAGGGCAAACTGAAATCTGGAACCCAAGTACTTAACCTACTTATCTTTTTCTTCAGATATCAACCTCAAGTATAGAAAGTCACAGATGTTGAACAACCAAGAAAATAACTTGCTGTCTGTAACCATTCCTGATTAGATATGTGATTGCTTACAATGAAGGCAATAACAGCAACTTGTGCTTAAGTTAGGACATTCAATAGTTATTCAGGTATCAAGTAAAGGTCATATGAAATTAGTTCAAAGAAACATAATGGTCTTAATCATTTCTATCCCTTAGACAAGGGAGAACAGTCTCTCACCATTCGGATGGAACATCTTCGAGACAAATCGCACAGTTGGAGGCTTGTTTGGGTATTCTTCTGTAAATTCCACTGTTAGCTTGAATGTGCCTGGTGCAATATATACATGTACCATGTTTAATTTCCTTGGACAGCAGTTACAGTGCATAAATTATATATAAACAGTATTTATTACACTCACCGTCTTCAAAAGGTGTACCCTCTGGACTGTTTTTATTTTAAAAACATACACAAAAAGAAATTATTAGTTGAAATAGTTATTTTAGTCATTAAAAAAGTCCAAATATTTAAGACTATTTTATTTAGGACACATAGGTGTCGCCAGACAACACGTAGATACTGCACTGGCAAACAAACATCAATTATAAGCACAAATTCACGTTTCACTGCGTCACCTTTGAGACTGTACTATTTCAGCTAACGCTAGTTAGAAATTCCCTTAGAACTGTGAGCGGAAGTCTCTTCCTGCTTACCCAAAAATGACAGCGTTCCAGACCATGATGTTGTTCTCGGATGGGGCTCCACTTACGCCAGCCGGGGGATCTTCCTGGAGCCTAGAGAACACAGAAATACCGATATAAGACAAAGTCAATAAAACTTTCAAAAATAAAAACCTATGTATATCAAGCGCTTTGTCGACATGTGTGTCCAAATTTACAGAGCTTGGAAGAAATATGTTTTAGAATTATGGCAACAGTTTGCCTATTTTTGACGTGAACTGCACCAAAAGAGAAACCATATTAAGTAAGGCTGTTGCCTAGTTGTTGGTGACTTGGCTAGTTAGTTAACCCTAGCTTACTTGCTTTGGTAATGACAAACAAAAAATCGAGACGCCTCACTTAAGACAGCGAACTCGCTAATTAGATCTAGGTTTACTAGCCAACTATGTAACCGTATATATTGTGCTGTCGTCACCATACATCATATAACAGTATAATTTAAGACAGCACGTCAGATGTTTACAACCAATAGGAGTAATCAACAAGCTTCGCTTTTTTGCTATCTAGGTAGCTAGCTAACTAACTCAACCGGTTAATCGTATACTTTAGCAGATGGCTTATATAGTTTTTTTTCCCAAATAACTAGCCAACATCTACTAGCTAGAGCTAAGCTAAGTAGCTAGCTACTTGGGTTGACGACTTGAAACACACCAAGAATTCCCGGTTTTACTTAACACTCACCTCTTAAAATCTCTCATAAGCCTTCTTCTTGCAGGAGTTGACATAGTTAGCCAGCTAACTGGGTTAAGGGCTAAGTGTTTACAATGTCTATATACTAAAAGATTTATAAACTAAATTACAGCTACAGTTATACAGCTAACTATGTAACTAGTAGCTATACACAACACAAAACGATTAACGTTTCTCTTTCTGCTTACGCCTTTAAGAAAACACCTATTTTAACCTATGATCGTATTGCTACGTTTTACTGAGAACAGTCTATACCATATAAATGGGTATGTCAAAGCTGTCTACAACATTTCCAGTAACAGTGTAAAAATAAACTAGAACCTTGTCTTCTTGTTGTCTGAAGTAAGTACACGCTACATGGTGATGCAGAATTAAAACAAGCTTAATACAACATAACGTCGTCGAAAAATAATACTGCTGTACTATAACTTATCCCCTACACAGTGTCCGTTTTGGTACTGTCTGTGTTGGAGCTGCGCTGTAATGACGTTTTTGGTTGTGCGAAGCTATGACGGCGAAAGGGCAGCGTGCCACCGGTGATTATGGGCGGTATATATAGGTCGCCCTTACGATGATGTTAGATCTGCGTTGTTACAGTGGGTCGACATTGTGTCGTCAACGGATGCCAGAGCTTGGGCTGTGTCATGGGAAAGTGTGTGCTCGTCGTTGTTGAAGCTGATTTAGCATTCAAGGCACATAGACTTACCTAACCAAATACCACAAAAAGTTAATTTTATTGAGTCATATTTAGTGAGGACTAATTATTATTAGTGGAATCATTTTATTAAGACAACACAGGTTAAAGGTCTGCCATAAAGCATCGGTTTATGGTTCGAATGCACGAACGGTACATTCAGGCACAGTAGTTTTAGCAGTATGTAGCACAAGCCAAGTGGAAGCTAGCAACTCCTAAATACATGAAGCAAGAATCTCACGTATAAGACATTTATTCACGTTCTATCATATTGTGATTGATATTCAATTAGTGTGTAAAAGACAACTCAGTACTTGCCATGGTACATGTTTAAATTATTTTTTGTTTGCAATGGATATCAAATATATACATATAATCTAGGCTACTCCCATAAAGTGAGCTCAAATTAAAGACGTGATATCAAGCAGGTGTCTTCCTTCTTAAGACCCATGAAAAAGATGCATGGTAGCAAAGAAAGTATGGTCATACAAATCAGCACTGACTGTCTTATGGCACTCTAACTGACTGCTGGTATCAATGATTTCAGCTGTGTCACCGAAGCCATTATGGTGGCTGAAGTGAAGGCCATCACCAAGGTTACCAAGAACTAAGGAGATGCTCACATTCCCAGCTTCTGACTTTAATGCTGCATTTCCATTTTCGCTGGCTTGTATCAGCTCACCGATGGCCACAGGCTGCTCAGATTGGCGACAGACACTTACAGTGATTCCTGGTGTTGGAGAGAAGAAATCAGCCGTATAGAAAATGAAAACTGGTACTTTATAATGATAGCATGTTTCTTTGTTTTGCACAACAATTTCCAGAGTATATATATTATTGACTGTTGAAAAGTGAAAAGCCCTGTTCATCTATCAGAGGTATTAGGGTAGAAACCTAAACTCAGTATATTCAGTCAACAAATTGCAAAACTATCAGTGTCAAATTTGAACAATTTGGTAGCAGTGGGCAAAGTTCTCATTCATGTTGTAACAGCTAATACCATAGCCATAGTACCACAGAGCACATGAAGGACAATTCAGCACACTGCACAATAACTGCTAAACATTAACCCCATCTGTCTATTTAAAGCAAGTCAAGTCACCAGCCAGCCAATGTTTTTACTATAAAGGTTCAGGTGTGATCTGACCCTTTACTGAGAAAGGAAGAAGAGAGATTACCAGTTGTAGAAGAAATAAACCTTCTGTGAAGTCTAGGCTAAGGAAAAAAAGAATAGTAGAAAAACTTTGCTACTTCATCTTCACTATGCACTCAGTTTACCAATAACAAAAGCACTGCAGCCGTACATCTGTGTGACGGTCACTGGAAGGGCAACTACAATCCCCTAACACAGGCCTAAAAATAAAAATTTAAATATTCTTACAAAACAATTTACCATGCTGACAAACACAAAACAAGCACACACCTTTGCCATCAGGCTGATAATTAAATTGTAATTTAATTAGCGTACAAAGGCATCAATATCAAACAGCTTTGCTACAGTGTCTTACATATACCCTACAAAGCAAATATTTCTGCCATAATTGATCACCTAGGCCAAGACGTAATGTGAAATATTAGATTAGCTCAAATCTTGAAAATAGGTTGTTAAAAAAAATAAATAAATAACAACAACAACAAAGATTTGAAATCAGATTAGATCCTGTAATCCAGTATTGAACTTAATCCTTAATCAAACTTTCATTATGTGTTATTCAAAACCTTTTAGTAGGATTGGGATACCTTTAATCAATAAATCAAATATATATTACTGGGTAAAAAAACAACCAACCAACCAACAAAAAAAAGGACCAATCTCAAAATTGCATATTAAGATTTTAATGATCTCAACATCAAATACTACACCTAGGCATGTGTTAGTTTGAATTTGATATTAAAACAATTCATTCTTTTCATTGTTTTATTTTTGTGTACAAGACTACTGAAGTGAATTTCTGTCCCTTCAAATATTTAACATGCCTTATACTGGCTGTCCTACCAGTCTTCTTTACATAGCTAGGGGCTACGCTGTGATATGTATTCCCATTTATAGCACTGGTAATCTGATTTAATCTTGAAAAGTCTGTATCTAGCCCAGGGTGATCCAATGTAATTTTGGAATTTCCAAATGCAGACAATTCTGATCTGGATTAAACGTGAACTGGGTTCTAGTTCTTCTGGAAAACCAAATCATTTTGACAGAGGCCCCCTTTAAGTCCACACATTCATGGGTTAGGCTCTGGGCCAAGAAGGTTTGCAGTAAGGTAAATATACACAAATACTGCTAACATTCTTAAGATATAAGATATCTCTCTCAAATGCATTTTACAGAATAACCTGGTACCACTTTAAATTAGTTTGAAGAGCTGTTTTAGCTATTAAATGACTACTGTTAGCCAAATACTTTACTACATAAAAAGAAACAAACAATTAAAAAAAAATTCAAGGGCATTTTTTCCCTTAAAAAAGATATAGAAGCTAAATCTCAAATACAAAGAAACATTCAGAACTTCCACATAAAGCTACAAGCAGAGGCAGATTGACTGATCATCTAAAAGTCTGAAAATTAGGAAAGCAGAAGAAACAACACCTGGCATTTACCTATGGACAGACACAGACACGGACACACACACACACACACATATAAGGTCTCATACATCCACATAGAGTGTACATATGTATTAGCATATAATAGGGAAACCTTCAAAAAGGGGCAAAAAACAGGGAAATAGCTCTTGGAGGATCTGTCAAGATAGACTGTATGTTTCTGAGGCTAAAATCAACCACATTCTTTGCTTCTCAAAAAAACAAAATCAATTTAAAGTCAGGGAGAAATCGCTGCAAAATTCAACCAAATCGGCACACAAGTCAACGAGACTTAAGGGCGGCACAACCAGTGTTAGCTGAGCACAACAGTAAGGACACAGGCTGACGGACATTCAATGAATATTGTGAAAGAGTTTATGGGCATCAGTGCTAATGTAGCCATTATATGTTTATATTCTTGAATGCTACAAACTTAAACATCAATTGTGGAACTTATTGTGCAAAACAGAATACGCCATTATATAACAAAGGAATGGTCCTAACTAGGCAACATTTTCTGAAAAGAGAAATACATGAGGCAGAATCTTTGTCTAGAGCTGCGAATATACATTAATCCAAAATAAAAACAAACAACAAAAGAAATGTGCGTATACCGCATACAAAAAAAAGTTAGGCCTGTCTCGTATGTACATAGAGTAATACACACTCTCCTACATAATGCAGTTAAGGCCACTACAAGTAGGCATAAGAGTTAGTGCAGCGACAAGGTATTTGCATGGAAGCCACTGTGAAGATTTCATGCTCCTTGGGAGCCGGAGAAGGGGAGTTTTCTACTCTGCACCCCTGTTCCTGCACCACTATGCTGGTGTCTATACTGGATTCCAAAGGAAAGGACCCATTTAAGGATCCATTCCCACCTGTGGTGCTTAGTATGGAACCGAGTTCCATGTGCGTGGTCTCCATCAGGTCCTCTCCACCAGATCCACTCATCCCATTCATCATTTTCATTTGTAGATCTAGGTCTGCAATTAGACATCGTTGGGTATGAACAATGTTTAGATTATATTAGCATAGCTTGGTTCACAAAATATTAGGGACACATAATTACATTGGTACCATTGTGATATGAGCAGAGTAATTTAACATAACTATAGTGCCTTTATTTTACTGATATTCAGAGCTGATATGATGCATTATTGAATCTAGGATATCGATAAGTAGATAAACATGCTTATCCCACTTTATTATACATTTTTATATATATTAAAAATATATTAAAATGAGCTATCATTAAATGTAAAAACCAAAGAATATGAGACTTAAAAGTTAACATAAAAGTTAACATAATGATCCATATGTCTAACATTCTTACACTCCATTATTTATTAAAATATCTACCTACCGTTTGTTCTGGCTTTTTTAAATTGATTGGGTTCAATGAAATCAAGGGACCTCTTTCTACTGGGCGCCCCGTTAAGGAAGCCCCGCCCCTGGCTTAGTTGGCGGCTCCCACTGAGCACAGAATCACTGGTGACAAAGCCGTTAAGCTGGCTGAGCTGCTGGTTCTGCGCATTGGCCAACAGTTGGGCACACTCGTGGAAGCCCTGGGTGTGGGCTAGGTCAGCTGCAGTCAGTCCACTAGCATTCCTTAAGCTGCGCAATGATAAAATCAGTGTATTAGCACTTCTGGTCTAATGTAAAGGTGACTCAATCAGACAACTCACACACTCTCTCTCTCTCTCTCTCACACACACACACACACACACACACACACACACACACACACACACACACACACACA
>JAOXYF010000007.1:20797081-20825368 GCA_028565775.1 Sternarchorhynchus goeldii
CACACACACACACACACACACACACACACACACACACACACACACACACACACACACACACACACACACATATTCACACACTCATACATTCATACACTCACATACACAAAAGTTCCTTTCTAGCTTTCATAATCTGACACTAACAAGTAATTTGACGTCAACATTGGAACAAAATAAATAAAGATGTTTTGGAACATTGAGGTTTTGACTGCAACAGAATATGAGAAAATTTAATTATATGCATTCATGTAGCCTGAATTAAATGAACACGGAGAAAGCAAAAGTTAAACGTCTGAACAAAATGTAATTATATAAGAATTCCTTATGACATGATACTGAAGCTATGTAAAGCAAGGAGTCAAAAGAATCCATTTGCACGTCATAACTGCAAGCAAGTAAAGAGCCGACACAGATGAAGACAAGTTTACACTAAATAATGGAATCAAAGCTGAAGACGGAATAAAAGCATTCCAGTGCTATGGGGAAGGAAGGCAGATGAGGAGAAGAATCAACATGGAGTAGCTTTTAAGACCAAGATGGAGCTGAGACAGCAGTAATTCACAGAAAAGAACCGAGCAGAAACCAGAATACTGTCCTCTTGACAAACATGCGACCTCAGTTGCAAGTACAAATAAAGAACTGTTTTAAACAAAAGAAATCTAGAATTTTCTGTATTATTTGGTTGTACAAAGTATTTAGCAATAAGTTGGTATCGGATCAATAAATCGATGAAAGTGAGGGAATTAAAGATTGTAAAGATTAAAGAGTTGAAAGGTACTTTATCTCAATAACTGATGTAATGACTGAATGAAGACCATGTGCAAATACTGAGTGAAACAAGTGAATCAATGACAAGAACGTTAATCTTCCAGATTCTAAAAGAATGTCGAAAGGGTCAGTAAGGAAATCAAAGTTTGAATGACTTGGAAGGATTGTTCGATAAAGAATTGAAATGAAAATTCTTAAAAAGGAGCAAAAATAATGTGACATGTAGAGCCAAAGCAATCGGTGAGCTGGGAAAATTCTTTTATACATCACCAATGATGAGTCATTGCTAAACTGGTAATAATAAAATGTAAAAGTGAAATGTTTAAACACTGCTTATTGTACGAACCTTTTTCTTGCTGTCCGAGATACAATGTGAAAAGCATTTTGGCATAAGAACATGAGAACAAACAATGGCTCAGGCTTGTGCATTACAATATATTTCTCATATTCTATTGCAGTGATAAACATGAATACATGGATGAACAAACTGAAAGGTAAAGGTAACACTGTAGTTATTGCACTTACCCCATGTTGCCATAGTTACTGGCGATTTCCCATCCCCATCCCAAATAGACAAAAGCTCAAATGTCACTCTGTAGCACATCACAGTTTAACCACATTCAGACACTGTGTACCCTAATTTTTTTTTCTTAAATTTGTAAAAAATAAATAAATAAATAAATAAAAAAAAAATTCAAACTAATGTACAACTGAAAAACATTCACAATATTCCTAAGAAATGCTATAACAATTTCCTCCATTTTTTAATAACAGAAGAGCACCTGCTATTGCATGAAAAAAGGAAGAGAAGATTTTTGTGGAAACAAAGACAGAGGAAGAAACTCCAAGGCTCCTATTCATGAAGCATGTCGGATGGACTGTCCCGATGTAACTCCAGCTCTTACTGTGTGTTCAGTCATATACAGTATTGACGCAAAACACAGAACACTGCACTCTTCTGCTCCCGAGCGGGTTAAACACAGCCCCTTTTTTTCCACAACAAGTGAAATGGCTGAGAATAACAAACCGGGTAGAAAATGTCAAACATTTATGGTCTGAATCCAAGAGCAGAACAGTCTAGCATTTGGTATTTCTGCAACTATGCATCACTGGTTTTCCGAGTGGCACAACTGGTTCATTGTGATGGACTGACCATGTCAACATTGCAAGTGGAGGATCTGGAGCAGCAGGAAGGCATATGTGAACCAGCCACTGTGTGAGTTCCTGGGGACTACATTATGTTTACTTTTCAATAATCTTAAATATATACTTAAATCTATCAGTTTATTACTTTAACATTTTTTTCTCTTGGATTATTAAGGATTTTCAGATTACTCTTAATGCTAAAACAGTGACTTCTTCACCAAATGTGGTATTTTTCAACTGTGAAGTGCAACATGTGACTTTAATTAATTCAAGTGCTATTTCTCAATCCCAAATAAAGAGTTTGTTCATTCATGAATTCATCAGCCACAGACAGCCTGCTTCTTTAAACCTTCATATAACATCTGACTTGCTAGATCAATGTGACACACGCATTCATCAACATACAATAACAATAATTTCCAAAACATATATCTAAAACAAACAAACAAAAAAGTTATGCTGAATGAAACTTTAAATTCAGACACTGTTCATTTCATCAGACCCTTTATACTCAACTCCTACCAAATAATTTAATAAAAAAATGAATGCTTCCAAGCAGTTTTGAATTCATAAGAAGAATTCAATAAAAGTACTTTTAAAAAATGTATGGCTGTCAGCAAGGAGGTGGGTCTCAAATTGTAATTGAACTCTTGGATACAAGGATGCTGAAATAAAGTAAGGAAAAAAGTGCACAAGGGAAAATATTTTCTCTGACTTTAATTGTATATTTTAGTATTTTCATGCCAAATATTGCAGTGCAAGATGAGTCAAATTTATTAAACGTTAACACTGTAAAATGTAAATATATACAGTTCTGTTTCTATTGTACGTAAAATAGTGAAAATATCCAAATGATGTTATCAAATATTCTCTAAAGTAATGTGAAAATCCTTGTTAGCTAGGCAAAATCTGAATGGTTGAGAAGTACTTAAAATCCAATTAATCTAATCTAATCTGTCAATTTATTTTAAAGTATTGCTTAACCACATTAACGATCAATTCTTTATTAGTGACTGTTTGGTCAATTGGAGTATAATATTTGATATGGCAACATATAATAAACTGACGAACTCTTAAAAATCAACACACAACTATTTAACTGTATAAATATTAAATTATATTCTATATATGAATTTTTATTTTTATTAATTAACAAAGATTACTGAAGGCCATCATCTTGCACATGCATATATAATCTTCATGAAAAGACAACACACTTAACGGGTTGCCTAGTTATTTGTTTTGGCACACATTTTGTCCATGAGAACTTGTCTCAGATTTCTGGCACCTTTCACTAGAGATTCTTCAATTTCTTTCATGAAAAGGATTCCAAAATGTATATACCTCTTTATTTTGTAATTTTCAATATATTTAGTGCAGATTCTGAAACTTAAGGAAATGTTCAAAAACAGCTATTTACAAGACAAAACACCACGTTTGGTGTATAAGACACATTTTGGTGTATAGTTATCAACAGCTAACCTGACTGGTTTATGACTAGCTGTTTTATATTCTTTAATTCTTTAACTGTTTATTCAAATCAATTCCAATGTCTCTCATTACATGAATGTCTTTAGCCTGTTTCCCACCACTTCAAACTAACCCAAAGGATCTAGCCTGGAATCAAACTAATACGTCTTCCTCCTATTATTTTACATTCTGTCTGACGTAGTGGTGGTCTTTGGAAGGCCATAAACAAATTTAAATATCCATTACATACTTTATTGAGTTTAAACGCATTCATGAAAAAAATTTAGCATGGCGGTTTATCAGTTACTAAAGGTCCAACATATTCTACATTTCTATTCAAATGTTCTGTAATTTACAATCTATCGAGAACAATCTATTACAATATATCTAGACCAATCTATTACAATCTATCTAGAGCATTCACGCATTTGTCAAGATGATAGCCACAGATGCTTTTCATTTTGATATATGCCATAAAATTATGGCAGGAATTCAGGCCAGACACATTTGTTGACCACAGAATCATACTTGAAAAGCTCACCGTCATAAGAGACTGCGTCAAGCAATAAAACTTTTCAAAACTCTTGATTATCCTGTTTGTTTTCTGTGTGAACAATCATGGTCAGATGATAGGAACATATTGTTGTATTAGATGAATGCCACAATTCATTGCTGAACTCTAATGTGGAATGTCTGATCTAGTCAGAATGCACAATAAACAAGAAGTGAGGCCTACTGCTGCAGTCTTTTGCATCAGCACCACAAGGCCAATGCTGTTATCAACAATGTACTACACTGCATAACATTTACATAAGACTTTACAATTGAAATGTGGCAATAAGCTATTTAACATCAACACAGGAAATAATACACTCATTATCTTAAGATTTATGAAGGAAGTTTCAGATCAGACATGTTCAATGTTTTTTTCCCTTTCAATGATCTTTATATTTATCACTAGAATAAAAATCTGTTTTAAAATGTACCTGAATGGACATGTAGATATTTCCATCTTGTCAGTATCTTTAAAAACAAAGTCCAACAGCCTCAAAGTCTGTTACTAAAGAGTATTACATGAGACCCACAAAGCTCCAAGCCAACCAAGGCCAACATCTACATTCTTTGTGAAAACTGATATAATTGCAATTATTTAAAGCAAACTGGCCAGATGGACACATTCATTTTTCATCTCTCCTCATATGCTTTGCTTCACTTTTCTGAGCACAAACTCCGTGTTTTATTTTGTTTTTTCCCTCAGCCTAACATAACCTTCTCAACGTCATCTTCTGAATGTATTCTGGACGTGACAAGTGGAACTGATTAGATCTGTCCTAATCATAAAGATCCTATGGTTAGTTTACAAAGAAAGAAAAACAAAAGTAATTAACAAATTCATAAAACAGCATTGATTTAAGGGCATATTTAGCAAAGCATGCAGATCTAAAAACAAATACAATCAAAGACAACTACATCTAAATTCAACAGCCTTCTCTTTCGAAAGTTCACTAAATACAAAACTTCCTATCAGTAAAACCAATCACCGCAAGAAATACCTCAACAGTTTGCCAGTGTGTAGATACTGAAGGGAGCGATAGTGAGAACACTCCTAATGCCACAACAGTGCAGTTTCGTTGAGGGAACTTGGAGTGAGTCAGCAGTGTCTATTTGGAATGCTCTCCCCCTTTTCTAGGATTACTTAAAAAAGTCAAGTCATTTCGAATTCAATGGCTGCAAAAACATTGAGATGTGTAGATTTTCTCTAATATTTTGCGGCAACAATTAACATGATGAAATTAGATCTTTTTTGTAATTGTGTCACTTTCATAAGGATAAAGGTGACAGCATTAATAAAACAACATGTTTTATCATTAAATCATGAGTAATAACCCTGCAGATGACATTTTAACAAAACAATAAACCTCTATGCAAAAGGTCTCAAAATAAAGAATGAAGACAGGTTAAGTAAAAGTTAAGGCAAAGTACAGATCTAGAAATGCACTCATCTAAACATGTCCTTTACCCTACTGTCTTTCCTAAATCAACTCAATCCTGTTAAGTTTACACATGGAGGATTAAGGGCTCTTAGAATAAAACTAATATATATATATATATTAGTTTTATTTATACACACACAAATATTTATTTAATTAACATTTTTTAAATTTCTTTTTATTTCAAAATTGGAATCCGTTATGGAATCTCATTTCTTTTTGGTTAGGCTATTACGGATAACTTTTTGTTTGTGAATGTAACTGGATATTTCATTTGGAACTTCTGCATTGCAATTTTTAGACATGGTCATTCAGATGAGGGAGCCACACAAGAGTGGAAAGGAAGCTGATGTAATAAGTTAACAAAGTTTATTTAAAGATACGATGAAGAATATACGCTGCACTGAACAGTTATGGTCTTTGTACATTAAAGACTTACTCAGATCAGCAAATGAGGGTCATGATGTCTTCTTGAGGTAGTGAAAAGACTCAACACACGTTCTATCCATCCTTTCCAGAAAGATACACCAAAACATAGGGCACTTCTGACGGTGAAGGTAAGAAAGACAACCTCCTGAAACTTTTCAAGTTTCAAAAGCACATGAAGGACATTCTGTAGGAGGCAACTATGAAGACTGAAGTCCAAGAATTGAAAACAACACTCCTGGAATACCTTGAACTGAAGAAATTGCACACAAGCTTCTGTTCATGCTTTGATTTGACAATTCAGAGAATGTGTGAACTTCAAGAAAGTTATAATAGGAAGTAAATATAACTTCCCACCTCTGCCCTTTGAAGTGTGCAGTTAGTAACTGTTAGCCTCCTTGACGTTTTATGTCGACAAATAAGGACATGGACAAGTGATTTGTGTTTTCAACAAAGAACATGCAATGAAGATGTAAAGGAACAACCCCGCCCCCACAGACACACATTTGGTGTTTAAGCTGAAGCTGAATATAAAACCGAGGACAAGAACTGCCAACACATGCCACCTTCTCTTCTTTCGTTCAAAGAAATGATCGTGAAGGCTCCACGTTCTCACCTGTGGAAAACTTGTGAGTAGGATCACGAAGCAAGTTCCAGCACGTCAGCATATTTGGATGAATTTGTGGCCATGACATGCAGTCCTTCTCTGATGAAATTTAGCAGAATAAACATGGAGACTTGAACCATCTGACACTCTGCAAGTTACAGATTAAATATCCAGTTTTTGGTTTTAATAATATTCAAAACTTTTTGAATATATATGTAAAATATGAATATATATATGTAAAAATTTGCATATATTTTTACAAAAAACAAAACAAAAAGCATTTAAATGCAAAATTTAAGGGGTTGGGTGATTTTTTTCAAATTATTCTTATGATTTTAGAATGTTAATTCTATGATCCTAAAGTGTTGCCCTACATATTACCTATATTTTCCTGTAGGAGGGAGACAAGAGGCTTTGAAGCCAGTCTGTGACAGAACACCTCACAAGAGAAAAAACTCTTAAATAAAGACTGTTATTGTTCCATTTTCACAAAGAGCTTTAAAATGAATTTGAGGTGTTTAGTATTCTGCCAGGAAACAAATACACTGGAGTGCACTTAAAAATATAAAATGTTATAATTTAGCTTCTTATTTCAAATACATTTCATATATAGGACAAATGATAAATTATTTAATTTAAATTTCATTGAAGAGGTAAATTACATTAAACCTGATTTTTAATAGGAAATAATAGGTTTTAAAATAATATATTCAGAGGTTCAATAATTATTTTAAGCATTACTTTGAGCTTACATTCAAGTCTTAACAAAAACCTAAGAGTAGAAACAGTTTAGTTGTCTATTGACTTTTTAATATTTCAGCATAACTACTTTAAATAAAATGTATTTTATTTATTTATTTAAAATATTTATACACTGCCTTTTTCATTTAACCACCTTTACCTGAAACCTGTTCATATGTATCTTTTAATAAAAATAAATAAGAGCCCTTCTTTCCTCCAGTATCTTTTATTGTAATTTTATTCTTGACCTATCATATACTCCCTGACTTGTTTGTGAAATACTACACCTGTCAAGGGAAAATAACATACTTACATTCTTCAATTCTGCCTTAACCTACTGCAAAACTACTAGTGCTACTAAGAACTTGAAAAAATATAGTGTCATACAACAATTACAAACACAACAAGTCTCAACAAATCCTGTTTGGCTGCAGAGTGCACATTTCATCATTGTCTCAAAAGCATCTGGAAAATGAGGAAAAGGTGGAGAAAAAACATTGAGTAACAATCTGATAATTATTGATGTTTTTCCAAGGTATCACTACACACACTTGATATCAACGATTTGAATGAGTCTGAATGCCATATGTTGTCCCAAATGAAAAGGAGACATTTGAAAATGGTGTTTCCGAAAAACCTACAAGAATCCTCTGATCTAAAGTTTATTTTTTAATCACTTTTTTGTATATACTTTTGAGTTCACTATATATAAAACGAGTAACATTTCATTGAAATTCAGCTACATCTATAAGACTACAGTTTAGAATGTCAGTTTGAATATACATTAGGTCAACTTAAAGCTCTTTCATTTTTACATACAACACTGAATATTATACTAATGCTAAAAGTACCATCAAATATCTTTTCTGTGTTAACACAAGCATCGTATCCCTAATTATTATTGGTCAGTAAATAATTATTCTGCATTCCTGTTATAGAAAGTAATTAACTAAGCAAGTAAATAAATAAACAAACAAAGTTATTATAATCTTTTGTATAAAAACACCTTAAATAAACCCCATGGGGTACTGTAGATACCCCAGTCTGCAGAATATCCTGAATAAATTATTCATTCAGTTTCTATCAATGGAAATCACCAACAAATGGCATTCAAAGTCACCAGGAAAGTATTTTTTTGTTTTGGATTTTCAAGCAGTTGAAATAAAATAATAGGCATGAATTAGCATCTGGTCCTTACTCCTCAGGCTTTTATGCCTCAATAACGAGGGGGAAAGCCTGCTCCAGCATCAGGACCAAACAGCAGCACATCTGCTATTCCACAGACGCCCCAAACTCTGTATAAGAGAGTGTCTTAATCAGGTACTGTGCCATGAACAAGTATTAACACCCTCCTCTTCTTTACATTTCAACTATTTATTTCTTTTACTGCGATGCAATGGAATCCAGATTGTTGTGTCTGAAAACTTTGTATCTACACCATTACTGACTAATTGTTTGGAGAACAATTATTCAAAATAGTCCCTCGGATGTAGAACCTTATGACATTTTTTTATTTCTGGAATTAAGATTTAAGTTAACTGGTAAGGTTTTGGAAAATCTAAATCTATTAATTAAATTATTTAAAAAGAATTAATACCATTTATACACAGTATTCTCATGTCAAAATTCAACATCTAGGAGGAAAATTGGAGGAGAGGATGAGCGCAAATATTTCTTCAAAGCACTGTATGACACTGTTCTTCCCAGTTTTGGTCAATTAACTGGGTGCAAATTAGTACATTTTGGCTTACAGTTTATATCTATCTTTTAGTGAATTTAAAAATATAAATATAAAACAAAAAAAATACAAAATACCCAGAATAATACTACAGTCTAATGATCTGACATAGCCAATTTTCCAATAAAAACCTTTTCCTTCAGCAGACTACAAAGAAAATTGCAGTTCTTTAGAAATACAGAAGCTAAAATTTTGAGTGTTACAACATTAAGTAAATTATTTGCCACATCGCCAAGACGACATAAAGGTACTTCTGTGAAAGTGCAGACAATGCCCAGTTAACATCGAATAAATCACTTGAGTAGCTCTTTTTAGAGCAAGATTATTAGTCATTTCTCAATGTGAAGAGATAGAAAACGGTGAGACCACCTATTGGTTTAGGTATCTTCAGGATGTCCAACAAGTACACCACTGTTTGTCTGAGTAAAACTTCAATGTTCAACATATCTTTCAAGCACCACCAGTTGTGAGGATGCTGAATCTGAGCTAATGTAAAACACCCCAAAACATAAACAAAGAAAAGTGGCTGCACTGTTTCAGTATCATATGTAATAGAAAGGGAGTCTTGTCACAACATTCTGAAGATCAGTAGACCAAGGCATATTAATATTTTATCAGGTTCTACAAGAAGCTCTCTCTGATGTGCTTTCAGCTGCTACAAAGTGACAGGTGATGTACAGTACTGAAAAGGAAGTAGATTACTTCCTGGAACTCCAGCCAACACTACTTTCCCGATGTACAGATCAGAAAATGGCATATTTAAAAGACAAGCAGCCTACATAATACATCGTATTACATATTAATCGTAATACATATTAATCTGTGAGCACTAACTGAATTTACATTAAAGTCTGCACTACTCAAGCAGATTTACAAATTTTGTTTGACTTATTTACTGATTCAATGAGGACTTTTGTGATCATTACACTGTTCAGTCAAATGTAGTACAATCCATTTTTGCACACCAACTTGAAAATAATAGGACTTTTAATTATTCCACATGTATTTAATATCTAATGAATAAAGAATCATGCTAACATCTACCAGATGTTCAGAGAGAGCATGCTTGTGGCAATTACTCTTGATAAGCCACCTGTGTCCAACCTATTTTGTATCTCTTAACATGGGAAATGGGACCGTTCAAGCCACCCAAAAATACTTCAGCAGCATTTAAGAATTTGTGCTTTGACACTATGAGGAAATGTGCATTTATCTTTGCAGCCTAATAATAAGAACACACTTACCAAAAAAACAAAGTGAAAGAAAACAAAAAAAAGACATTACCTCAGCGCCCGATGACATGTTATAACACACAATGTAAAACGATCAAACCACCCGATTCAGAGATTACATGAAACATTTAACCAGAGTCATATGTGGAAAATAATAATTTTTCCAAAACTGGACAGTTTTTCAAGAAGGACTCCCATCAAAGTAGATCTAATATAAATGCTAAATATATGTTTTCAAATAAAATAAATATGCCTAAGTGTCAGACAGCACAGAACACAGCTAAGGCTTTTTAACTTGTTTTTTAATTTATTTCAGAAAACCTCGTTTATAAATGTTTATACAAATATTCATACTGTAATGAAGTTTCATATTTTTACAGACATATTACCCTACAAACAAATCACTAAACTAGGAACGTTTAGTTTAATAGATGTAGGCAAGATCAAGGTTTAATAATTAGGTAATAAACACCTTAAAATAAATCATAAGTAGTTATATTACATAAATAAAAGAAGCTAAAGTTGCTAAACAGTGAGCCCATGTGGCTGTGTTGCTGCTTTTTCACTTCCATCAGTCACTGTTATACCGCTCAGCTTCAGCTTAATTTGTGCCATTTTTACCACTTAAACATCAACAGAATTCTGTCTTATTAGTCAGACATGACAAGTTAGCAATCAACAACACATGTAATTACTATGTGTTATAACTGCTTAAATTTATTAACTGTAAACTGTTTTCAAGCTTTTCAGGACATTACTACAAACTATTAATGAGCTGATTTTAAATCTAATCACAAATCTTTTATATGGGTGGCTTTATTGTAAAGTGATACCCAAATTTCTTTATGTACACTCTCATTTCAGTCTTAATGATGCTGATCAATGACAGTCTGGAGTCATACTACTGGTGAACTAAACCATCTGAGTGGACTATCTCAACTCTGGGTCTTGATAACTTCAAGTATAATAGTCTACAACAGTAAACAAAAACAAAAAAACCTCCAGATCGGGGACCCTGGCTAATGGAAATGGAGCTAAAGTGAGGCTTTCTGCAGTTCTTTAGCAACTAGCTAGTATATCTCAGAAAGGTTTTTGATGAGAGTCCTTACTGAATACAAAGTGCCAGTGAAGTATACTCAGGGATGCTGAGGGTAGAGAGAGGCAGTTAACAGGCCTTGCAAGCAGCTATGAGGCGACTTACTCAGCTTTTGCCCCCTGCATCAGGAGAGTGTTAATGCACTCGCTGCTCCCGGCGCGGGCTGCTTTGTGGACGGGGGTTTCCCCGACATAGTCCTGAAGAAACAAGGGAACAGAAAAGTAGAGAGGAAGGTGAAGAAGTAGGGTGTGAGATAAAAAGAAAATAAGAAAGGAAAGAGGGAAAAAGCAAGACGAGCAGTGACTTCGGCAGACAACCAGATGGCTGCTGATGTTCCTTCTATCTGCTGAAACTTTCAGTGACTGAACTCTTATCAGCGCTGACATTGTAGTTATAACACAGCATCACTCTTTGGTCAGGGCCAGTAAACCATAGCGCATAGTGACTGACAAGTTTCCTTCTCACCAGGAGAATTGACCCGTTGACCCAGAGAGAGCAAAAGCTACAGGGAGGGAGCAGGAGCACAAGCGATAGAGTGGCCGGCCATTGGCAAATGCATGACTCACAGGAAGGGAATGTAGGTCAGCCTAGCCCAGACCAGGGAACAGCCGCCAGGGGGAAAGAACAAGCACACGCCAGTCTCCTTAAATCGCCATCTTCCATTTTTACATACGTGGGCCAAGGAGCATTAGCATTAGCAAATGGATAAGATTACAATTGGAAAAGGAGCAAAGCATTAGCAGTTACATAACGCAGAGTAATCTGGTGTCTCCGCCCTTCAGCAAAGGGTAAGGGATGAAGTTGGACCAGAGGGTCTACAGAAGCAGAGCTGGGAGTGTATGCACAAACTCTGAAGCAATCCTACTCTGAAAGCTTGGAGTGTTATGAAGTGTTCAGAGATATGCAGAAATATGGACAAAACTGGACATGTGGATACACCATAGTTACTTAATATCTCAGACTGCTGGCTTAGACAGACTAACAAAACATTTTTATGACCGACTGTGTAATGCAGGTGCTAACACAATTGATCTACTTCAAGATAACATCTCTGGTGTTTACAAAAGACCAACTCCACTAATTTAAACATGAGCAGATTAAGTTTCGGTCCACATGTGCGTAATATATTTCAAACAATTCTGGTCCCCCACAAATATGTATTGAGTTTATATTTATTGTATTAAGTATACTGATCAGACAGCAATGTAATATTCAAAAGACAGAATTTTCAAATACCAATTTTGGAAAATCACAGCACTGCATGACAATGTTCTGAACATTTTTTTCAAACATTCTTTGTTATTATAGTCCACTTCCAAATTTCAGACTAAAGAGTGTGGACTTCAGAATAGCTCCTTCCTTTGGATGCAGTCCTGTTAGACAAGGGCCAGCTGATCCCATGTCAGTATGCTCACACCAATATGCTGGTTAAATGTGGAGCAGGTTTTATATTCCCACCCACCTGTCTGTTGATGTCAGCCCCAGCCTGCAGCAGCCAGAGCAGACACTGTGGGTGTCCACCGAAGGCAGCTATGTGAGCAGGCGTCTGGGCAAAGCGGGAGGTCACGGAGTTCACGCTGCAGCCCACCTGGATCAGCTGGATGACACACTCCAGCTGGATGACATATGAGAGAGAGGAACACAGAGCAAACAAGCAGAGCAAACAAACAGGACATGTGAAGTTGGGGATGGAAATCAGGAACACAGAAACAAAAAAAACAACACTTGGGCCATGGGTGCTTAATCCTGCAGCTGGGACCAATGAGCTAGACAGTCTTCAAAACCACCAGACATCTCACTCATAAGCTTTACAACATAATATTTAACATTTCTGCAGGAGGGTGCAAAAAGAAGGCTAAATCTGAACTAGTCAACTGTTTAAAAAATAACTTTTTTATACAACTGTGTGTGAAAATGAACAATACTAAAATAAAAATAGAGTGTAGTCTTTCCAGAAACTCTGCTTGCTTACAAGCACATACTCAGCCCCACCCTCTGATCATATACACAGTAAATTGTGCTTGCAAGTTGTCTTAACTAAGATCAATGACTGACAAGGTTGCCTCTCACGCTCTCTCTCTCTCTCTCTCTCTCTCACACACACACACAAACACAAAAACTCAAGTGTTATAATCATGTTTAGACATTGCTCATAATTCACGTAGGCTGCTATCGTCACTGCAGTATTTTCACTGAAAAATTACTTTCAAGGTAACCAATACCATTTATCTTAAAGCCAAACCGTAATACGATTCAATCCACAGCTATACGTTTTAGCTTTACACAGCAGTAATACCCCGCGGACAAACATAAACAAGCGTAAAAGCAACATCAGCATCTGACAGGATTGTGACTGATGGAAACTGGCAAAAAGTCTTAAAGACAAGAAGGTAAATATGACCGTAAATATGAAATCGCGCAAAGAAGGGTGGGATTTTCTAAACTCGCGCACTAAACGGCATTGAAGCTCTCCAAGAAGTATCTCAAGTATGCCTTAGTTAATGAATTACTTTATGGCCATGGCCTTACAACAGAGTTCACCTTACACGAATGGGCTATGGTGTTGTTTTGAAACGAGAAACCATTTTATTGACTTGTAGTTGTCTTATAGTTTGGCATCCAAACTACACTGAATGCTATTCCAAACAGCACTGATTTGCGGATGCGTACCGTTTCCTTGTTCTGCTGGCCTTGCTGGCTTGTAAGACTGGTTATGATTCTGTTATTAGCAATGGGCGATAGTTCCTGATCAGACTACAGGATCACTATCTAGCCATCTTCCTAGCTGGGTCACGACAAACAACTGTTTCAACGCATAATAAATCTGTTTCTTCTACTGAATACGCATAGGTCGTCGAATGGGTTATTTAAACCACCTTTACGAACAAACTATTTTTAGGGTTTGTTAAAAGAACACCACTAGGTCATGACATTTTCTTCCTAAATATAAGACGAACGGCATTTTAGATAGCAATATATTAGTCATCTAGCTAGCTAGCAATATCGGCAAATTCATGTGGCTAGCTAGCTATCATTCTTTAACCACAGCGACAAGCTAAGATAGCTTAGATATATTTTTTTTAAGTAACGTAACAACAGTGGACAGTTATACCGTTCCGAAATGTGCAGCCCAGTGTAACGGGGTCCATCCATAGAAAGAATCTTCTATAGCAAGATTTTCGTGGTTTGTAGAGCACTGGAGCAGCGAGCTCAAGGCAGCCACATCTCCATCCCTGCACGCCCGATGAAGAGGAAAGCGAATATTCAGAATCTCTTCGCTCGAAAACCCAGACTCAGTTCCTACCGACATTAGTGCACGCGTTTCAAATCTGACAAAATGGGTACAGGATAATCTAAATTGTACGTGAACACACTAGAAATAACCTTTTGGGTTTTTTTTTACAACTGACTATCGGGCTGGTGCGCGATTTCCTCACTCCAAACAAAAGCGCATACAGAACTTAAAAATGAAACGCAAGACGAAACATGACACGAACGTTTCAAAACCTGAAAAGGAGTAGGCACACGTCCGGATTGGAGTTTTATCTTGTAGTGGACAAAACGTGGAATGGATTTTTACGTTGCATGAAAGAGATTCAGTATTGGTTTATTGTCGTATGAATTCCCAATACAGGGTATTCATAAATGGACGCCCATGACACGTTCACCAGTTGTCCTTTAGACCACTTTTGGTAGATACTAACCACTGCAAACCGTAACACCCCCAAAAACTGACCGTTTTCTTGGCGCCAAATATATCCCACCCCTTGACAGCTGTCGTTGTATGATAAAGAGAGAATAAAATAAATTAAAATAAATTAAAAAAACTTTCTGAGGTTTCCTACACATGCACACACACATACCCAATGTAATTTATACAGTAAAGTGAGAAAGACTGCAGCCATCTTCCTGTGAGCTCAGTTAACATGCTTTACATATCCTAAAGACAGTTTCTAGATAAAAAAAAGTTAGAGGGCAGATAAAAGATGTCTTTTGCCTCAATATTGCCACCTAATTTATTGAAAAATGGATTTAACTGTCACAAAATAGTTTTCTGTCTTCGATGTTTATATATGGGCCGAACTTTGCGAATTTCCCATCATTTAGGTCGAACATTATTATATAATCCACGATACTATTATTTGAGTTGACGTTTGAAGTTGTCAATATTTTATTATGGCCTGTAGATGGCGTGGTTATCCAATGTTACTGTGTTTTCATTAATAAATAACACAAAATAAACACACAAAAGACTCGGAAATTGAGTTAAAATTAATATACATTTCCTGGAGTGACGCCCTCGTGATAAATTAATTAATATGATAATTCTGATAAATAAATGCCACCTATGAAATTTTTGCTTTATTAAAAGTTATAAATGTGATAACTTTTTTTCTTTTTCAAAAGATTTACACCGGATTTTTCTTATATCCTACTCTTGTAATACGGTTATAGACTATATATAATGCATTAGACCCACGGTTATTCAACAAGAGCAGAACTGCTTTCGCGTTTTTCAGAATAAAACATTTCTCCCTCTCTTTAAATATGGCCTATTGGCCTGCATCAGTTACTTTCCGAGGCTACCACGGTCAAGCCCATCCCATTTCTAGTCTGCTGCACAAATCGTCGGCGACGCAGGTGAAGGATTGACGTCAGTTCAAACGAGTGGCAAAGCTGAGCTATCAGCTGCTTGGGAAAAAATGCTACAAGCGGTTCAAAACATCTACATTGCATACATCCTTCTAAACAGTTAACTTTAATTACTTGTCTAGTCTAGTCTATTATTCTTAGTATGTATAGATTAATCGAGAATAGGCGAGAAACGATGGATCAAAATATATATAAATTGTCTTATCAGTGAAGCTCCTCCTTGAACGAAGCGAGGCAGTGAAACAGCAAACTTTGAGAAATCATTTAGGTAAGTTAGATGCCAATGCATCGCGTGCGTCTTTTTTGCTGTCCAGTTATTGTTGTAGGTATTCCAGTGATCATGGTTTGAATTTGTGGTTGCTGTTTTCACTGGTTTATACTGGTGGTATGTTGATTCAATATGATTTTATAATCGACAGATGTCTGACAGTTTTGATATTTAGAATTGTGATTGAACACGAGTTTCGAATGTACGTCGGATTATATTCAGTGCACACAATTTACATTTGTTACTTTCTCGTCGAAGATGTTTATTCATCGTCGTTGAATTATCCAGTAACGCCTTTGTTAAATTCCATCTTATGTTTGATTATGATGCACGTCGGTCTGCCGGTCTACCGGAAACTGTCCGGATTCATGACTTAATGCGTGGTTATCTAAAAGCAATGGATTTTCATTATAGTTTCCAAAATGACGTTGAACATTTGTTGGAGAAATATTTGTCGTATATAGCTAATATTAACAATACTATAATTACAGTGGTGGTGGGTGACGCCCGTTAATGCAAAACAAAATGCATTTTATGAACTTAAGCTGTAAATAAAGTTAGAAATAAGTTTAAGTTGTTATTGCACATGCAAAAATGTTGCGTTAACCGCAAAAACAAGCAGTTTTTTTCTGCCTCTCACAGAAATGGCGAGCGATCGCATCGCCATCCTGTCAGAGGATGAGGAGGAACAGAAGAGGAGATACGTCCTGGCAGAACCATTCAATAATATGTCTCTGCGGCAAGCAGCAAACAGTGCTCCCCCGAACGAAGCCCAGACTCCTGCCTCCTCAGAGACACCACCCCCACAATCCCCTCAGTCCATGAACTGCCTGGAGAAAATCTGCCTGAAGATCAATAGGCGCCTCTTAATCTCAAAGATCTTCTACTTCTTCTTCTACGCAGCATACGGGTCCTTGCAGCCGCTTCTGGCCGTGTACTACAAGCAGTTGGGCATGTCCCCCAGCCAGAGTGGCCTACTGGTTGGCATTCGCTACTTCATTGAGTTCTGCAGCGCCCCTTTCTGGGGGGTGGTGGCCGACCGCTTCAGTAAGGGCAAGGCGGTCTTGCTGTTCTCTGTGTTCTGCTGGGTGGTGTTCAATTGCGGCATCGGCTTCGTGAAGCCAGCGGCTATGAGCTGCGTGGAGACGAACGTACACATTACTCCGCCAGGGAACACAACGCAACTTGGCCCGCCTGGAAACCATACCAGGAAACGCAGATTTTTGGATGGGGATTTGTTTTCACACCCCCAACTGATTCAGGGTTATAAGTCCCAGACAGACGTCCACGGCAGGTATGTAAGAAGTGCTAATGGAAGTGTGATGGGTACAGTGCTGCCCCTCAGCTCAACGAAGGCATCTGCCTCTGCTGTCCCCACCACCTCTACTTCAACTGTTTCCACCACCAAAACCACCATGACTTCGACCACTTCCACCACCTCTCTGTCCTCCACTACCAAGTCTGAAACACACACCCTTATATACGACAAAGAACAAGTAGACACCATCTTCCTTGTGATCCTACTGGTCATCATCATTGGGGAGTTCTTCAGTGCTCCAGCGGTAACCATTGTGGACACCGTGACCCTGCAGTACCTGGGCAAGCACCGCGACCGTTATGGGCTCCAGAGGATGTGGGGCTCTCTGGGTTGGGGCATCGCCATGCTGGCAGTGGGTATTGGCATCGACCATACGCACATCACCTTCATCATCCAAGGGACTGGTTGCATCCTTCCTGACTACAAGAACTACCAGATTGCCTTTATCGTCTTCGGGGTGCTGATGACCATGGCCCTCATTATCTCAATGCTGTTCTGTTTTGATGGCAAGGACCAACAGCAAGAGGCCAAGACAGCCGATGACCAGGAAAAGGCAAATGAGGTGGAAATCCCCCATGTGGTCCAGAACGTGGCCGAGTCCAGCTCGGAAGAGGCACCTGCGTGCTCGGAACCACGCCCTGGCCCAGAACCACGCCCTCGCTCAACGTTACCCTACAGGGACCTTATTCGGTTGTTGTGTGGGATCCGTTATGGCTCCGTGCTTTTCGTGGCCTGGTTCATGGGCTTTGGCTATGGCTTCGTCTTCACCTTCCTGTACTGGCACCTGGAGGACCTGAAGGGGACCACCACGCTGTTCGGGGTCTGCGCTGTGCTCAGCCACGTCTCTGAGCTCACTGCCTACTTCATAAGTCACAAGCTCATTGAACTGGTTGGACATATCAGGTAGGGAGCACTGAGCATGTGAGCACCAACACAGCTGTTTGTGTTGTTTTTAGGTTTTATATACTCACTTTCTGTTCGGTGTGTTTCTTATCTGTGATTTTTATTTTATTTTTTTAGTTCTGACAAGGACCATAGTCATATACAGTAAAATTGCAGCACATTATTAAATGCTTATAGTTTGTGTAAATTCTCTAGCTGACTAATTATAGGACAGAAATACAGTTTAGTGTGAGCATTACACTCCTTCTTTTTGTAGGTCTGGAATAGATGAGTGTTCAGTGAGAAGTCATTTGGTTCTGTGTGCAAGTTGTCAATGAAGTATCTTTTATTAGCACTGGTACAGCAAACACTCTGTTTACTGCTGTAAAAGTTACCATATACCGTGTGTGTGTGTGTGTGTGTGTGTGTGTGTGTGTGTGTGTGTGTGTGTGTGTGTGTCACCTTGGTTTTAACCAGTGCAGGGAAGCAGTGTAAGTTGTAACACCCCCACCATTTATTTTTGCCTTATTTTGTAATGCCTCAGCGTGGTAAGCAGATAAACAGATTGTGTTTTGAAAGTCATGTTCAGCTCACCCTCAGTGGCACCTTTTCCTGTGTCTTCTTATGAAATACTTCATCTGCTAATGCATGAGACTCTCTCTGCATACATCCGGTCGTTGCTTGTGTGTCTGTGTGTGTGTGTCTGTGTGTGTGTGTCTGTGTGTGTGTGTCTGTGTGTGTGTGTCTGTGTGTGTGTGTCTGTGTGTGTGTCTGTGTGTGTGTCTGTGTCTGTGTCTGTGTCTGTGTCTGTGTCTGTGTGTGTGTCTGTGTGTCTGCGCATGTGCTAAAGGTCAGCTCTGTTTCTCTCAGATATGCTGCCTGTATTAAGGACTCATAAGTTTAGCAGACCAGTTGAAGGTTTGCTTCATTGTGGGAGGCAGTGAGAGGCCTTGTTGCCTACTGATTTATTGACTTTAGCACTGAATGGGAACCTCTGGCTGTCTTCTCATGGATGTTTACCAGCTGAATAAAAAATGACTCTAGCAAACAATGACATGACCAATCAAAGTGAAGAGCATGTGTTCAAGGTGTGTTCTGAAACCAGCACATCCTCCACCTGCTCCGTGGCATGACTCTAGTGATTGTGTTTGCCCAAGCATTCTGCCCTGTGGCCTGCAGGCCCACAGCAGCCATGACTGAGCCAGACTTCTCTTTCATTTTACCCATTACTTATGTAATGTCCACCATTGATGTTTTATTTGAGGCAGGTTTTAGTGTAATATTGAATATATTTGTAATAAGTATCTCTGGACAAACATATCACAAGCCATTGGCTTTTTTGGTGTGAAATGGCAGAGATATTCACATTAATATGTATCTGGATGGCCTTTCAGTAAAGCTGTTTAAATTGTGATTCATTACTAGTTATCTTATTATAAACCTGTGTAACATTACAAATAATCTCGACGACGGTATGTTACCACTTCAGGTCTGCTATGAAAACCACTGCACCTTGGACATTCATTATTGAAATGCTACAGTATTGCGTACCATATCTATCATATCCATATGATGGATTTAAAATACCATCGGGTTAGAATATCTGTGCTGAGCAGCGCTGTTTTAGTGTGAAGCTGAGGGCCATTTTGGCTCTGCAGAGCCCCGGCAGCAGATGGTTTTCTCTGCTCTCCTTTCTGTTGTTGGTGGCCTGATCTCGGCCCTGGCCACCGAGGGGACCCATGGGAGTGTGTAACCCAATCCTCCCAGCAGTTCACCACACTCTGTCTGTGCACTCAGACATCGATCCAGCAGGGCTTCCCGCTCTTATCGATCCCTTCAGAAGCAAAGCCTCCATGTTATAAAAGCACCAGGAGCAAGGCCACGTGCAGCAGAAAGAGAAAGATCCCGATTTGCATGGATATCTCTGGTGGTTGTCACTTTGACACTGCCTTTGTATGCTGTGTGAGAAGGTTGTGCGGCAGTTTCAGCAGGGACAAATTGTCTAAGGAGCTTTTGATAACTATCACTGTTATAACTAATGAGTGTCAAAGTAACTTACAAATGCTTCATAGCCTGACACTTTCATTGTTATTTACTTGTATTGGGTTTTTTTTGAGGAATATTGTGTGTGTGTGTGTGTGTGTGTGTGAGAGAGAGAGAGAGAGGGGTTTTTATTGCTGTATCTGTCTAGTCTATGGTTTCCATTAATACTACTTTTACAAGTCAGAAATAGTTCATGCTATGCTGAGGCACTACAGAGGTTGAAGAGGAAGAGGCGTATGCTGGTACAGAGCCAGAAGTTGCCCTGTACATGGGTTCTGTGCTGCCCCTCCCTGGGAGAGTGTGACTCACTCTGGTACATAGAAAGAACGTGACATCATCACTGCCCAACGGCACTCTGTCTGAACATGACAATATCTCTGTGAAAAGAAAAGGGCTTAGTTTCTTCAGCTGCACCCTGTACTACAGTTCTCTCTTGACTACTATTGTTTTTTTTTTTTCTTCGGACCACAATGGGAAGAGTTGAATATATTTTGTGTTCTTTCTTTTCTCATGACCTTTTCTTATCTCATTCCTTTCACTGCCCTGCAGAGTACTGTACATCGGCCTGGCGTGCAACACTGCCCGATACCTGTACATCTCGTACCTGCAGAACGCTTGGGTAGTTCTGCCCATGGAGGTCCTTCAAGGTGAGAGATCTGAGGTGTGTCCCAGGGCCTCTGTTGGCATGCCAACCAGGAAGTGTAGGCCTGGCTGTAAAGGTGTAAAGTCAGTGGTGTGACACTCATAACTCATTTTAATAATTTTTACACCCTTTAGTACATGTTGTTAGTTCTGCTACTATAACGATGCACCACACAAACCTTTCCAGTTGGTCAGGCCTGTAAAATATTAACCAAACTACAATAGAGGTTAAATGAAGCCTGAGTTGTTTGGTTGCTTTGGCAGTCATTGTTGCCTTCACAACAATGTTCATATGTGGATTCTAAACCAGCAGGTGTGCTTGGATCTCATATCCTAGGTCCTGAGAACAGGTTGCTTATTCACCCTGCCCTGTTTACCAAGAACTGTCTGATCTGATCCTCAATAAACAATTCTCTCTCCAAGTCATGACACTGTATAAATAGTATCTGTTGATCTCAATATTTAAGCATTTGAAGGAAATTTCTATACAGACACACACACTCACACTAAAATGTCCAGTATTTGTATGGTCACTTTACTGTACATTTTACCATGATCTGTTTAAGAACAGCTGGTAACCCAACAGCTCTTGTGTTTCCTGTCCCACAGGTCTGACGCACGCATCTGTGTGGGCGGCATGCATCTCATACCTGAGCGCGGCGGTTCCTCCAGAGCTTCGGACCTCGGCGCAGGGCATCCTGCAGGGTTTGCACCTGGGCCTGGGGCGGGGCTGTGGAGCCATGGTGGGCGGGGTCTTCGTCAACTACTTTGGTATGGTGTGAAAAAGCAATTGTGCCACTCATGTGTCAATCAAAGAGGACATTTATAAATATATATGTATATAAAAAAAGAAGCATTATTATGAAAGAATTCTATCGAAATACATTTTTATGATAATTGCCACTGACACAAAAATCCCTAAAAAATAGTCACCAACAAAATAATGTACCGTGAATTTAAAAGCATCTTTTGTAAAGTATGGAGAAAGGCAGAAATTATGAAAATGTTGTACCAAATGTATACTGTAATATATACAAAAATACCATATGGATTTATAAAGAACCATAAATGGTTGCTTTTCCTTTTTTGTTTCACTGTTTTCTTGTGAAGGTGCTGCTAAAACATTCAGGGGCTTAGGAATGATCTCCCTCATCATTCTGCTCATCTTTGCCCTTATTCAGAGTCTAATAGGCCAGAACGATAGAAGTAAGTGCAAAAATTAGGGCTTCTCAATCTGTGGTACAGCTTTTCAGTACAAAAATGACACTCTGTTCATGAAAGCACATCAGTGTAACCGGCGAGGTGCCCCCCAAACCCCCCCTGTAGGAGACTCCATGCTGGCCGAGAACATTCCGGTGCCTTCTAGTCCTGTGCCTATCGCCACCATCGACTTGGTGCAGAATCGTGCGGAAACCGCGCAGAGGACACAAACGACGGCCCCTGCCCAGAAGACCAGGCAGCAGGAGCAGCAGGAGGATGTGAGCAAACCCGGCTGGGTGGTGTCCACCTCCCCCTGGGTCAGCATTGCCTTCGCTCTCTACCAGATCAGAGACATGGTGACCAAGACGAAGGACGAGAACCCCCAGGTAGGCTGCTGCCCTCAGAAACATTAGCAGGGCACCTGAAGGAGACGTTAGGCTGCGAGAGGTTTTATTTATTTATTTTGGTAAAGAAACGCTTGTGCGATGCTTCTACTACTTTTCTGTTTCCAGGTTTGCTTATTTTTCACTTGCGCTATGCGTACTCTTTTATCTGTGGCTTTTATGTGTTGTTTGTTATTCAGTTTTGAGATGTGGGATTGACTTTTCGATTCTTTCTTTTGACATTCATGCTTTCTCTGTGCTGAGAAGAAAGGTGAGAAATCCTCCCCTTTTACTCCTTATGCATTTCTTTAGCACTATATGATGTATCTAATTAAAAATGATAGAATATCATCAGAAAAGTAAATGTTCTCTAACACATGTTATGCTGGGAAAAGTAAACACATTCTTGATTTTGTTGTGATGGAAACACTTTGAGGTGTCTCTTAACCCGAGTTGCTTGCCCTGCATATGATTAATTTTCCTGCTTGATTTTCTTTTTTTTCTTTTTTTACATTTCAAACTCTTTGACTCTTTGGGTGTTTTGTCCGTGTAGATTTGTTTTGTCAAATCAAAATGATCATTGCTTTAAATGTGTGCGAGAAATACAGTACACATTATTTGTGTAGAGCAACATGAGCACTACATGTAGATCACACAAATTGATGCATCATTTATTTACAACATAATCCCAACCGTTCCCATACGAAATATACAATTAACGGTAATTCTTACAATACGTATCACCAATCTAACACAGACTTCAAGTTTTCGTGTACAACTAGCTGAATTGAGAGTATTGCCATTTATCATTGTTCATATGGTTCTAAGGCAAATTTAAAGCCTAACAGTACATTCTATTAATTTTGTCCATGGCTTGGAGATGGGATGAAGAGGTTTTCTTATTTTCTGACGTGTGATTGTAGGTGAGCTGTGAACAGGTGTCTACAGTGCCATCTGGTGGCGAGTGTTCATCACATTCCGCTGAACCTACCAGCCCACGAGTGCAGCTTCCTGCATCTGAGGATCCGCCTGTTTCTAGGCCCAGTGTTTCACATCATGTAGACCCAGGCACTTCGGCTGAAGGTCCACCTCTCCCAAATGAGCAGACTGCAGAAACTGCAGACCAATCACCAGAGCATCCTATCCTGTTATCTCAAAATAACCCCTTTAAAGAATGAACCCTCAGCTTGAGGGTCAGATCTACTTGTCCATAATGGAAATGGTTTTATAATATAAACACTGAATACAGTATGAAGGTATGAACTATTGGTCCAAAGAAGTGATATCAGGTTTATCTGTGCAAGGGCTTGAGTTTGTCGATTCAACATGGCCCTTAAACATGCTTCACACTGCCCCTGGGTGTTTTGTAGCAGTAGCCCCTTAATAACCCTTAGTAACCTTGTGTGCTCAAGTGCAGAGGGGAATATACTGCATGGTTTTGTCCTGTATTTGTTGTCACAGATGAGCAATTTCCCACAAGCCTCAGAGCACACCTGGCACATGTCAACGTTCTGTTGCAGTTGGATGACTTTATAATGTTCATTAAAAATAACTGACAAGTCAGATCAACCATCCTGAATGGGGAAGACAAGCACAGCTAATCCATCCAGCATTTATGTTCAAATATTTTTTGGTTTTTTTTTACAAAATGATCCCAATGGCTTCAAGTGTGTAGTGAATCACTGACTTGCTGGATATGTACTTGAGTTACAGAAACCTCTTAGCACTCTTTCTTGGCTTTGGCAAGGGGGAAAAAAATGCACAATGTTCACTAAATATTATATTCTCTGGTAATGTATTTGATGAGGTGCCTATAATATTGATTATATTTAATCAGATTTTCAGGATGGTTATAGCAGGATGACAGGATCAGACTCCAAGCCTGTTTCACATCTAGGTGTTTTACAATATAAAAATTGGTATGGTATGACCAGAGTTCATAAGGTTCTGTGTATACATTAATCATTTGTATAGGGAAACTACAGAATGTACATTTGAACTGCTCAAATAAAAAATTACTGGTTTTAGGTAGAGGAAATGCATAGTTTTTCATTATAAACTAAGTCATATATAAATGATTGGGCATTGCCTGTCTGTACAAGCTGTTGTACTGTTAGTGTGGAATTTGATTTTCTTAAATCTAACGCATGTTGAACACAAACGGCACCTTAAACTCTAAAAACAGGAAAGAGATGTTTACATAAAAGTATGACATCTGAAATTTGTTTGTTTATTAAATAAGATAAGAATTTAAAAAATAATTATTTCAAAGCATAAAAGGTGATAAAAGTATCTACTCATTAAAAAAATAATAAAATTTGTATGTATGGTTTGACACCAGGATGAGACAGGACGTAGACTGTAGCACATTACAGATGGTGGGCAGTTTCAGTCCACTTCCATTTGATTGGCTTCTGGGTGATTATTCCACAACCAAACACTGGAGGGCAGTATTTGCCTGAATAACAAAAATGAGGTCATGATTTTGATGCACCTGAGAGTACAGTAAACATGTCATTCAGAGCCTGTGTTAATATTTATACAAAACAGCAGTATACCCAGTTCTATATATAAATAACGTCAGGCTAAGACTAAGAACTCAAGTTCAAAAGTGTTGCTGAAAAGCCAACATCCCAGAGTCTCTCCATGGAGATGATTTTAAAATGGGTGCAGAAAAACACCAGCTAGATACACAGTACTGACGATACTATATCTGTGCTTTTGAGAGCCACACTCTCCAATCACTGATGGAGACTGTCTACTTTCCATCAGAAAGGTTCGTCATCATCGTCTGTGAGTGCAGTCTCTGGAAGTGGGGTAAAGGAGACAAGAGGGTAGGGGCAGGCGGTTGGGGTGGCTGGGGGAAAGGTGAGGAGGATGGGGGGAGAGTTCGGAGGGTTGTGTGAGGATGAATCCAGTTCGTCTTCACTGATGTCGTCTGATGTGGGTGACGTCTGACCAGAGTCCAAGAGCCCGTTGGCAGCCCACTCTGCTTCAGACCCGAAGTGCTGCTCATGGTTCTGGATCTCCAAGGCACTGACGTGGGAACTGCCATGCAGGAATCTGGCGAACCTGCAGGTTGATGTAGACACGCTAAGGATGATGGGTTGCTGATTCACAGCTTGCCTTTTACAATGCAGCGTCAGAATCAAAACCTCTGCAGTCTGACCAGTAAACCTCAAAGGCCAAGTCCAGTTTTGTGAGCAATCTTAAAAGTTCACGTCAACATCAGTGGAGTCCAATACAGTCATAAAATGTGACTCAGCTCTGGAGTCCTTGCTTAGCCAATCATGCGCATTTAAAAGTTGCAAGCCATTACTGCTGTTCTAGAACTTAAGGATTTTCAAAACAGCACGTTACCTTTGTGGTGACTGGAGTTTCAGAACAGTGTCCCATGCAGGGAAGTCAGGATTGATGCAGTGCTTCCTCAGTTCTTCCAGGGAAGCAGTGGTGTGCATCTCCCCCTGCTGACGGTACTCGTCCTCGGTCAGCAGTCTGCGCCTGGAGGACTTCCTCCAGCAGAGGAGGCCCAGAAGAAACCCCAGCAGCCTGTACATCTGTCTGTGGATGAGAGCATGATAGGTTACTGGACAGGTGATTAGGTTTATAATAAAACCTGAAAACAGATGGAATTTGTTGTAAATGAGCTTGATTAAAATGAATATTTTTTATATTGTTAATTAAATTTCTGTCAAATCTGTTCTTTTTATAGTCATATATTCTTGTTTATATGCTCTCTGGTGTTCTATGTTATGGTTTCAGGTTTCAACCTTTGACTGGCAAAAAAAAACAAAAAACCTGTGAAGCTTCTATGAAAGGGGGGGGGGATGCCCTCTCCCCCCTTCACAGAAGCATCTTGTTCTAAAATCCTTAATTACATGAATGAGGCATGTTGGGAAACGCAATAAAACAATAACATGGATTGGCAAGTGGTCCATAGGGGCTGATTTGCCAATCTCTGCAAAAATCAATGGGCTCATTACATGCAGTTCTAGGACATTCTTACAGCAGGAATTTAATGCCCAGCAGTACAGTCAGCAGGGTCCAGGAGGCTGACGTGGAGGTGACCCCCATGCACACCAGGACCAGGGCGCCTGCCTGCAGAGCATAAGTCATCAGGCTCAGCGTTCTCTTGCTGGTGATGCACCCAAGTCGGTAGCAGAGAGCAAAACTCACAAAGCCCGAGAACAGCAGGTAGCCTGCGGGGAAAAGAGGGTGCGTGCAGTGTCAGGTCAGCTCACAGCTTCTGCTTATTACAGGTTTCACTGCCCTGGGTACTGTATGCAAACCAAAAAAGGGAGATTTATGAGGGTGTGCACATCAATATATTTTTTTCTTAAGGCACAACTTCTGCTGTTGAAGTGATGACGTGCATGCTGCAGAGGTTTGTTTAATGTTGCTATAGCAACAAATAGCAACATCCCTACATTCCCAGCCAAACCCTTATTATCAATTTTCTACCATTACATGATGCTTTAGGAATCAACATACACCTGCAACCTTTTCCTAGGTGACGGGACAGGACACTGCTCCTCTGTAAAAATTAGGCTCTTGTGCAGTAGGAAGGAAGAAAAGGACATTTGGACCCTAACCCCCATAAACCCTTCTGGTTCCCAAGCACAGAAGTTGGTATAGTGATTGCGTGACTGTGTTTCTCCTTTAATCCTACAACGCCTGAGTAATGCCAGGCAGTGGATATTTTGCTTGACAGATTATGCAGACCAACTATGGATCATAGCAAAACGATGCAAACATTTACAGAGACACTCATTAACAATTTAATCTGGTTACATGTTTCTGCTAAATAATGTTATATAGTAACAATTGCAAATTTATATTCAATAATCAGAAAATGCATACATAATAATAATGCCTTTAACTCTCTAAGAGGTCTTGATGTGTAGCACTGATGGATTATTGCTTACTTTGACGACTAGAATCTTAATGGAAGAATCTTCAAACAACACATCCAATGGATTACCGTTAGAGTTACACTACTCTAACTAGACTACACACTGGGCACCGGCATATTTGAATTCACTTCTGATTTGAGCCCATTTCTGTTTAGACAGAAGTTGCCAGATGCTCCTTCACCTGAACACTCAAATAACAATCATTACTACACAAAGCTAAAAGCTTTAATGTGTCCTCGTTATGTCAGATACAGAAGACTGTTGTGTGGAAAGAGTTTTATACTGGGTGTGGTGCAACACCTTTTTGTCCTCAAACTAGTTCACCAACTTATTCACCTCAAACTTACACCTGAAACGGCTTGCTGATCCCTCTGTATCTACATGTAAGACAGGAACAGTGGGTTTGGCTCTGTGCATGTTTTGGGAGTGTTCCATGCTCAACAGGTTCTGCACAGACACTAGTGAGTGATCCCAAAGGCTTTGGGTCGATTGCATGCTACTGCCTTTGTCCTCTAGAATAATCTTTCCCTATAGCGGTCTGCCTTACTCTCCACAGTCACTCTCACTGCTCTTACAGCAACATACACACCCAGAATACGGCACACGTGGTGCTCTCCTGACCTACCGTTAACGAATACTCAGTGCATTGCTGTCTATAAAGGCCTTTGGCCATTCTACAGGAAGCAGGGGCAATGGAAAAACAAACACATATATACATATTATATACATACATAAAATACATACATATATACACACACACACACACACAA
>JAOXYF010000007.1:20825468-20836217 GCA_028565775.1 Sternarchorhynchus goeldii
ATTATATAAACATAAAAAATACAAAAATATATACACACACACACACACACAATATATATATATATATATATATATATATATATATATATATATATACACACACACACACACATACATACATACATGTGTGTATGTATGCAAGTATTACAAATGTACAAAAAGTAAATGCTAAAGCATCACATACCCAGGACTTCCTTCCAGTAGAGCCCAGTGATCTCATCCCATTCATTAATCAGCTTCTTGGCACCCAGGTAGGACAGGCTGGTGCCAGCACCAAGCAACACAAGGTAAAGTCCTCTCTATAATTGGTTATAAGAGAAGAATAGATTCAACAATGCCTGAGACCTATACTTTTAGTTACAGTTATATAAAGCATTCTAATGACATCACAACCAATACTGTTACTTTTCCACAACTGTTATATGCAGAGGTTAACAAACTATAAAATAAGCAGTTCTTAGTGCAAGACATGTCAGTCCATGACTCCTCTCTGATAGTTCTGACACACTATTTACCTTTGGCACAAAGCTTTTTAGAACCAAAAGCAGAAAAACTGAAATTGAAACCATTCCCAGTGAAATTCCTGAGATGTAGAAAAACAAAGCGCTCCTAGAAGAAGGGCGAAAAGGTGGAGACAGCTTGATTAAAGCAATCGACTCAAACACCACCATGTAAACACATGAACTAATTGCTTGAAAAGGCTCAGATTTACAGACATCCTCAGGCTGAATAAATACTTCCCAAAGCATTACTCCAAAACATGATCACAAAATCTAAATCTGGGAAGCAAAAGCCATCTGCTGCTTACCTACAAATGGTCCCAGCAAAAAAGAACAGTGCAAGTCCACAGAGAAAGAGAAAAAAGCGCATCCTATTAAAGCCTGAAATTGAAAAGTAAAATCAATATGAAGTACTTTGTGAATTCAGTTACACAAAACTGGGTTAACTGGACTTTATTACTGCTGACATGCTTCATACGATTAGAACTTTGTAGTGGGATTAAAGATTATTTCACTCAAATATTTAATTATCATGTCTTAATAAGACACTTTGCCATTAACTCAACTATAATTTCTTAAATAAAATCTTTCAAATTTTTGTTTTACCAGATTCAAACTTCTTCTTTAATAAATACCATTCAACTAGTTGAACTGAGGAAAAAAAAAAGAAATTGGTCCTATAAACTTGCTTTTCAATTTCATTAGTCACTTGGGCTAAAATCATTTGACATGGTTTCTTTTTCGCAGAGAACAAAGGTTTATCCGTCTCATATGTTTGCACTGTTCTTGTTAGACAGGTTAATTGGTACTTATACAGGGCGGGATGTGACCTCATTGTTAGTGGGACAAAATGCAAGCAGAGAAGATAAGAGTATTAAACATCAGGAAACATACACGGACACACACATGCACACACATACAAGTCCACCCACACATACACACACACACATTTGCATGCACGCAGTAAAACAGAAGCAACCAAAGCGCAAAAACTGGATTATGTCATGGCCTGGTGCTTGATATGAACTCACTTTGTTTCGTGACATGGAGAGTGTACTCTGTGCTGGCCCTGGGAGTTTTAGTCATGAAGAAAACATCCTCCTCTACAAGTGGAATGTCCAGGGCCTTCTCTTTCTGTATTCTCGGGGGCCAATAGTGTTCTATCATACATGTCAATAGTGTTAGTAGATCAGGATCATGGCAATTTCTGGTCTCCACTGGATACACAATAAAGACATCTTCATCACTTGTCACACGAACCTATAAATTAAAGAAAAATTTCAGTGGCAGGTGTATGAAATGCATGAAAAGGTATATAATACGATATAAAAATAAGAACATTATTATATAGGAAATTAAATAATTGTGTGTCAACACTACCCCACTTACAATGGCTCGTAGCAGATGTGCAACAGTAGCGCCAGCAACTTTTTCATTAATGACAGATAAGATAGTTGCTTGGTTAACTGCGCTCATTTACCTTAAATGTGGACCAGATGTCTTTCCATTTGATTCCTGGTCCATCGTAACAAAAGCATCGACTGCCATAAAACGTAGAGTCGACGTCTCCCTTCACATAGGTACAATCTGATGGAAGAAGAATCGAAAGCGCGGGTGGAATGAGGCAGCTGGCTGGCTAGCTAGCTACCTTGTACGTGTACTAGCTAGCTAGTACACGTACAAGGTACGTTTACTTACGTTTACTAGCTAGCTAGCTAGCTAGCTAATTATCAGATACTTAGCTATGGTTAACATAGTTTACATTTACAATACCGAGTTATATTTACGATCAAACAAATAAAAGGAATACGAATTACGATCACCAGCAAGTTTGTTTATAGTAGTTAGCTTGCTAGCGGGCTATATCGGAGTTAGCTAAATATATCTAGTTAGCTAGTCAGCTAACCAAGAAACGTAATCTTTAAAAATAGCACTCTTATAATGCATATAGGTACTCATTATGAACACAATTTAACGCAAAGTTGCTAGTTAGCTACCTAACCTGGGTGTGCTGTTTCAGATCAACGGAAATTTGGTTAACATAAACTAGCTAGGGTTTAGCGATGTTAACTCTTTGCTATCTTAAACCTTTAGCTACTCGGCTACCATTAGGATCTGGCTAGCTAGATGGCTGACTATCTTCTACATAAGTCTGTTTACCTGCATGGGAGAATCCTCTGTTCCCTTCAGAGTGTAAAATAAAAATGAATAAAAATAAGAAAGCTGTAATACCAACAACATTCTTCATGATATCTAGATAACTAGTTGATAGATTAACTAGATTACTTCAGCAGCAACGCACAAGACCACGGATGCTATGTTACGCTAGCTAGCCAATAGGTATTGCTAACCAGTTAACTAGCCAGCCCGCTAAGGTTTACTTAGCATACGTTAACCAGCTAGCAAAGGATGTCAGTTTTAAATTCAGTGCTCTGTAGTGTTGTAGACATAACTAACAGATTTAGAGCGCTCGTCATGCCGTTCTTTCCGTACACACCAGCTAGCAAATAAAGTATTAAGTAAGTTACATAGAGCTTATTTCAAACTACTCAATGACAGTACGCCTTCCAAAGCGATTCTGTTGAACTGTACAAAACACTGTATGTATCATCACAACGGTAAATGTAATAGTACAAGCAACTAGTTTGGTCTTAAGTAGTGGTTCAAGGGAAAACGATCACAAAGTTTTTTTTGTTGCTTGTTTAAAAATAACCTTTCCACGTTCTCATGCAGACCAACTGTTTTTATATCAACATCACTTTACATTACCCTAATTATCGTTAACCTGAATTAAGTGAGCTTATATAATTAGAAAAATATATACTCTTCTTTAAATGTATTTAGAGGTTAAAAGATCTGAAACGTACTCCTTGTAGCTCAATATGCGACTGATTTAAAAATTATTTACTTATTTTTGTTTTGTGCCAAAAACAAATGTTTGCTTTCCTACCATTGTCTCAGCCTGCCAGCCTGTTTTTACTTGTCCAGTCTGAAAAACCTCACATTTTAAATGAGTGCTTTCTTTGTCTACGTGATACTATTAATCAGTGCCCTCCAAATGTCTCCCATTGTTTTTGTAGTGTGTGCAGTGGTAAAACATCAAAGGAAGTATAGTGTAAGGCTTTGTAGCAAACATTTTTGATGTCATCTTGAAACCCTGTGTCTGCCTTATTCTCATTCTCCCTCTCTCTCTCTCTCTCTCTCTCTCTCTCTCATCCTTAACATACTGAGGCACAGACAGTTAAGCTGGGGGAAAATGTAAAACCAAAAACTTCGCAAACGCCTGATGAAAATGTCATCTCACTGCGGCGCTCGCCCTTTGAAATGGAAGGGGGATTTTTGTGGTGGGCGTATGCACGCCAGGCGGCTGCTTTCTCATTTCTCTAGGATGCTGAAACGACAGCGGCTTTTCCTGACAGGCACGCCCACGCCAGCCTGAGAGGCCTACTGTCACACGTTCTTTTGCACCCTGCAAAGCTAACGGCGCTGCACGTCCTGCGCTTTACGTTTTAAAGATGTAAACGCATCACTGGTGTGATGATGAAGTGTTGCTGCTTGCTTTGTTTGGGGTTTTACGAAAAGACTGACACTTGTGTTTGGTCTTTGGGTTTGATTAATCCGAAGTCTAAACTCATTATGATCAATAAAATAAACATCTTATGTCGCACAGATGATATTCATTTTAAATTGGATTTCGCAACCAGGATTTCCATTTTCTTTTGCTTATTTTAGAACATTAAAACAAAAGAAACAAATCTTGAAGTTCATCGCGTGTAGTTTAACTGTTTTATCTCACTGCAAGTGGATGCAAGGAGCGCAGAGCCTTTGCTGGGGGGCGGGATTAGGAAAAACAGTTGCAAACACAGACATCTAACGGTTAGAGGAAGGCTTTGTGGTTTCTTTCAAGGTACAAAAAGTCCCATTATTCTAAAAGTGATTATTTGCTTGGCTGGTACGATACAATCTGTTAGAATAGATGTACAACAGAACACTAGGTCTTGAAAGAAATCTAGCATTAAAATAGTGGTGTAACCTCCGTTATTTGTGGGTATTGTTAAAGAATGCAGGCAGTCTTGTAGGTGGAGGTTTAAGCCTTCTTGATCTCCCTTTTCAGTTTGTTCTGTAGTTGTGTGGAGTTTGGAACAAAAGCCTCTACCACATTCAGTGGATTTGGACAGATCTAGATCAGGACCAGTTAAGCTTTTTGAGAAGCTGATGTAGAACAGCTAAATGTGCTGATACTAAACCAGCTACAATCTAGAGACAAACTTATTTATCAATGTTTTATGGAGATCTATTTAACAAGTACATCTAATGCTAAATGAAAATTAAAATTGGTACTTTCTGCTTTGTTCAGAATTTGAGTACTGATTTATTTATTTATTTTTGGGAGATGTTCGGTTTTCCCAGTTTTCTGTGAAAAAAGTCATATGCATAATAAATTCAATATGGGTTTTTATTTTGCTGTTGTTGTTTATTGCATAAATCAATTTTGCATTATAGTACAGCAATAACTTTAAAACAGTGCTTCAGATGTGGGACTTAGAACACTGTAGAGTTGGCTCAGTAGACAGACGCCTCTCCAGAACAGAGAGGGACTTTTGTGCTTGGTATGATCAGTGGGCTTAAATCTGAAACCCACAGAGCCAGTCCTCTAAAGCTTATCCCACACCCAGCACACTTCCACAGACTCAGTGGGGAGTGAAGCTTTGGGTCACAGGGGCTGTAGAGACAGGCTGCTGGGCCTTGACCTGCTTGTGGGGGTTGGGCTCCAGCCACCTCCTCACAGTTTGCCTGCACTACCACTCAGATGTACTACACATGCCATACATAAGAGCATATGTCTTATGCATATGTGTAATACTTTAATTTTATTTCGTTATTAATGCAGAGTTAAGCTTCTTTTGTCTTTTTTGGTTTATGAGTTATTTATGATTTTTTTAAATTTATTCTTTCCTGAAGGAAGGGAGCTAAAATATAAAAAGTCTGAGAGAGTGAGAGAGAGAGAGTGAGAGAGAGAGAGAGGCTGCCTGTTGATTGACATGAGCAATGAGCTGAAAAAACTCGGTGGAAGCTGAGTCTCTCTGTAGGTAGGCGGGTGAGTGGGGGACCGATCCTCAGCAGAGCCTGTTTATAATTGCCGTCTGGTAAACATCAAACATGAAAAGACTTGATTCTTTCTTAAGATACGAAGTGTTTTAGAAACATCAAACTGCATGTGATTTTATATCTTGCCTTGTGTTGAACATTTTGAGAGATATATTCTTGAGGCATTCATTTTTGATAAGGTCATACAGACACAGCACTCTTTTCTCCTCTGTGTCTCTTTTTTTACCACTCAAAGAATCTGTTCACACCTTCGTCGTGACTAGTTTTAGCAGCATAGCAGAAGCCTAAGAAAGAGTGGATTTTGCTGAAGAATAATACTCACTTTTGCATGCACTCCTGTGTGCTAAACCTTGCACGTTTTATTTCACGGCTATTATTTGACAGTTTTTAAACCATCCTCCCTGGTGCCTTCCCATGTGTGTTGGCTAAACAAGGTCTAGACAAAAGTCTGGAGCCAAAGTCATGCTTACAGATGAGCATATGGAAGTAAAACTGTTACACATTGACACCAGGCTGTGCTTGCAGCATTGTTGGAACCAGCCCAGGGTGCGCTAAGTGACAGAACATCCCATCTAAAGTCAGCTAATGATCGTCACTCTCTCACACACTAATTAGGTCAAAAAAAGGGCTTCAGAAGTGAATAGCTCTTAATTAATCCCTTCAACGTCGTTTCCCGAGCTACAGAGCCACAATGATTGGTGGGTTGATGGTTCCTCATTAGCCACACCGTGCAGGAAATGGGGTGGGCGGCAATCAGAGTCTGCCAGTGGTGGGAGACCCACCCACGCACGGAGCTCCACCAGGGACCCGGAGATGTGATTACAGCTCATTACGGTGGTGCGTGCGCAGGAGGTGGGAGGGACGCTGGTCATTATGGTGTTCAGAGGTAGGCGGTGCCCCAAAACATACAGGAAGCTGTGGGCAGCACATACGCCTAAACTGCAACCCAGAAGTTCTTTAGCAGAAATACTGGATGCAGGGTTCCACTCTAGGGATTTGGCAGTGCATAATTATTGAACTTGCATGCAGGGATATATGCTTAGTGCTGTGACACCTTACCTTTGATTGGGTTACCAGGCAAATTGTGTTGTAAAACTTGCCAGTGCTGTTCCCTATATCCCTATACAGTAAATGCAGTTTAATCCCTCTAAATGGAGTTTAATCCATTCTTCTGAATTCCTGTGCTAGCAGTTTATCAGTGTGAAAATACACATGTGCGCTGCTCATTGTAATGTAGGCAAAAGTGTGTTTTAAATATAGGCCAAAGAGTCACCTGGGTGAATTTTACAAGATGTAATTCACTGGTGTGATCGAATCAAAACTTGTGTCTGTGTAAACTTGTTGGCAGTTTAACTCTAGTCTTCATGTGTTTTAGAGGCAGCTCCTTTTACAGGTGTTCTGTTCATCTCCCATATGCCTTTAACACTATGATTATTGCCTTCACACAGTGGAGTGATAAAGACTGCAGTCAGTCTCTTTATACTGCTCTAGCCTGCAGAGTGGCACTTTAGAGCTGTCATACAGGCAAAGTCACCTTAACATATGACATGAGTCCCCTTGGGCTCAGCACACTGAGAGTGCAGCGTCTTCAGGGATTACACTGCTCAATCTCCATAGCAAATAAGGGAATTACGCCGAAAATGAATCATCTGACGGCCTGCGCCGAATGACACGTTCACACAGGCCTCTGAAAGCGCTGCGTGAATGCGGCTCAGGCTAACGGCCTTAATCTGCTTACTCAATCTAATCTGTGTGAATTTCCCACTTGACATCTTGTCTACATGATTCCAGGTCTCGAGTGTTTATGGTTACTTCACTGCGATGAATTGCTGTGATTATGAGAATGCCGCTAGCTTCACATCCAGGAATTAACAGGTAAGATGAGGTGTGTGGGCTGAGATGTTTTTGTGAGCTGTGCTGATCTCCGCTGGCTGTTATTAGGCCTTGCGTGGTGTTCAAGCACGCCATTCACTCTGCCTGATGTGAGTTATTGATCTTAAAGAGAACTTAGTACGGTTGTTTTTCATTCTGCAGTCAGATGCCAGTCAATGAAGTATATAATTTGTTTGTCTGTTTTGTTTTTTCTCTTTCAGCTCAAATTAAGGATGTAGTTAAGGAAAGGTCTTGGCTAGGGTTCAGGCCAAACCCAGATTAATGAATCAAATATTACATCAGCAAGTTCAGAGAAAGATTGAACAGCTTCAGGAGAATTGTGGTCACATCAAACTTCAAACTTAAATCTATTGTTATGAAATGGTTTTTTTCCCTCTATAGTCAGACAAGAGATACAAAAGCTTTTGGACTTTCCAAAGAACAGATTCACCAGCAATAATATTACACTAGCTGTAAACATTTAACCAGGGATGAGCCCCCGCTGTACTCGGTATTCTTTGTGCGTGACATATCTGCCACACAGTGCTTCTGCTAAACTTACTCAACCTAGTTAATTACACTGTGTTGTAAAGAAGTCTTTTATACACTTTTTCCCCCATGCTGATATATTTTTTTATTTTTACAAAGTCTTTTCTCTTTTTTTGCACTTTTACTTTGCAAAACCGTACAATTCTTTGTTTTACATAGTTATTGCTGAGCCATTTTGTACTGGAGTATACACAGCATAGGACAAGTGTGGCCAATTGCACAGCACATTGAAAACCGTCTTCCCTGCTCCAACACGCCTGACTGAACTCATCCAGAGTGCAAGCAGATTTTTACACTTAACGGGACACAGCTGTGTCCCTCTGGAACTGCACGCGCCTCTCCCCGCTGCAGAGTGTGTTATATGAATACACTGCACATTGTCCATAAGTCCTCATACACAGCCTCTCTATTCAGCCTATAGTAATCAAACAACAGCTTTGTCTTGGCCCTTCCTCTGTATTTTTATTTACGTTTCCACTTTAAATATATATTTTTTTATGTTGCAGCTCTAATTTGAAAAATTTGTTTGTCATTAAATGTAAGTAAATGATGAAAATAAAATAATTTTGTGAACTGTAAAGGTTTAGATATTCCACCCAGCATGGCATCCCTGTTTTTTTATTTCTGGAGAACTAATTATTCTAAATGTGGAAAATCACATCTGACAATAAGCCTGACAGAACAGCGCAGCCACATTTATCAGCCCTGTTGGAGCAAGAGGATTGAATCTAAAGCCAGGTCACCTGTGTAAAAAGTAAAAAAAAAATCTACTGTTTTTGACATAAAAAGAACATCTTTTTGGTTTAGTTTGATAAACAGTTGATTTTTTCCATTTTATTTTTTTTTTTTTTCAAGACACAATTATTCTAGTTCTTTTTTTAAGAATGGAAAAAATGCATTTTATTTGCCACCAGTTTGAGAGCCACCAATCTCGACAGAATGAAATGGATCAGCATATCAGCGTGTTTTATCTTTGGTATAATTCATTGGCAAACACTTCTATTGATTCAAATGGGCCAATTTTTTTGTATATTTAATGCTGTCTTCAGTCTGTCATATTTGAAGCTAGGTTCAATTAAAATAAGGCACCTTAAGCTTTTTCTAGTGCTGTAGATTTAGAAATGCTTTTAATTGGTTCAGCTTTTCTGCAGTGTGTGTATCAGTGAATAGAAGCACTCTGGTAGATAGCCATGCATCCTTTCACTTTCTAACTTGTTTTAAACTGTAGTATATTCATTTGCAATAGACATGTGTGTGTGTGTGTGTGTGTGTGTGTGTGTGTGTGTGTGTGTGGTGAGCTGGGGTCATGTCTCTCTACTCTCCCTCCCACACTTAGCCTTGGGTTTTGAAAACACCCCTAAACCAGTTCCCTTTACACACACATACACACAGACACAGACACACTCACATGCAATAAACATTTACCCTCAAGTACAGGAAGTCTGTCCTGTTTACACTTTTCAGTACTCATTCTGTGGACATGTCCTTCAAAAGTCACCAAAATCTCAAAAAACCAGCATGTCCATTAGACAACAGTGACAGCTATCACAATGAATCACTTTTTCCTTTTAGAACAGGAATCAAGAAACTGTAGTTTCAATTTTCTGTCAGATTTTCATGTTCAGTAACATCAATGGAAACTTGAGATCAGCAAAGCATGGACTGACCTCTACCCTCTACTAAAGGCATGGGAACGATAGCTGGGAAAGTAGGGAATGACACAGCCAGACAGGGCCGAATCACATCCTCTATCCTAGATGCCAGATAACCCCCCCCAAAAAAAATACAGGCGAAAGAACCCAGCCCACGTACATCCAAACACACATGCGCACACAAAACACACCCAGACATAAGAACCCAGCCTATGCTTGAACACATATATTCACACACACACATGCACACACACACCCAGAACACACCCAGACATAAGAACCCAACTTATGCTTGCTCGTGAGCACACACACACACACACACACACACACACACACACACACACACACACACACACACACACAAAAGCTCTCGCAGATATGTTCACACACTTTAATGAACACAAAAACACAGATGTGAGCAGCTCACCCGCCCACACACTCCTAAACACTCTTACACAGAAATACACTAACGCGTAAATACCTACCCACATGTACACACTCTTGCGTAGATACACAGAGACACATACGCCCACGCCCTGTGAATCCACAAGCACAAATTTCCACATGCAGTAAGCACTAAGCTCTACCACACTGTTACAGTGTCTGCCTAAATGTCTCTAATCCCTTTACAGGTTGCACCGTCTTTCTCCCTTTGTCTCCTATGAAATAATAAAGGATTCTAACTCCCTTATAACTCCATTTTCCCTAATTCTTTCTCTCGGCCTCTAACACACATTTACTGTGCTTCCTCTGTTTGCTTATTCTCACCAGCCTTCATCTCTCTCTCTCTCTCTCTGGTTTTCTGCTCTTCTCTGTCTCTCCCTCTCTCACTCTTTTTTTCTCTCCCACACTCACTCACTCAATCACACACACCCGCACCCTGCGGGGAGCAGAGCACAGCACTCTGTGTGTGTGTGTGTGTGTGCGCGAGTGTGAGTGTGCGTGGGCGTAGTGGTGGGGAGGGGGAGGGCTTGGCTGTTGCGCAGTGCTCCATCTCTGGCAGCTGTGTCAGATGGAGAGGGTTGGGTGCGGAGCTGCGTGGGCGTCTTCAGTTCCGCAGCCGTGGG
>JAOXYF010000007.1:20840569-20869860 GCA_028565775.1 Sternarchorhynchus goeldii
ATATATATATATATATATATATATATATATATGTGTGTGTGTGTGTGTGTGTGTGCATGTGTATATTTCTTTGTGTTTTTGTGCAGATTTGTGTGTGTGTGTCATTGTGTCAGTGTGTATTTGTGTGTTTATATGTATGCGTGCTATATGTGTGTGCTCAGAGTATGTGTACATGTGGTATTTGAGATTTGTATTTGTGTGTGCATGCGTGTGTGTCTGTGTATGTGTGCATGTGTGTGTGTGTGCCTGTGTGTGCATGTGCCTGTGTGTATGTGTGTGTGCATGCGCAGAGAGAGACTCAGTGGCAGCTGAATCACTGTGTGTGGGAGTGCAAATATCCTGGAAGAGGAGTGTGTGTTGTGCGCGGGAGCCCAGCCCATCCTATCTCCCACTCAGCTAACTCGTTACCGTGGACCCCAACCATGTCTCCTCACTCTTTCAGAGGGGCCAGTGTCTCAGTGGAACTCTGAGGGGAAAACACTGTAAATGTGCAGAGGGGAGAGGTTTGTTTTCATTGACTCAATGTTACAATAAAATATTCACAGAAACAAACTCCATTTTAGGCCTTTGGCTCCCACTGGGTGTTTACTGAAAGGACACATTATAAGAGCACACTCAACACAAGCAGGCACATCTGTGCACGTTCAAAAACAAGAAGGATGTCCCAGATGTGGCTGTGTTGTAAGACTCTTATCTTCACACTAAATAGAACCTTTGAGATGTAATCCTGCATTGTAAGCACATTCAGTGTATTCTTTTTTTAAAAAAAGTTTTATATAAAAGATATACAATTATCATGCAGTGAACATAATTGCATTGAATTAAAAATAAAAAATACACACGTAACTTAATTGCTAGCCGCCGAGAAAGTGCTAAAAAAATCCAAATGAAGTTATTCTCCAAGAAAAGTAGCGTTAATGTAAGGAGTGAAAGTTGTGACAGCCCGTAGGCTGCAGGTGAATTTGCAGCGGAGGAGGAGGGGGCAAGAATAGCACAAGTGTGGGCGTACTGAGCCCGCCAAACATACATCTATGTAATGCTGTAACTAATTTAGATGGGTGTATTTTCAGCAAGGTCAACGAGCATAAATGTCCGTGTACGTGAGGCGGCACGCACGAGATCGCCTCCCCGCTGGCTGTAGCCGCTGGTGTGATGTGATGGTTGGTATTCCATGCAGCAGCCTCCCACGCCCCACAGCCGCCCACGCGACGATCTGCGTCACGCAGGCGCGTGGGAGTGAGAGAGCGATGTAGCAAGCGCGGAATATCCCAATTCTGGCAGTAGGGGAGTAAGCGGAAACCAAATAGTTTGTGTGTACCGCTTTTGTATACCTCTGAGCTCCCTCCTTTAACTATAGAGTGTGAAACGCGATTCATTAACAAAGGGCGGAACTACATGCCGGCGAGACTTTCAAGTTGGTCTGGCAGGCTAGCGCACGTAAGCACGCTCTCCCCTGTCAGCTCGATGTCAGGTGAGGCTTCGCGATATTGACTGGACAATTATTTTCAACTTTTCATTAGAATCGTGAAAAAGCAGCCCGTTGTGAGCAAGATACATCTTTGGAAAGAGACAAAGAAGCCAAAGGTATGACATATTTCATACAGTCTACAAATGTCTTTCGCACTTACATGCTGGGTCTGCGTTTATGTCCGCATATTTTGCTGCAACTTTGTTGTCCTGGCGCTGGGAGCCTACTGTAATTCATGCGTTCGGTACTTGTGTGGAGTGTGTACCTGTGCCTTTGTTAACACAGGAAGGACTGGACAGTATTTCGCGGCGTGTGGGAGAAACGACCGTAGCACGCGATGGGCGTCATTCGGCAGCTGTGTAAAGCAGCCGTCCCTAGCTTTCGACCTCTCTTACTAAGTCTAGTTTCCCCAATGCTTTTCTTATAGCAACAAACCCTTTGAAATAAGACGCGAGTCCAAAAGGTTTGTGTCCACACCAAAGTGCAAAACGAAGTTTTATTTTATTATCATTATTATTATAATGATAATAATAATAATTATTATTATTTTAATTGTTGTTGTTATGACTGGAAGGAGGATGCTTAGCTTGTGTGTTTGTGTGTTTATTGCTGTTTCTGTCAGAGATGAATAATAATAATTCATAGAAATAAACATTCATTCTGTTTTGGGACAGGTAAGATAGTCCTCCTTTGAGTTATTTTTTAACAATGTTTTTGCGTAATGCAATAGGAAATTTGTGCCTGGTGTTTTTTAAGTCATGTGGTCTGATTTGAATGGTTTCGAGAGTGTGTTGAATGCTTTCTTTCCCTGTCTCCCTGATGAGTGTGATAAACGTACAGTATCTGTTCGAAAGGCAGGCCTCTCTTCTTTCCTTAACTTCTTCATTTTATTTTCCTCCAGAATTTTCTGGCAAAACAAAGGAAGTAAACTTTATATTTAGTGGCAGTTTAAAGCTCACTATTAAGATGTGAATGCTTGTTACAATCCATCAGGTGTCATATGATTCTCACTAACCCGTTTGTAGACTTGAGTCATGTTTTAAATGTATTTTCTTAGTGTAGTCAAAGCTTTCTCAGCGAAGATGACACAGTGCTACACCTAATCAGATGGTGCTGATCAAACTAAAGGTTTGGCATTTCAGCCATTTGATAACTTGTTGCTCTGTCACATGGACTTATGTTAAGGAAATCACATGGGTATTTGTGCACTTTGTTTACTTTGTTGCATTGTTAAATGATGGATAGCAAAGTACCAGCAGAGAAACATGTGGCTGTCCTCAAAGTGTTGGAAGACTCCACATTCTCCTGTGTGGGGAAGCAGGCAGTTCTGTGCAGCCCTTATAGCCAGAGTGCATAAAGGTTGTACAAAGAAGTAGCAGTAGCTCCTCTTTGGCTGTCGTTCCTCAGTAGCAGTGTCACAGCTTTCGGCGTACGCGTTATTTATTCCGATTGATGAGAGAGTGCCGTGGGGCACTGGGAACACATGCTGAGAGTGTGCGGCACACGGGCGGTGTGAAGCCCGCTCCCTGCGTCTCCTGGAGTGCATGCGCTGGAGGGAGGGAGGAATGAAGAGAGGAGTTTGAGCGGTCCATGACTAGAGAGGCCATCCATGCTCAGGCTGAACTGGTTTCAACAAGGCTCCCTGCTCTTTCAGCCTCTGCCTTCATCCTCTGTTAGAGAAGGAGAGTTGCACGCTTCCAGGGCATTCTTATTAGACTCTGAGCTGTGTGTGTGTGTGTGTGTGTGTGTGTGTGTGTGTGTGTGTTCTCGTTATTATTAGACTCTGAGCTGCGTGTTTGTGTGTTCTCATTATCATTAGACTCTGAGCTGTGTATGTGTGTGTTTTCTCATTATAAATCACTTCCAGTAACCATAGCTTTTAAAAATTGTGTTTCATGTGTTAGTTAACACTAGTTAGTTGAGTTACACCAGGAAGTGTCCGTTTCTTATTGGTACATTTTTTTTATTGTTGTATCTGGTCAGTGAATATTATTTTTCCTCCACAAGAGACAGAGGCAGAGTAAGTGAGAGGGGTTCCACAAACACTAGTGGAGCTTTTTTTTGTAGTTTTTGGAAGGAAAGGAGAACTATCCAGACAGCATTAATGTAAGTCATTGGCTATGGGTACAGCAGGGAAATCTCTGGGCATGATGTCCCACTACACTGACTGTTTTATTACAGACTCCAAATTTTTTGTTGCATTGTTTATATGGAGCTTCCTTGTACCGGAGACTGTCCTGGAGGCATATATCCATGAGATGACATGATATTTAAATGCAGTTTGAAAGAAAAAGGACCTAGAGATGTCCATCTCAGCAGCACTGATGACAAGTTCATGACAAAAAAGCAGAGAATCTATATTAGGCCTTTTTGTTTGCTTCTTAACATGATGAGTAGTTATTGCACTGCCCAAGAACTGTTCTTTCACTTATCTCTCCACTTTCCAGTGGAAAATGCAGATAAATGTTATGACGTCGGATAATCTCCAAGACAGTTCTGCACTCTCACATCCTGAACGAGCATGATTCATGGAATTGTCTAATGCTACCGGTCGTTTTATCTGTGGTTAAATGTGAGGTGTATGTTTTGAAGCTGCCTCTGTAAGCAATGTGTGAGACCAGAACCCTACAAGGCCTTTCCCCCATGTGGCGATCTAAACCAGACTGATCGGTCCTTACCTACTGCTCCTCTCCCACACCCCTGTGTTCCCCACGCTCCACGCCCCACCCCGGCAATGCCCGCTGCTTGCTGGGCTCTGCTGGGCCAGGGACGGCCGCGCACTCAGGATCCCAGCAAGTGGGAACAAACGCGGCCTGTGCTGCTGTGAGGGCCAGACCGCCTACGCGGCCTGCAGAGGTGGAGTGTGGTATGTGAGTCTCCCGACGGCCCAGGAGCCTGACAGGCACGCTCTTATAGTTGCCTCTCGCGGGTACGGCCACATATTTCTGTCATCCCCCGCTGCGGCGTCCTGTCTCCTCTCTCTCTCTCTCTCTCTCTCTCTTTTTCTCTCTCTCTTTCTCTCTCTGTCTATCTCTCTGTCTCTCTCTCTCTTTTCTGTCCTTTTCTCTTTCTTCTTATTCCCTCCTACACATTACTCCTTGTCTTGTTTTCGCCTCCCTCCTTCTCATCCCGTGCTCTCCTCCCTCAGGTATGGCGGCGACTTTACCCAGAACCCTCGGGGAGTTGCAGCTCTACCGTATCCTGCAGAGGGCCAACCTGCTGTGCTACTATGACGCCTTCATCCAACAGGGCGGTGATGACGTGCAGCAGCTGTGTGAGGCCGGCGAGGACGAGTTTCTGGAGATCATGGCGCTGGTAGGCATGGCCAGCAAGCCCCTGCACGTCAGACGCCTGCAGAAGGCCCTGCGGGACTGGGTAACCAACCCGGCCCTCTTCAACCAGCCGCTGACCTCGCTGCCGGTCTGCAGCATCCCCGTCTACAAGCTCCCCGAGGGCTCGCCCACGTTGCTGCCTGGAAGCGGCTCCCGCGGCGAGACCCACGTCAAGGTGCCCAAATGCGTGGCGGCCGCCTGCGTGGACCCGGGCAAGGGCGAGGCGGGAAACGGCAGCTCGTCGGCCACCGTGTCGCCGCTGCAGAGCGGCAGCGAGCCGCGCTTCTGGGCCGGCCACGGCACCGAGAGCGAGCACAGCCTATCGCCCGGCGACCTCGGCTCGCCCTCGTCCCCGAGAGACGCACTGGAGGCCCTGGACGCCGCCGCCGTGCAGTCCGTGACGGAATGTGTGGAGCGGATAGCGCAGGCGCTGCCCAAGAGCGACCTCGCCGAGGTCAAGGAGCAACTCAAGGGAAACAAGAAGCTGGCGAAGATGATCAGCCACATCTTTGACATGAGCGAAGAAGACCCGCACCGGGAGGAGGAGATCCGCAAGTACAGCGCCATCTATGGGCGATTCGACTCCAAGAGGAAAGACGGCAAACATCTCACGTTGCATGAGGTTGTACAAAGAAGTGTGTCGTTCGCGTGCTTTAACGTGTTAGCGCAGTGCTCTCTCGGCACATTAAACTTAGCCGTTTCTGCACGATTTGTGTCTAATGTTCACCACTAAACGATACTTGGCAGTGGCGTTTTCTTGGTAATGGAGCGTCTTTAGCCCGTCTCGCTTGATTTGCACAAGCCTAAGCACATTTTCTAATGCTGTGTTTTCTTCTGGTTCATAACGTGATTGTAAATGGTTTGTAACACATCTGTCCCCAGCTGACGGTAAACGAAGCCGCAGCACAGCTGTGCATGAAGGAGGTGGCACTGCTAACACGCAGGGATGAGCTGTTTGGCCTCGCACGCCAGGTGTCCAGAGAGGTCACCTACAAGTACACCTACAGGACCAGCAAGTACGCTTGTCCACCAGCATCGCTACGCAAACCCCCGGGGCCTGATTCAGAGAGGCAGTCCGGCACTAATAACATCTCATGCTTATGAAGTTTTTACAGTGATTCCTGCTTCACCGCTGTGTTTACGCACTGATGCCTGATCATGCTTTGCACATTCACCGATGGAGATTTGTCTAGTCTGTCTCCAGCACTTGCATGCTATCATACTATCATATTATACACTACAGCTTAATATTTGCTGTGTTCTTATTTTGTGGTCACTGAGGCACAAATCTTGAATGCAGTTCAAACATCTCATCAAAGAACTTAAACTTTTACTGCTTTTTCAGTTTTTCTTTAACAAAAACGAGTGGCTGTGTATTTTTAGTCGCAAGAGTTTAATAGTTTATACCTTTGGTATAGCACTTTCCCTTTAACCCATCAGTCCTGTTGCTCATGCTCTTACACTATGAGATGGATAATGGTGGAGTTGTAAGACTCACAGATAGTTTAACCCCTTACAATCCAAAGAGCTGCCGGTGGGTCCACAATGTTCCTCTTTCTGCTTGTAACTACATACCTTTCGTATTGGCTGCAAGCTACTAAATAATTTGCAGTAGATACTAAATATTAAACCTTAAAACTGAGCAGACTTGGAGCTTGGCCTTTAAGGGGTTAAATTGTAGTCATAGTGTGAGCGTGGGTGTGTGAGCTTGTGGGTGTGTGAGCGTGTGTGGGTGTGTGCAGTCTGGCACTTTGTCAGATGCGACACATTCGAGCTCAATCGATAACTGAGAAAAACAGGCATCACCAAAGCCCTGTCCAGGTGCTTCCTGTATTGCAAGTGTGGCATACCAAAGGATGGAAAATTCCACTTTGGTGTTGCATAATTTTTTTTGAGTGTCTCATGCTTCAGAAGTCACTTTTTTCTTATCAGAGACTTCTAATTACACTGTTGGAGGTGAATGTATGTATGACCTAAATCCAATCATGCATGATAAAATATTTTGATATGACGCTCCTAAAAGCTTTTATGCTCAAATGCTTTGGTTAGTGAGTCATTTACAACTATCATACCTGAGGACAATAGAGAAGCTTGTACTAACAATGCTTGAACTAACCTGAGTTTGTCTGTGACAATATCCCAGAATACATTATTAATTACAGTTTTGCTTATGAATATTAAAACAATCATTTCCCACTTGACTCTGGAGAGCTTGGTAAAGAGTGTTGTTTTGTCTTGGCAGATCTCGGTGTGGTGACAGAGATGAACCCTCTCCAAAGAGAATTAAAACAGAGGTGAGTTAATCAGCCTTGTTCACTAAATTCATCATGTTTTGGGTTTATAAGAATTAGGCAACTTTTGATATGATTGCTGATCGTGGAACTGTTTTGGACTGTTCTCTGTGCTGTCATATACTGAACATCTGTAGATAGATTTGTATGTGGCTCATCCAGCGTTTGGCTGGTCAGATGTGTTAACACGGGTACAGTGCTAGCTCCTGGTCCCCAAACTGCTAATCCCTCGCACCAAAATGAAATGCATGGAGATTGTCGTAGGAGGTAGGATTAACACTGGGTGGGGCCTGTTGCTTTTGTTTGTATAGCTGCCTGTCAGTGTGCTGAACTGTGTGGGAAGGGTTTGCAGGGATCGGGAAGAGGGGGGGGTGGCTCCTTTAGGAGTGCGTGTGATGATATGGGCGAAAGGTTAAGCTCTGTAAGAACGGAGCGGAGAGGGAATGTTATCCACTCCTTCACTCACACCTTAAATCCACGTGCACCATGTGCACTCCTGGGTGAAGCGCACTCTTATCTGCCCTGCGTTAGATCCCTGCCTGCCACAGAGAGCTGAAGAGGCCTTTGTGCTCATGGCAGCTGTCCATTCATGGCTCTCTGGTGACACGTTTGGATGAGATCCAAGCATCCAGTCGCCTGGAAACATCCATCATGACCTCCCGAGACGTTCAGGCTAGGGTTGGGCGTCCGGAAGAGCCACTTTTTCCCTCACGCCTCTCTTTAAACATGTACTTGGGCATGACCAGCAGAGAAACCTGACGTTGGCACTTGCACCAGCTATGGTTTTGAGCTACTTTACTATAAGAAATCCTCTCCTTAAAGGCAGCGTCAGTGATTTGAAATCAGAAAACCTTTTGTAATTTTTGCCATAATTCTACTAGCATTCTAGCAGTTCTAGAAGTCAATAAAATATTGATCAGAGAATTCATCCAGCCTCTGTGGTTGCCCCTGGAACTGTTATCAAAGCACATCCACCCGACCAGGAATGGTCTTCTCATCTGTCGGTCATAATGCATAGCTTTGGGGAAAACCAAAGAAGGTACTCCATTAGGAGATATATAACAGGTTCTGCTAACAAAGCCCATGACTACATCATGACATTGAGGATCCGTGTGAATTCACTTGTGTAATAACAGCAGTAATGTTAGAGTTTTTAGTATTGTGTTTTCAGATGTTCATTAGTGTTCAGTGTTTGGAAGCCATCGTCTTCCCCTAACTGGCATCACTTTCTCTTCTTATGATGTCATACAAAAGTACTGCACGTCAGGGCCGAGAAGTACACCATTCAGAAGTCTACAAATAAACACTGAATCAGAAACAGGCTCACATTGGTAAATTTTGAACACCTTAGGAGCTTGCAGCAGCACGTAGATCACATGGGAATGGGTTTTCCATGTTAGCTTCTCCACAGCATTTTTACAGTTAATGGTGTTGTGTCTCAAATGACTGCAAACCCTCCCCCCCTCCTCCACCCTTCCGCCACTGTCTGGCCTCAGCACCACCCACACCACCCGCCCAGCCACACCAGTGAGAATAGGCCTCTCGCCCACGCACGTGCTCAGGCCAGGTCTGAGTGAGCTCAGCTGCGCGCCTACCCAACGGTCTTGAGGTAGATGTGACATCGTTACGTAGGCGCACTTGGAATCACCCACACCCATGCATTTGCGCAGATAGGGTTTGTTTTTTTTTTTTTAAAGGGGCCAAACCTGACTGTACATGCATGCACCACACGCAAACACACTGACACACACATTCACACACACACACACACACACACTCTCTCACCTTTGTTAGGCGGGTGAGGGGTATCTGTTTTGTCATGTACTGACAGCAGACAAGGATAAAAAACCCTATTTATAATGTGAGAAGCAATATACAGCTCCTGAAACACCAACTAAAATACAGTTAAACACACTTAGGTGTTACAAAAGGAATACGAATAACATCATGATGATGCTTTAAAAACATTTATTTTTGGACCTGGAAATATTAGATGTTAGATGTTATTAGATTATCAGTGTTTGGTCCGTGATGACTTTGCCATAACACAATGAAATGTGTAAGCTGTGCAAAAAAAACCCAGAACCCATCAGACATTCATATAGAGCCAAATGAACTTAGTGTCACTTCAGGTGCCACCAGTTTAGAAGAACCTTTTTTGACTGTGGAAAAGCCAGAATCAAGCTTGGGGTGTGGATATATGACGCCAATGTTGCCTCCTGAACACTAGAGAACCTGCGTCAGAACTCTAGTTATGAGTTAAAGACAGGAACCCCACCCCCATAATCTGTACACACACAACCCACACACAGAGGGTGTCTTTGTAATCAGCAGCCATGGCAACCAGAGCACACTCGAATATCAACATTAGACAAGTTCAATCGGCGTCAAAGCAATTTGGATTGAGTAAGAGGACATGTCATGCAGTGCTACCTCAGTCACTCAGCACTGCATTCACAGTCACACCTTCAGCCCCTCTTACATACATCTCTGTGTAGGAAGACTTTTGAAGACTTGAGGTGACCTTTTTACTGCTAACGAATTCTAAGTTTATCCCTGTGTGATTAACTAGCATCATGCCATTGTGCAGGATTTGGTAAAATGCCAAATGCCTAAAAAAGCTCCAGTGCTGGTCTCCCAGAATGTACCTGCTGGTCACTGACTGCTATGTCCACACAGAAGACTTGAAATGGATAAATATAGTCTTCATATTGTTGATAAATTGAACTTTAGATTTATGTGTGTTAAACTCAAGTGCCAAAGGTTTGCAGTATTAGAGAGTTTAGTTGATTTTCCCATTTTTGATGCATCAAATTCAGCTCATGGAGGACTCGATAATAAGCTGATGGATGTGGCAGGTGTGTTAAATTGGGGAAGAGCCCAACTGTACAGTGCTACTCAACCCCCCAACTGTGCAGTGCTACTCAACCCCACCCTGCTTTGTTTCCCCACTGGGAAACAAAATGGTGCATGAGTGTAATGAAGTGGTGCCTGGTCTCGTCCAGCAGGAAGGATTCTTTGACCTGCAGGAGGCGCTGCAAGCAATCCACATGCGTCAGGAGACCCTCAGAGAGCAACTGGCTCAGGCTAGATCCAAAGGAGAGGAGACAGTTTCACGAAACATCCAGGTGAATGATGCAAGGTCATGGCATGTGTGTGTGTGCGTGCGTACGTGTGTGTGTGTGGGGGAGGATGTCCATAGGCGGCTTGCTTATGCTGTGCATGTGAGTGTGTGTCTGGCACACGAGTCATCCAGACACAGCTGAGTTTCATATGTTTTTGGGGTTGTTAGACTGCTCCCTGTGACCTAGTGCAGGTGTGAGGTGAACTGAGCAGGGGCTTCAAACTACCAGTCAGTACTGTAGTGTTAAGTCTGTCTTCACAGTGCAAATGAGAGCCGCTGCAGTATAGGATTGCCTGAGCAAACATTCTTGATGGCCCAAATACTTAAGAGTCTATAAACCCCCCCAAACAGGTGGTTTTAGAAATTCATATTTTAAATTATTATCTTTTAAAATTTGTGAGTGCATTTACCAGTACTGTTCAGTGTAGTCTTGTCATCGAATAGGGAAGCATTCAAAGCTGAATGGATCCAGTCCACTTCCTAGCTGTGTTCAGACAATCCACTGTGTAAACAGCACCATTGCATTGTGAATTTAAGATGCCGACGATGAATCAGTCTGAAGAAGATCCTGGTTTGAGATGTCTCAACAAACAAACAAAACGAATCCACGTGACTCAGTTCTTATGGCCAGTGAAGGCCCTGTTGTTGCTGTTCTCCTAATGTCGATCCATCTAGCAGGGCTTCAGAGCGGTTAAGTTGCCAGCAGCCCTGTCGGGAATACATTACCTGATTATCCTGGGTGAATACATAAATTCTTTTATGTTAACTTGTGAGAAGAGGAAGTCTTAATTTCATAATCTAAAATAGATTATATATGTGGTTGGTCACTGCGAAATGTGATTAAGTAGACGTTGAACCAACTACAAGAACAATGAGTCAGTACCAACAAATTCAGTAGTGTAAGTGAACAGTGAGATTTGATGACTCCTTGCACATCTAGCTTGTAGGTTATCAGCAAAGGCTGGGCCTGTAGTATGTCCTTATATACAGTGTTTGCCTAGTAGGACTGTGATTTTGCTGCTCAAGCTTCATGGCCATGTGACTTATCAGTATGAATGTATGCATGTTATCAGAAAGCTAGTATGAATCATCTTAATGGATTAGGAATTCTCAGGAAAGGTATTTGCAAAAAACAAATAGATAAAACCCTTCCTGTGCATATGTTTGGGCTGTGGGTTTTATGGTTCTCTCCTGCCGCTGCGGTGTCAGGCGTCCGTTACACAGAAAAGCCCCAAGAGGGTTAAAAGTGTCGCATCCTGTTCCTGACGTGCCGACATCCTCTGTGTTCACGACAGGCTCAGCTGGAGCGGTTGCTGGCCAAGCAGATGGAGATCCTGCACGATGCAGCAGCGCAAGACCGCCTGCAGACGCTGGAGTGGAGGGTACCGCCCGGAGCCTTCAAACACAGCGCGGACAGGCAGAGCGCCAACGGTGTGTCCAGCAGCAGCGACAAAGCAGCTGAGCAGCACGGTGAGTGGGAGGCGCCACTGCACAGCGCCCCCTGCTGGAGCATGGGCTATGACTGGGGCCAGCCCTGCTTTTTAGCTCAGTGTTAAAACTACAAGTGACACGAAGTTACGGCTTTGCTATAGTTGTGGTGGTTGTTGATGTTGTTTTCCCAAAAGTTCAAACACAATTGTCCAAAACAGCAACGGTTCAGGACAGGGGAAATGGTTGTTTTTTGGGGTTTTTTTTGTCGTACTGTTTCAAGTCATACAGAAACCGAAAACTGCTGCAGTCTGATTTGATTTTATTTCGCTTCCTGAACTATAAAAACCCACATGGAGAAAGTTATCTGTCAATATATGTAGTGTTTTTATATGTAGTGTTTAATATTTTATATTATATATATATATACTAGACCTAAAGTCAGAATTGTGACAAACCAATTGTGTCGCATGAAAAGGTTATTCATACTCTGTAAACTGAAGGAGGAAACTAAGTTAATCTGGACTGAACCATTCACATGATTTAGTGCACACTGGACTGAACCATTCACATGATTTAGTGCACACTGGACTGAACCATTCACATGATTTAGTGCACACTGTACGCTTCCCAGCACGTGATCCATTAAGGAGTCTTTGTTGCACTGTTGCTCAGATGATTCGGTAGCTTTGCATCGCACTTTCCAGATCCTTCTTCATCATCCTCCCTCACTCTTCCTCTAGGTTTCTCTCCTCTTCACACTCCCTTCCTCTCTCACCTGCCCCATTTAACTTTCTTCCTGTCTTTGTCTCTTCCCCTTTTTCCCCCTCACTCTCTCGTCCCTTCACTCCATTGCTTCCTGGGTTGTTCTCCTTTCTGATTTCCAACGGGTCGTCATTTCAGGTGTTCCTCTGGCAGCTGGGTCAGGAAGCAGAGCATTACAGGTCAGGTGGGAGCTGGATGAGGGCCAGGTGTGTGTGGGTTAGGGTGGGGTGGAGTTTATCTTATCCAAAATTTTGTGACAGCTCAGAGCTTTGCTTTTACTTTGTATTTAAAAATTTTGCATTCCTTTGGTATTTAAAATGCAGAAGATGTGTGTGGTCAAAATATGTGAGTGTTAAAGCTGAATGAAAGTGTCTCAGTATTTATGATGCTTGTCTAGGGAGTTTCCCACTGTGTGAACAGGCCGATCTTCCTCCCATTCCAATGAATACCTCCTTCATGAACTCTGCTACACGACCTCCTCATATCCCAGCATGCACTCTGAGTGGGCGTCCAGGATCTGCAGAGAGAGAGGGAGAGAGAGAGAGAGAGAGAGAGAGAGGAGTGGGAAGCGAGGAAAAGAGAAAAAAGGAGAGGGAGATTAGGGAGGAAGTGAGAGAAAGAGAGAGGGTGGGGAGAGAGAGGGGTGGGGTGAGAATGAGCGAGAGAGGAAAGAGGGGAGATAGAGTGGGCAGACAGATGGAGGAGAGGCAGGGTGAGAGAGAGATTTGGCTTTGTCCTCAGGCCTTGTTTGTCTCTCGGCAGGTTGAACCGAATCAGTGCCATCCGTAATTAAAGAGCTGTGTGTTAACATCAGCTGAAAGCCGTTAGTCAGAGAGCAGCACAGCCCTAGAGTGCTCTCTCAGAAGACAGCCATGAACTTGGGCTGAACAGGTTAACGCGGCATGCGTAAACAGTGGAGGGAGTCGTGGAGAGGTACAGCGGCGGCTGACTGATCAGATGTGCACTTGTGCTACTGTGGGGATCTGGAGGCAGTGTTCTTGGGTCGTTGTGCTGTCTGCGTTGGCTGTTTGTAAATAGGAAAGAGGTGCACTCAGATTATACTGAGATCAGTGGCATCTGTGAGTGTGTGTGTGTAAGGTTTCCTTTTGTGTCTTTTCTTGGTGGTAGGCGGTTTATTTGTGTTTAAGATGTTAGCGGATTTTGTTGAACTCAGACAGACTGCATGCTATAATAAAAATAACACATAATAACAATCATCATCAGTAATAATACCATGCCACATTGCTGCAGCACAAAAAGTGTAATAAGACAATAAAATAGAATGTATGTGTGTGTGTGTGTGTGTGTGTGTGTGTGTGTGTGTAGGTGAGAGGCCACTGAACCTGCGGGTGACGGGTCAGCGGGTTGGGATGGCCGAGGGAGAGACGCCGCTGGGAAAACAGCTGGCCAATGAGCTGAAGAGACATCATCAGACTAACGCTGAGAGCAAGGCAGCAGCTGCCACAGGTGAGTGTGTGTGTGTGTGTGTGTGTGTGTGTGTGCACGTGCACATGTCTGCATGTGCGTAAGTGGTCTCATATTAAGTCCTCTACAAAGGTTGTATGATGCAGGTCACTTCAATGTACACACACTCTCTCTCTCTCTCTCACACACACACACACACACACACACAGTCATATACCAACTTTTTACAACCTTTACTTAGTCATATAGGATGATTGGTGGTCAGGTTCTGATTTATTGTACTTGTTTCTTTGATGTTTCCTCCAAATATTTCAATACAATATAAGGAATGTATATATATTTTATGCCAAATAGACTTTTTTGAGCATCAAGAATAGCTGAATGCACTTCCAGAAATTCGGGTGGCCGTATTTTGAATGTTATCTAAAGTTTCACTGTATCTCCATTTCCAGAAAATGGCGGTGGAGCAGATACAACACTGCGCGCTCTCAATCTATCAGAAAAGAAGACCATCAAATCAGAGCCCGAAGATTCCAGATAGCAGACCAGACCTCCTTTCTTTTGATTCCATAATGAACTCTGTTGTCTGTCAGTTGAAATACTAAAAGGAGCACAACTACAGTAGAGCCTTAATAACCGATGTTGCCTCAAAATAGATTTTTTTTCTTTTCTTCAGTTCAAACTTTTTGTTTAGCCAAAGCACCTAGGGCTCTTATTTTCATCTCGTATAGACTCACAGAATGTGTGTTGTCACTGACTGTACACGCAAACTGCTTCTCTCGCTCTCCGTCTTCTCCTCACTTGCCTTTCTTTCCCCTCTTTTACTCATTTTCTCTCGCTCGCTCACTCTCTCTCTCTTTCTGATTGGCATGGACCGCAATGTCCGCTACTTGTACATACATTTGTTCATACATGGAAAATGTTATGATGTTATTTAAATACAGTTTATGTGGTCTGTATATATGAATGCATGTCAAATATTGTTGTTCCATTGAAAAAGAGGGTTGCAGTTGCCTCAGGAGAGCAGCCTCTAGCTGTTCTTCATTCCAATGAGCCCTTTTGTGGAATTTCACTGTAAAGAAACTTAGCTACTTTAGTTTAATGCGTCCTCTGTCAGGAGTCACTATAGCAACTGAATTGAGCTAGTTTTAAGTCTTTGGTGCTATGGTTGAGTTGACCCACAGAGGGAAAGTATGATGCTTAAAGTGTGTGTTAGTTTTACACACATATGAAACTAATGAAATACCTTTTCAGCTCTCGCATCTGTGTGTGATGCATTGTAATATTTAATTATTGCCGTCATCAAAAATAAGCACAAACATCATAACTCAGCTGACCGACTACTTTGTTAGGGGAGTAAAAAATACTAAAGGACCTGTAATGGGGTCAAAATTCCCATCTTGTGCGCAGCTAACAAATAGTTGTGTAAATACTTTTTATGACAGTAAATAGTATTAATGTTTATTTTATTGACCCCCAGCCTCCCACCCCAAAAAGAACTTTTCTGCCTATGAAACAAACATTCAGTAGAAACATGTCAACTGTTGCAGTGTTTTGACTATTAATCTTTTCAAAGGTTCAAAGCTGTTTGCCGCTTGTTAGCTCACATACACATGGAAAATGTTCCAAGGTCCGAAGAAATGGAGGAATAGAGTTTTTTTATAGGACTGAAACTTCAGGGCGGCATCACTTCATCATCTAACCCGTCGTCTCACGTAAACTATTATAATACGTAATACCAAGTATTTAGCAGTAGAGCAATACCGAATAGCTGTTGTTACTAAACCCAGTGAAAGTGTCTAGTTGTCCCAGTCCTTGGGTTGTTTACTGTACAGTACTGTATTTGTACTCTGTGTTTAGTAGTGTAAAAATAGTCTTAGATTCAGCTGATGTACAAACGTTTGTCACTGATATGCACTAGTGTTTTATTCTAAATGTGTTTTTAGAATTTGCATCCTTACTTAACATTTCCCGTGTTTTTTCCAATGGTGAAAATTCTTTTCTATTAGAGGTCGTACTGTGTGAATCGGCTGAATGCCCTCCATTTTGCCTTTAGCATCATTCTTCACGTAGTTTCCAGCTCCCATGTGAGGTGCGGTAGGAACAAGCAGTCAGGTTTCCCACAGTCAGATGGCTATGTAACGTGGTGTCAAGCTGACATATGAGCTGTGTTTGTGTTGTTGATGAATACCTCTGTGAGAACAACCGATTGATCCTCACGTCCTGTTCCTACACTTCAGTGTTTTGAAGGGCAAAGTGGAGAAGTTGTCTGTACTCTTATTTTTGTATGATTCCTTTCAGAAACTGAAGACCTAAGTATGCAAAATCTTTGTTAATTTAAGTGCCATTTTAAATATAGTTTTTAAATATGCGGTAAGCCTGATTTGTCAGAGGATGATACAGCTCTGCAAATGGTTAATGGCAAAGGTTAAAATTGTAAATTATTAAAGTTTTAATTATTGTGTAATTTACCTGCATTTTGATATTATTAAGGTGTTTTAATGTTTAACTGGTTTTGCCTTAGTTTAACAACATTCCATGGGTCAAGTGTAATAGTGACAGAATGCTGGTCTAGGATTAGTTTTGCGATAATGATATATCATGGTATGGACTGCAGGTAGCTGATCCTGGGTCAGCATTCTTACACAGAGATGCTTGATACATATGGGCACAGCTTAAAATCTTCATATGGCTGAGCCTGCTTTCCCCAGCAGTGGTAGCTTTTTCTGAGTGTGTGTGTGTGTGTGTGTGTGTGCGTGTGTGTGAGCGTGTGCGCGTGTGTGCGTATGTGTGTTTTCATTAATGAAATGTGACCAACTTGGTAGTTGTATGTAAATTGTGAGGCATATGTCAAATTTTCAGATTTCAGCAACGTAGACATTCTCCTAGTTTGGTGGAAAGGAAAGAACAATTTGATCTGATTGGTTATCACTGACACTGACATGCAATGACCCATATGTCATCTACACTCCTACATTTGTCCCTTGCTTGTCTGTCATTTAAGACAATGACCTCTTTAAACTTTGTTTGTGCTTTGTAGAATAGAATAATGCATTTTGGACTGTGGGATGAAACAGTGTGTTTTCAATAGGCTTTGTTCTCATCACTGTCTGAGTAAAGAATACATTAGGATATGCAGTAGTCATGCACCTATTGTTTTGTAAACACTAATATATTTAATTTGTTATACAGCACACAAACATTAAACTCTATTTTTTGAGATGCGACTGTGGTGCTGCTTTCCTGCTGACTTATAGTATTGTACGAAAAAAAATGTTATCTTAAATTTGCATTTACGTCATTAAGTTTAGATGTTGGATCACAACAGGTTAGAACTTGCCTTTTTCTCAGTTAAATTCATACTTCGTATGTAGTAGGAAAATCACAGGGCCTCTTTTCTCCCTCGTCAAAAGTTTCATAAGGGAAGGAGGAAAACAATATGAACGTCCTTAAATGTCCTTAAAACAGTTGTAAACCAATTACAAAATATAAATTTCGCTACACTTAACAGTGTTTTATTATGATACGCGTCATGTATTAACATCTACGTGTAGTTGTATTGGTCTATTGGTCAACTCTTCCATTGCGAAACAAACATCTGTGAACTGAACCGCCCCCCTCCCCCGCCCCTCCCCACACACACACACACACACACACACACACACCCACACACTCTCCGGGCCCCCCTTTTTGACACGTGTACGTCGTTCGAATGTACTCGGAGACTTGGGATGACGAAGCGGCCAGTGTGTGGGTCGCCGTGTCTTCACCTCTAATCATTTGCGTGTATATCATATTTACACATATCGAAAGTGCTAAAATGACTCACATATGCCTACTTTCATCGTTTTTTTTCTTTTTGTTGCACGTAAGCTGCACTTCCCTGGGTTTAAACCCCGCGCAGATAAGCGCCCCCGCATACCGCCCACATGATCTCGCAGCCTAGGCCCAACATGACGTCTTCCCCCGGGTATGTCATAGATAGGTCGCCATTCCGCGCCTATCCGTGGGCAGCTTCAGAGGCGGTGGGAGGGACGCGCCGCTGAGACAAACAGCAACGAACAAGGCGTGAGAGTAGTCATCCTCGTTTTAACAGCGTGTGAGACCGACAGCTTTCGCGAGCGTGTGGGTGGCTGCGAATTATCTTGTCCTCTATTTCTGTAGGATAAAGGACTTTGAATTTGTATAATCCGTGTGACAAATAAACCTGAGCGTCAAAGAAGTCTGCGCGCGCTCGTTGGAAACTGCGAGAGCCTCCTTTAATTGCACCCGTTAGGGTTCCCGCGAGCGCGACTCCCACATGTCTTCGCTCTCCATGGTTCTCCTATTAACAGTTCTTGCTCCTAATAACAGACGGTCTGTGCATAGAATATGTCACCTCAGCTTAAAAATGAGACTTTTTCTACAGCAGTTTTGCTTGACTTTGAGGTCTGTCACTGGAGTATTCTGCAGCTTTTGAGTGGGTGGCAGGTGGGCTAAATCTCTTTGTGTGTGTGTGTGTGTGTGTGTGTGTGTGTGTGTGTGTGTGTGTGTGTGTATTCCCCAGCACAAACTGCAAAGTACGTAAACATCATTAATGAGATAAAGTAAGTAGTGTCACTAAAGAAGTTTTGCTGCCTAATGGAAATAATATATGCAATATGTAACCCTGTCAATAGTCAATGATTGCTGTTTTTCAACAAATTCAGTCATTCCTTTAATCCATCATTTCCAGATTTCTAACTGTTTGTTTGCTTGAAGATGCACAGCTGTTCAACAATGTTATTCTGTGATTGGTTTACAGTGGGATTCACTAACCAGCCTGTGAAGTTTATGCCTAGATGGTTCAGCTTCATTGACACCGCTAGACAGGAAGTTTGCATAGGACAATTCCAGACTGTAAGCAGGATTTTTGTGGGCAGGAGTCTGACACCAGTCTGGCTCCAGGCAAACATCTCACACCACATAAAGGGAAATGTCTGGTTCCAATATGTCTGCTAACAACAGCTGTAGAAAATGATGTCCTGCAATTGACATGGAAGCTATAAAAATGCATTAATTAGTTTGAGCAGAAGGTAAAACAAAAAGGAAAGGCAGTGTCTTTGAAACCAAATGTTAAGCCTCACTGAATCAGGGTGTACCCAAAACCTATAGTCTCACAGTCAGTTTCTGTCTTGTAGAAGTCTGAAAGAGTGTGTTCCATAAGCCTGTTTTGGAGAATCAGAAAGGGTGGTTCTGGGCATCACTTCAAGCAAGGACTGTCAGACTGAACCATTGTTTCAGGCCCACACCTAAGAGGTCCTTCCACTGTAACAGGGATGCTGGCCTCATCTTAGAAGGTAATGTGCAGTGAAACCCAGCTAGAATAAACATGTTCAGTCTTAGACCCAAGAAATGTTGAAATGTTAACGACAGAATATGGATGTAGCCAACAGTCTGAATTGTGCACATTCAAATTAAAATGTGTGGTGTACAATATGACTTTCTAGAAAAACTGCATAATAAATATTTGTACATTTAAAAATTTCACATGTATTGGTTTTATAGTTGCTTCTTATGAAAACTCCAGAACATAAAAATGAAATGAGATCCAATGTACTTTTCCTTAAGACTACGTGGTGTATGATCAATATTAGTATGTACTGTGTCCTGAAAAAGGAAAACGTCTTAAACAATGAATCGGCTGCACGGTTCCACAAGCACATTTTCTTTTCGTGTCTTGTTTGTGGTGTGTGGCACGAACCTTTCCATATGCTCCCCTCTAGTGGCTGATATTTGCTTGACATCTGGTTCAGGATCACATAGACTTTCCATTAATATGTTTTGAGTGAACTCTGCATTGGAAATACGAATACGAAACCATCCTAACTCGAATTCTGCTGTATATGTATTGAACATAAACTAATCAGATGTTTGAGTACTGTGCCACACATTTCAGTTTTTGACCTTATAATGAAGATTTGTTCCATTCACATGACATGGACTAGAAAAGTATATATTGTCTGACATAATATAATCCATTTGACATAACGAACAGACAAATTTAATTCACGGACAATTCAATTATGATTCGTATGGTCTTTAAAAAATCTATAATGTATAATAAACTCAAATTCGGCATATGGATGTATGGCGCCTATACAGCTATGCTTAGCCTACCTGACATATTTCAAACTAAAGGCATAATATTCAGTTCTGAACACCTCATGATCCTAAGCACTGGCATTAAATATGCAATTTGGTGTCTGGGAACTAATTTAAATGTTAAATATAGAGTAGACCTACTCCACCCCCAGCAATATGTATGAGCTCCACAAGATGTCAGTACACTACCAAATGTCAGTATAGTTTATAACGGGTGTCAAACATAGTCCGTGAAGGCCAGGTTTTGGTTGTAATCTACCCCGTTTAATGAATATTGAGTGTTTTCATATAAAATAGTCATGTCGACCACAACTGTATCGGAAGATTCAGTTCGGACAGGCCCCAAAACTGATCAATAAACTCAAGGTCAAGCTATAGGATGAAGTTTATTAAAAAAATAACAAAACGTTTATTAGCAAGATGCGAATTTGGCAATGTAAATATGTTGTCGCTTTCCAGAAACTAATGTTTTAGAAAATGCGGGGTTTGGTGTGCGTGTGTGTGTGATTTTTTTTTTGTTGTTGTTCATTATTGTTCATAGTGAGTAAAACTGAGTTTGCCAAAAATCTGCAATGCAAAAATTAGACATTTGCAAATTAATAAACAAACTGAATTTTTTTAAATAAAAGACAACTTTTGTGTAATACTTCAATGGTAGAACAGGGGGCAGTAAGAACGTTTTACATTAACTGTACCGATGTGAACTGAAGAACGAGAAGCTTCTGGAAGACGAAAGAGCTAGATTGGTGAGTCATGACTCACATCATAGCTCTCTGTCTTCCACGTATGTGGGAAAACGTGGTCTGCCAATATTTTCTTCAGAACAAATATGTTCCTGTAATTGAGTAATTATTAAAATGACCTCCCTCCTTACTTATATAAAGAAGAACACTGGACATCCATGTCTGGGACTCCAGAGTGCATACCAAGCACACTTAAATGGCAATTCTGCCCCACTAATAAATCGCTTAACTATTGCCTACTTAGTGGAAAATAAAGTAGATTAACTCTATAAACAGTTATCATTTCATATTTGTTTGTCTGATTATTTGTTTCATGCAGAGAAGCTTGTGCTGTGATATGGCAGTACCGTATTGGGGAGAGGCATATTAAGTAGGTTACTGAACAGACTTCACATATTCTTCAGTCATGACCAGTACAAAGCTTTCTCCAGTACAGTCATATATCCTGTACTGTCTTCACTTTAATTAACCGTCTTTCAGTTAACTTGAATATCATCTTCTCCCAGCCCTATGTAGACATTAGTTATTAAAGGTTTTCGTAATTGGAGTTTTTGTTTAGGATAACATTAAATTATTGCAACTTCTTTTATGTTTTATTTTATTTATTTTTTTTGTACTCACATGTTTGTCAAATTTTTAGCCTGGGGCCTATGGATGTCAACATTTTGAATGTGATATGGTATACTTTTGTAAGTTTCCTTAAGAATTTGCTCTGACCTACAGCTAAGCTAAATTATTTGAGAACTATTGTGTGTACATTCTTTTCCCGCATCTGCTCCCTTATGGATCATTATGGCTGGAATTTGTATTTCTGCTCCTTGCTGGTCTGTAATCACTGTAAATGAAATGTTTACATGCAAAATGAGAAACAGTGTGAATAAGATACGTGTCTGCATAGCAGTTCTTAAAGTCAAAAACAATGTTAAACCTCTGTAGGCCATATAGTTTTGTCAAATGCCTAAACGCTTTGGTTTAAAATGCGAAAATGAATGTGGAACACACAGGTCTCAAACTGCTTCGAGTTGTTAAATCATCTAAAACCTGTTTGTCCAGGTGGAAACGGACACTTTGCAAAGGCATATTGTTAGACTTGGTCAAACTACGGACACATTTTCACAAAACTACGGGCAGTTTCACGTTCACGTGTTGTATTAGGATATGATGCACGTAAAATTGTGAAAAATGTATATTATAACCAATGAAGAGAAGCGTAGCGTTACATCTGAACCAATGGCGCGTTAGAGGGGCGTGTGTATGGCTATTTTGTTCTTCGTGTAACACCAACGTGTTACAGTTTCGAGAAGGCGCGGGTAGGGAAACGTAACATCAACTGTACAGTTACAGGCTGAAATTAAATTTATTTTTAGGCACTACTAAGATAACATTCCATTAATTTAGCTTGACAAGATTGAGATGTTACAGTCTAGGGTTTCAACTGTTTTGAAGGAGTTGTTTCTAACGAGTCTTAAGCGTCCGTTAACAAATATTGCAAGACATAAAACGTCTTTACCAAGTTCCTATGCTCAAGCCATACCTAAGATAAAGTTTTTACATGCGGGAGGACATCGGCCTGTATCAGGAACATCACCATGGAAAAGGTCCCTTTGTACAAACACTGAAGGGGCGATAGACCCGAATGAACAGACGAAGAAAGATGATATCATCCGAGAAGCCCCGGCAGACAAGTAAGAAATCGAGTTAGCTAGTTAGCTAATATGCGGAGCTAACGTGTAGTTCAACGTTGTGTGTGAGAAAAAGGATAGGATACACGTAATTTATCAAATTTTATATAACTGGCTGTTTGTCCGTTTTTTTATTCAGATTTGGCCACAGATTGCTAGCTAGCTACATTACATTAGTAGTTAACCCGTTCAAAGAGAAGGTCACTGGAGATTCACAGTATTCTGGCATGTCATAACAACATGATTCTTAATGGAGTTCATAGAAATGTGTCAAGAGTAACGAGTTTATTCAGTTAGAGCTATCTTTTTATAAGAGACCAGTTACTTGATTTGGGCCGTTATCTGTCGCTTACGCGGGCTAACGGATCTCATGTAGCTTGTTAAATAAGACAGCTAGCTAAGTAAGCTAGTTATCGAATTAATTCAAAATGTTCTAGCTAGCTAGTTAGCCAAAAGATAATGAGTCTGTGCGTAGAAGGCCAGCTAGCCTAAAATATCGTACAAATCTATAACTAACTGTATGGTAGCAAGATGCCTTTTTGCCCTCGTGGACAAGGAGGCGCCTTTCTTTTATGAAGCTACAGGGGGAGTGGTGGCAGATTATCGACTGGATTTGCTCCACTTAGCGAAGCAACTGTTAAACGAACATAGCAGTTGGGGAATGTCATCCGCAAAGAGAAATGGACAAATCATGTAATGTCATTGAGTTGCGCGTTATCCCCGCCTGCCTCAACTGACATAATCGGACATAAATGCTACTCTAATTTACTTTAAAGCACACTGCAAATGGCCGTAGCAGTACTGGTATGAAATGTGGATGTAGGGGCTTTAGACTAGCTAGCGTTGGTCTTCATGGCGTTCTGTTAATATAATTCGTGCACTGTTCTACTGAGTCATCTGTTGCTTATGTGCATCCATAACTAGGAAGATGACGGATGACCTGAACAGCCTACGTTTAATTAAAACGTATCAAGTGACTGAGTACTTTTTTTTTGTTGCTGGAACACAACTCTTTTTTTTTTTTGTTTGTTTGTTTAATATTATGAAGGGGGCTATGTTCAACATTTGGAAACGTTTACAGGAGGCCCAAGTCAGGTTTTGTTACGAGTAAAGTAAGGTCTTAAATCATCTTGACCAGTCGTGCACAATGAACATAAATCTTAGGATTTTTTTCACAGGCTTCGCTGGTTATCTCAGAAATGTTAAATGGAGAAACCTAGGACATGCAATGTTTGGCTGACTTTTTTAATTTTACTTCATATCATGCTGATATTGAAATGGTGTGTGAACTGGGTTTGACCTTGGACTATGACATAGCAGAAATATGGTTTGGGAGCAAATTATGTTCTTAGTTTCATGCACCAACATGTACATTGTCATATGACCCAAATTGCATACATCACAACTTGAATTTTTCATTGTTTTAGCAGGTAGATTCATTGTGATCTCCAGCAGGAAGAGAGAGTTGTGCTTGCTCTGTTGAGAATGTAATCAGTTATCAATAATGTATTGACATTGCTACGTAGAAGGGATAGTTCAGTTCCCATCCACGCATGACTGTAACAAAAAGCTTAGAAATGTCCATTAGTTTCACAGTATGATGGTGAAGCTACATAGGAATGCAGGGATAGAGGGGACAGTCGGGTAGTCAGAGAGAGCTGAGATGCTGCCAAAAGTCCCAGTTTTGCACACCTATTGCCATAACAACCAGGCTGACGTTTCTACAGTTTCTTGCCAGTACTGGTTAGGTTGAGTCACTGCTTGCAGAGATGATATAGTGAGTACAATGGTGGAGTTCCGCTATGTCAAACCCAAGACTGGACGACACATTGAAGGGTTTTTTTTTTTTTTTTTTTTTTTTTTTTTTTTTTTTTTTTTATTTTTTAATTCTTTTATTTATTTATTTATTTAGCTGTCTGGGCTACCTAGAGCTGTTTTTCACACAACTTAAATAGCTGTTAAAAGTGAATTCAATCCTTACATCATGATGTAGAAAACATTATATATAAACTAAGGACAAAATTGTGTAGGCTGATGCAGGACAGCTAAGTTGTAATTTATCTTTAAAATTAGCCTCACTTGGAACATAATTATGCTGAGTCTTTTGATGAAAATGCACAGAGGGCATTCAAGGTGTTGTTAAATGGAGGCATGGCCAGAGCAGACCTCTGCTTTGGCTCCAACAGTTTCTTTTGGGTTTAAATTATGTTCTCTGTGTGTTTCACTTTCAGTTTTATGAAACTGTTTGCCCTAGTTAGCAGCTCATACTTTTTAGTCATCTGAAAAATTCAGACCCTCCTAAGAGGAGCATTTTATGAATGTCCCTCCTGTCTGTTTTGTAGCCAGTTCCAGTTGAATATTTACTGACATTTTTAAATGTTTTTTGATGACACATCGGTCTAAACTGCAGTCTTTGCCAGCTGACATGCCTCGTTCCCTCGTTTCCCCCTCACTTTTTCTGCAGTCTGGAATTAGGTGCAGACTGGTGGGTTTGTTTTAGAGCCCAGAGACCGTGTTGGACTCACAATCAGGCGTTCTGATAGTTTCCTTTGTTGTGAGCTGCCCTGCATCACTTTGTCCTTCAACACTTGTTCATCAGGGCCTGGAGTGTTTGGCGTTGCTGGAAGAGAGTCTCTTAGAGCAGCTTCTCAGAAGACGTTTGTTCCTAAAGGGCTGTTGCTGTCATGAAGTCTGTAGGCTGACTTTTTGAGAAACAATGGTCTTCTCATCCAAGCCTAGTGTAGTCATCAGTTTGACTGTACAAAATTACTTCAGTGGTTCTGATATCCCTTAGGTGTGTGGCATGTATTTTGCCTGTTTTAATATACTGAAGGAGCAAAAATATATCTGCCAGTGTATTGTAGCTATTGTCACCTTATCAGCTTTGAAGTGTTTGTCCACTTCCTGACAAACTGATAAGCATTATGTAATTCTTCTCTCAAGCACTTTATTAGATTGCAGTATACACTTCCTTTCCTTACACACAACAGGCCAGTCCCCCCCCCCTCCCGACAATCACTGACTATCTCCTAATATCAGGATGATCTTAAGCAATGAACTTCTCGGATTATCCTGTGGTGTGGGGTGTTTGTAATCCAAGTTCATAATCCGAGCAGACTCTATTGTGAATTGTACATGTTAAACATGTTCATTGTTTACAACTCATTATCCTGTAGTGTTTGGTGGACGTAGATTCCCTATTGTGGTGTCACTCCTCAAAAACAGTCAATCACTGAAAGCTTTGCTGAATGGGACTTGTTGTCATGTATTTAAGAATGGCGGCTAAATCAGCGCTACTGAGAAGGAGAACTGATGGAGTTGTGGCAATAGCATGAATGTACAATATGTGCTGTTAAACGTCATAACAGATGTGACCGTTAAAGCTGTGGAGACATTGACAGTCATCCACCATGTTTAGATCTTAAATCATGTAACGTGCCCCTGAGGTTGAGAGAGGCAGTACTGCTAATGTGGTTAAAGTGGGTGGTGTATTTAGGGCAGATCGTGCAGTGTGGAAACTGTGATCACTAACTACAATCAAGAAAAAAAAAATCAGTTAAGTGTTATGTGTGGGGCCCCTCATGGTTTCAACATTTTAAAATCCTGTAATGTGGGCCTTGACAGCAAAAGAAAGTGTGTGCGGATCTCACCAGTGACGCAGATTCACATGACGTGGTTGGTCTCCATTATTAGACAGACTGCCTACTGACCCCGTGGCTTTGTTTGTGAATGTGAATAATGAATGACTAGTGGTGACTTCCGGTTTCTCTGAGCTGTGGATATTGAGGAGAGGAAGAGAGAGGGAGCATAATGAGTGACAAAAATACTCCAGTGATACCAGTTCATCTCTGAGCCATGTCTGCAGCATCCCTGTTTACAGGGGGAGATTTTCCTGTCTATTGACTGAGCAAAGTTACCTGTTATTAGCTGAAAAATTACATGGCATTCCTTATTTGGAGGCGTTCCTAATTCTATGTTTTCTAACCAAACCCTAATACCTGAAGGTATATTGAAGGGCTAACAAAATGAATAAAATGCCCTTATAAGAACCAGACAGCAGTATATCTTATTTATCCCACAGGTCTTCACAAAGTGATGTTTGACTTGCAGAGTACCTGTGCAGGTCCTGACACATGACGAATCAACTGAATGTAGACAATTTTGTAGCAAATGATATACCTTCCAAATGTTCTGTCAGCAGCACAGAACATGCTAATCTGATACATATGTTGGAAGAGAATGAGTATTGTAGCATGTAGAGATAAACCGCTAGCATCGCTGATGCTACTGTAGTCCTAAGTGAGATTCCTGGATACCACGTGTACAGCATGCAGTGTGTGTACGTCTGAATTAGCCTGGTGACATAAAGCCTGCACAAACCTCTGACATGGGCCACTGCAGCATGGTGGCTGTCTCTGAGAATGCCAGTTGTTTGGGCCTAATTGCTGAAACTTAATCACTTAACCACAAAGAGTCTAAAGATGAACATTTGGAGTACACTTGAAAAGGTAATATGCTAACCGCAGGGACATGGTCGGGCATCAGCTGCTGAGGAGAGGAAAATATCATGGACATTACCATTATTACAGAGTTAATTACTCTGTAATAAATGAATATACAGATTATTATGTGGCATGTTGAGGCACTACATAGTTTTACACAAGAAAGATGTATGTAAAATTTATGACATGGATTTTGGGATTTAAATAATCCATATTGAATTGACATGACAAATTTGGACAAATCAGAGAATCAATACTTTGTCAGTAGTACTTTCAACAATGACTTCCACATTTTTGGCAGGTTTTGGCCTTCACAGACAAGAACGTTTTAAGACTTCTGACTGATGTCATCTACACAGTCAGAAAATCTTTTAGGTTGTTTATATTTTCATTTACTTTGTCATCTAAGTAAATGTAAGTAAAGGATTCAGACACAATGAACTAGTACTCACTGAAGACAGCTTTTGTTTCATGTACTTTTAATAATTGTGAATAATTGTGTTAATGATATTGTGTTTTGGTTTTGTTTTGTTTGTTTGTTTTTTTACTGACCTAATAAAATCAGTACTGTCATAAACGCTTTTAGTTTATTAATACGTTTTCTGGTTCTTGCTTTATGAGCAACCAATAGTGACTGATTATATATGTGTATAGTATATACGCTATAGTAATTCATATAAGCTATGAACAGTTATGATGTATTTCCTATTATGTATTATGATGTATAGTCAGCATTCTTCATAGAATACAATGTTCCATGTGTTCACAGAGGGGAGGAAACTCCTGCCTCTCACTTACAGCTTAATCCATCTGCATTGTTATTGTAGAGCCATAGTCTGAGTACTAACAGCAATATATTGTGCATAAATTAGAGAACCATGTATGGTTTCATTGTATAAAGGTACTGATTAACCGTCCCTTTAATTTTACTAACCAAAGTCGAGAGGACAGTCGTTTAATGCAAGCGTATGCTTGCTTCATCTCTCACACAGATTCCCTTTGCTCTCCTGCAAACATATACCCGCAGCCTCATGTATAAACTGTTCTCATGTGGAGTTGTTTGGCATAAACTGTGTGTGCTCTGTCTACCCTGCTTTTGCATGGAAGTGCTTCTCTCTTATTTGATGAGTACATGCAAGCACACGTATTTCTCCTACAAACATTGCATAGATAGATCAGGTAGGTGGTACTGGAGTCCATTATCCAGCTGTACTGAATATTACTTCCTTCAGCCGGTCTTAAGTGTTTCCAACTATGGACAGCCTTTGGTCCGTATGTACTGTCATGTAAAATCTCAAATACAAACAACTGGTAGAGGAAAATAAACCACAGAAAACAGTGTGATATTGACTGTGCTGAAAGTACTCTTTATGGTTGCTGGGAAACTGAGTGTTTTGCATTGACCAGGAGGTCATTTAGAGGGGGAGAGCCCAGCTGGTCCTGAGCAGTCCACAGTGATCCTGACTGCATGAACACATCCAGACCTGCTCCAGCTTACCTGCAGGCCCGTTTCCTGGAACAGTCGATGACATTTGGTGCTATTAATGTTCATATAAGGGCCATCAGACGCCCACCCATCCAGGCCTGCTCTAAAATGTGCATGAAGCATGAAGGCAAGGTCTCTTTTCTGTATGACCTTTGACCTGTACAAACCAGAAGTAAGGGTGCTGAGCAGTCGGTTATCCAAAGGTCATCTGAAAACTGTCAGGATGTCTGCCATCAACTAGAGCATATTTAACTGAGTCATTAACCAGCTACTCTAATAATAAAACAAACAACAATGACTGTCTTTGCATTTACTAGCCTGAAATGTTGGCTAAATAATGGATGAATGGATGAAAAAAGTCCATGTTCTGGCCTCTTTGACTGTGAGTTTCTAGCTGAGTCACAGATGCGGTGGAGTCAGACCTGCACTGTTCAGAGCCACTCTGAGGTGTTTTAACATCTGTGATGCATTATGACCGCTTGAGGCTGTGATTGTGCACGGTAATCATTTATAATTCTTATATAAACTGTAGTATGCAGCAGGGTCTGTTGGGATCATTTTAAAACCTTTGTTTTTGAGTAGCTTCTGTTTGGCGTGTAACTTTTGTTGACTTGTGTCTGATGGTCCAGGCACTCTGTTCATTTCTGCATTTAAATTTAATTTCTTTACCTTCAAGGCTGGTCAGATTGGTCCTGTATATTCGTGCATGTAACTGTAAGCAGTACAGTTTGTACTGTACAGTTTGTGCTCTTCATGGTATTTAAACACTCACGCACAGAAGAGTGAAGGGAGTGTGAGAGATCGCTAACAGGTGGGAAGGTAAACAGAGTGATAGGCTGTTGCATAGAGTGTGTGTGTGTGTGTGTGTGTGTGTGTGTGTGTGTGTGTGTGTGTGTGTGTGTGTGTGTGTGTGTGTGAGAGA
>JAOXYF010000007.1:20872403-20882604 GCA_028565775.1 Sternarchorhynchus goeldii
TGTGTGTGTGTGTGTGTGTGTGTGTGAGAGAGAGAGAGAGAGAGAGAGAGAGAGAGAGAGAGAGAGAGAGAGAGAGTCTACACCACAAGGGCTTGGCAGACTGCTGCTTCACAGAGTTAAGGTCCTGTGAGGGGTAGTGCGTGCGTGCGCGCATGCGCACGCAGAGGGTATTACTTGCTTCCTACTGGAGCCCTACTGTATTACTGCCAGTGAAAGAGTGAAATTATAGCTGATACTCTTGCCAAGCAACTGATTTCTACAGATTGTATAACACAATGTAAAATGTGATTAATTTTATTTATTTATTTTTAACACTTTTTAAAATTACTTTTGTCTGTTTTCAGTGTTCTTGCTGGTGTCATTTTATAATTAAATACAGATACAATTAAACATGTAAATCTCCACACAAAACCAGAGTATTTAAATGAGTGTCTGTTATGTTTGTTGCATTTTTTTTCCCTAATTGTCCTTTAAAATGTTGCTTATGTGTTTTTAATGCATGGTAAGAACTACTTTTGGATTTTAGCTTGTGTTTAATGTCTCTCATCCATTCTTCTTGTGTTTTTCCCATCACACTACTTGGCTGTGTCCGTTTTGTGTAAGTATCATTTGATTTTATTTACTTCTTGCTAAAATCGTCTTCAGCCAAGCTGCCTTCTTTTAACATTCCTTGTCTTCCATTTATTTTCATCTGTAATATCACATAAGGGGGACCGCCTTGTTTTCCCTATTGATTGTGAACATTGATCACCAGCACCCAGTGAGTTTGCTTTATAAACGGCTGTAGGTGGGGCACAGGAATGCCCTCATACGTGTGTTCAGCATGGTTGGCGTGGGGAATGCTAGACACCTGCCGCTCTAGTGGCCGGGTTTGGCTAAGGCATTTGGACAGAGTGGCTTTGAATGGAGCGCGTGAGTGTGTTTTGGATAACTCTGTGGGTTCGATGGCCACTGTCACTCTCTGGTCCCCAGGCCGCCCGCTGGCACCGTGCCAGGGAAGCTTACCCGCGGCTTGGCGGACATCACTACCAAAGCCATCCAAATGTGATAATGCACAGTTATGCGGCCATCTATATTTATTAACCACCAGGGCACGCACAGCTGGGGACAGTGCAGCCAGAAAGTGATGCAACTGTTGTTGTTCTATGTCTATACACTGGATCACCGTAATAAAATATCAGCTCTGAAGCAACCAGATGCAGATGCTTTCCGGTTAAAGCTGATATTTTTAACGTTTTAGCAACATCTGTGTTTCACTATATATAGAGTTGGAGGGCAGGGCTGTTGCTTATAGACTGCAGTCTGGATAGCTTGCATTGCTTGATTTAACTGTTGTAAGGCTCAGACCTCCATATTCCCTCTGTACCTAATCTGTCCAGAACTCTTGGTTTCAGCTGACCAGGTGTTACTGTTCCCAGCTTTCTCTCACCTCTTCCTAACTAACCCTGCTTCCAGCAGGCCCGTGCCACAAGGCCTGCTCTTTAACCATCTGGTGTGTGTGCTCTCGACACCTGCAGACTTATAAGAGCACCTGGGTGCTACAGGCACCTGCTTCTTGCTCTAATGCTTTATACTCATTATTCTCAAATAATTAACTATGCTGGTTTGGGTATGTAAGAGGATGGAGAAGTGCCATGGAATGCCCAGACAGGTTGCACCAGCTTGGATGGTCCAGAAATGAATTTTAATTAATTACCTATATTTGGATTTTGCAAATGTCTTGTAAAGGTCTGGCAGTAATATGTGAATGACATTTACTGATTTCAGGTGCTGTTCCTTTAAACAAATACCTGAGAATGGACAGTGCTCACCTATGTGAGTTTAAGATATTATAAAGCTCATAGTGAAAAAGAAACATGGTCATGAGAAGCAGAACAGCAGACCAGGGCAGTCCCTTCCTGCTGACGAGAGCCATTGCTTACAGAGCTGATCCATCCTACTGGACAATATCCTGTTATTGTTAAGACTGGCACTGTGACACACTTCTATGTATGTCTTAACTGTCTTGACTGGAGATCAGTAAAGGTGCTTTAAATGAACAAGTGACTCATTACTGTGAATTTGGGTGTGTTTGTGTTATAGGAGAAGAAAGGCAGGTATCATGCCTAGCCTGGAAGACCTGCTCTTCTACACCATTGCTGAAGGCCAGGAGAAGATCCCTGCCCACAAATTTATAACAGTAAGCAATGGCCCTTCTGATCATGTAAACAGACACAACCACCTACCCCAATCCCCCCCTTTCCCAGGATCAAATGCACGGAAGGGGGTTTGCCATAAAGTTTCTTCTGCCCTCGTTAAAGACGGTGTACAACTCGGTCAAGTACAGGGCCAAAGCAACATGTTTTGCTGTTGAAAGAGCCTCATGTCAGTGGTTCAGTGTTGGCAGTACAGGTCAGCCCCCTGGTTTTGCTTGTGGGTGTTATCTTAACAGGCTGTCCCATTTAACGCTGTGTACATAGCGTTGCATCAGACCTTGAACCTCCAGTGCAAAAGAACAGCCCCGATTACTGTAAAAGATACTAAACCTGTTTGCTCACTTATGTTATTTATTGTGAGAGTTTTTTTTTTGTTTTTTTTTAAAGCTCTCATTATATCATAAGACATGTTGAGGCTGTGTCCGTGTTGTAGGCTCTAAAGGCCACTGGACTGCGAACAGGAGACCCTCGACTCAAAGAGTGCATGGACATGCTGAAGGAGACCCTCAAGTCCACGTCAGATGGCGTGATGCTGGACCGGCACCTGTTCAAGAAGTAAGACGGCGGGAGGAATGATGAGCAGCTGCTCTTGTGCGAGCTCATCCCGGACTAACGGAGATGAGCAAACGATCGCGCTTGGGGTAACCTCGGCCAGGACGCGCCGTCTGTCTGCCCTGTTATGTAGGCCAGAGAAGACCTAGTTACCATGGTGATGCAAGGAAAGATTTACCTTGTGTGAATGCCGCTAACTGTAAAGACCGCAATATTTACTTGGCTTATTTTTTTATACTACTTTGCCGTTTCAGGTACAGCATGCCTAGCCGGTTTGTGTCTAAGCTGTGGTGACCTGTGGTCAGTGTTATTGGAATATTTCGCATGTGATGTAACTAGAGCTCACTTTCATCGCGTGTAAGGGTTGCTATCAATGAGCACAAACTGCACAGTGTTGGATTAAGAGTGTGTTAGATCAAACACAGCGCCAACACATGGCTGTGTGTACATGCTGTATTAAACAGCACATAAACATTACGTGCGCACATGTATGCAGTGTGACGGCTACAATTACCTGCCAGCAATCTGCGTCTTATTTATAGGTTGTGTTCCTGTCCAGGGGATCGTTTAGTTCTCTGTCTACGACAGAGACAGCCTGTGGGATTGATCATTCTTAGGGTAGAAGTTTAGTAACGCGCTCGTAATGGTGACCTTCAGAGGGGGATGTTTGTGTGTGCGTCTGTTTGTGTGTGTGCGTCTGTTTGTGTGCGCGCGTGCGTGTGTGTGCGCGCGCGCGTGTGTGTGTGCGCGTGCGCGTGCGTGTGTACAAACCGGAACACGCTGACCATCTGCTCCCTACTCTCTCTGTAGATTCTCCACCCTCCCATAAGTATGGTGTCACTGCACGCTCATCCACATTCATACCCTGCATGTCTATTTTTAACACACTCATTTGCTCAGAGAAAGGCAGAGACTAGTCCAGGCTTATCTGTGGCATCTCCTACACAGTGATGAGGAATTCCTTCCTTCAGATCACACTGGGGTTCTTCCAGAGGAGGACCTGTTTTCATGTTTAAGTTTATTGGTTCCAAGCTGAATATGTTTAGATGCTGATTCAGGCCCTGGTTTTTGTGCTTTGGAGGAGCTCTGAAATGTTACTTCAGGTGAGGAGCGTCGCTCCTGTTCCAGGAAGAAAGCAGATATTTGAAATAAATAAAATGCTGGTGTGCCAGATGCGTTCTAATGCCCTTTGCAGTCTTCTTATTCCACCTCTTGGCTTTTCTGCAGGTGCGTCCAGAGCAACATAGTGTTGCTGACCCAAGCCTTCCGCAAGAAATTTGTCATCCCCGATTTCATGCCTTTCGCCGGCCACATTGACAGACTTTATGAGAAAGCCAAAAATATGTCTGGAGGTCAGGTAAGTGACACACTGCTCTCTGATCCTGTGTTCTTGTCCCCGTCACCCTTCACAGTGGTAACAGCTGTGATCATAAAAGTGCTCTGACCGGTACTGTGTTTTCCTCAGGTGGCTGACTACATTCCACAGCTTGCTAAGTTTAGCCCAGACCTGTGGGGCGTGGCCCTGTGCACGGTGGACGGACAAAGGTGAGCGCTCGTTTCCAGCGCTTCTCCCCTGGCGCATACCTGCCAGCTCTAGACAAAACAGAATTTCTTCACTTGTGATGTCTAATTTGTGTCTTCGTCTTGGCTGCACCCGGAGGGAAGACTCTTGGTGCTGTGAGATTTCGTCAGAATATGGAGATTTAACCCCTCGGCTCCTAACTTCTGACATGTGTATACGAAGGCATGCTGCAGTGGGATATTGCAGGCGGTCTTTAGCTCTGTAGCTGAACCTTCCTTGTCTATTATCTTGCCTCTTTCACAGGAAATGGTTGTTAAAGTAAGGATAGGCATCCTGGGAGATGTGGTGCTCAGTACTGAAAGCAGTTGCTCTTTGATGTTTTGATTCATCTGTCACAGATTTATCATGGGACTAATAGATATAGATTAGATAAGTGTTCCACTCCTCTCTGGGCTGGGCCAGCCCTCGAGGTTATGGTTGTGAAATTGTCTCTGGTTTCTTCTGTGATTATTTGATAACACAAGCATAAAACCCTAGGAAGCATGGTTTCACATGATGTTCCATGTTACAGCTTTAGATTCTATTTTTTCAGTCATGTGAAGTAATAAAGATAGTGTTTATTTTTAAGATTGCTGGCTATCGCACCCACCTGATTTATAACTGCTTGTAAACGTATTATGACTGAAATAATTGATTAGTAACTAAGCAAAAAAAAAACCCCCGCAGTCTTCTGTATTGTTTTTGTTTTGTTTGTAAGTTGATGATTAACCATGTCATTCCACTGCTGTCCCCTTGGTCAACCTTCTGTGTCATATACATTCCACTTGTTCATATACAGGTAAAAACAGACAATCCAGATGTGTATTTTATCAGCAGCTCAAATGTAAGCTAACTTTGTCTCTTTCTTTTACTGGACAGGTGCTCTCAGTCATATTGACCTTAAGTGGACACTGTTGGAAACATGATTAGTATCACACTAATAGCCCTATTTAATTTTGGCGTGTTTTGAGTGACATTGTCTGGTTATTGCTCAACACACTATTAGCATGCTGTGTGATGTCTGGACTAAGATATTTACAACATTGATGTTTATCACTTAATCTGCCGTCTTTACTATTTCGGTTATCTGCTTTCTGTTATTTACAGTCCTACTACAGTGTACTCTGAACTTAACCTTGAATAACACATACTCAATAGTTTACAGTATTTTACTGGGTGCTTTTCTGACTCTATTCTTAATCTGTATGACCAGCTCCGGTTTGGTGACAACAGTTGTGGTTTGTTGGGCACTGATATGTCAAAAAGATGTGGCTTAGTGTATCTCAACAGTTTAGAACAGAATGGATTCTGTAATTGAATTTAAAGGGATTATTAAATGTTCTTATTAAAATATTTATAGGGAGTTGTTAAGGTAAAATTATTGACATAACTGCAATATATTTATTGGGTTATGCATTATTGAATTCAAGATGTCAGAATGTTCCTTGCTGTTTGATTGCAGTTTTATAAATGATCTAACCCTATGTGTAATGTGCATTAGCAGCGCTCTGTAAACGCCCTCTCTCTACCTCCCTCTCTCTCCCTATCTCTCTCTCTCTCTCTGTCCACGCAGACACACGGTGGGTGACACTAAAGTGCCCTTCTGTCTACAGTCATGCGTAAAGCCTCTGAAGTACGCCATTGCTGTGCACGACCACGGCACGGAGCATGTGCACCACTTCATCGGCAAAGAACCCAGCGGCTTACGGTTCAACAAGCTCTTCCTGGATGAGGACGGTGAGGATTAGCCAATCTGAGCCTTCTTATGGTACCAGCCCACCACAGGGTGGAATCAGCTTTAGCTGTTTGCTTATTGGCTAACCCCCTAATATCTGAATTAACCCCTGGTCCAAGATATGACTTCATTTAACACTTATCTTTTGGTACCAGCTGTATTATGGAAGTATTTTGGCCAGCCAGTAGTTCACATAGCAACTAGTATCCGATGATTCATCTTTCTTTGTTCTTTGTTCTTCTGATGATGCCTTAGGTCAGATATGCCTTTGTGCTCTTCTTGACATGTCACTGATGTATCTAGACGTGTAAGCACAAGTCTTCCCATTTAAGTTGTACTTATGACTTATAAGTTCAGTCTAATTCAGTAGTTTAATGTTTAATCGTTTAAACTGAAAGAATATAATATTCCCACTGTATGCAGAAAGCTTACAGTGAACCGTGTCACACAGATCTGGCTCAGTGGGCTCAGCTCAAAAACCTTCCTGTTAATAATTGCACACAGTGACTCCCCAAGAATTAATACTTTCCACTACTGCTGCAGCATGTCACCTACCTGCAAGTCTCTGCACACACTGTGGCGCTCATGATTCAAGGTCACTGCATTGTTGTAGGTTTTTTTTTTGGCCAAGGTTTCCTGATGGGCATGTGCACTGCATGGAATTAGCACTGGCGCCCACGCCGCCTGCTGTTCCTGTTGCCACGGCGACTCAGTAAAACTTTATCATCCCTGGAGAGCCAGTACAAAGATGCATCCTATCACTCTGGACTCATCCATTGGTTGAAATCGCCTACATGATTGACGACTCCTTGAAGATGGGTCATTATTCTTGTACCAGGCTGAGATTAATGGGAAGGTATTTTTGATTATTGAGAGGCTTTAACTTGACAGTGTTACTGTTTGCTTGGTATTTATTAAATGGAAATCGCGTATTACCAAGTTCAGTGCTGTGGCATATAATCTTACCAACCTTGCACTTACCATCTTCTACTGATCTAGTTCCTTGTTAGCTTGCTAACAAATAATAGCAGTTTATCCATATCCTATCCAACTATTGGATGAAATAAAATTGGATGAAATAAAAAAAAATAAGAAAAATATCATTTATTATTAATAATAAAAATAATACATTTAATAGAGTTTTAAATACATTTAAAGGATTTTAATGTGTCCAGGGAATTTGTGTTTAGTTATTTATGACTATTTTTGTGAACTTCCTGCAAGCCTAGAAGACAGTTTGGATCCAAATGAAATAAAGCAATTTATAAAAAACCATCAGTATATAAAGGACACTGGGAAAAATGGGCCAGCTTGGCAGCCTATTTAGCACCATGCCAGCTAAAACAGCTGAGGAGGAATTACAACTTGTGCTGATACTTCTTGAGTGATGACTCTGTAGGTCAGTCTCCTAAAATGTTAATGTTATAAATTTAAGCATTAAATATGTCCTTGTAAGAAGTCGCTTTGGGCTAGCTGCTTACAAGTACAACATAGGACAGACTCCTGGGTCCTTGATGGTGTTTCTGTAACTGTGACGTCAGAGGGGATAGGATGTGTCTGGGGTGATGGGATGTGCCTTGACACCGGCCCGTAACAATACTGTGAACGGGATGTGTCCATGGAGGACAGGGAGTGTTTGAATACCATGCTGTGATGGTTCAAGAATTAGGAAGCTGCTTGCTTACTGATCAGAAAAAAAGATGGAGTGAATCAGTTCCGTACGCAGCGGACAAGATGATGCTTCCTGATCTACAACATGCACCTTTGTTATTGCTGATTAAGGTTAATAGTACAATGGCTTTGAAGGTCAAACATCTTTCAGAAGTCAGGGTGAATCTGTTTATTTTTAAGTTCTCAAGATAAAACCGAAGTTTTTTCCTTATATATGATTTGAAGGGACAGAACTTATGCAGTGTTCTGGTTGGCCATCCTCGGCACTGACTCAAAAAGGAAGGGTTTGTTTCCAGAAAAAGGAAAGCCATTTCTGACAGGAAGTGGTGCAGAGCCTCAGGAATTGTGATACTATCAGCAGAGAAAGGAAAGTCTGATCAGTAATTCCACACATAGGACTGACCTAATTTCTTTGACTTAGAATTAAAATTTTCTTTGAGATGCCCATTCCTGATAATACTGTTTTGTTAATAAGTAAAGGGAGCAGACCCACTACACATGAATGTGAAGTTGCCTCAGTCCAGCTGTGGTTAGAAACAACTACAGCATGTCCAGGGTTTTTATGCAGTCCAGCTGTGGTTGGACACAACTACAGCATGTCCAGGGTTTTTGTGCAGTCCAGCTGTGGTTGGACACAACTACAGCATCTCCAGGGTTTTTGTGCAGTCCAGCTGTGGTTGGACACAACTACAGCATGTCCACGGTTTTTGTGCAGTCCAGCTGTGGTTGGACACATTGAGCTAATCATTACTCCCTGATATCAGTGCCAGGGATCGGTTATTCCTAACACATTGTACTTTCTGTTTTTGTTATTCAAAGTTTTGTTTTTTTGAATGACTTCATACAGATTATTATCATAACAGGGAACTTTGTTTATCTGCAGATAAACCCCATAATCCAATGGTGAACGCGGGTGCAATTGTGTGTACATCTCTGATCAAGGTAAGCATCTACCTGGTTTCTGTGTTCCTCTCCGTTTTGTGTTTAGGCTTGGCAGTGGCTTGTTCTAACTGTACTCACAATGTAGGGGCTGAACTGTACAGAATGTTCTCAGAGTGACAGATGAATTCAGCGATTTGATCTTTTTGGACAGCAGTAGTTATGACAAAGTATTTTTTTGCTGAAAATGATCCACCACTGAGCGCTAGATCTGCTAGACTTTAATCATTTTAATCGTTCAGGTTATACTAAATCTCTACCAGCGCAGTGTGTTATCCATTAGACTGTTCAATCCGAAGGGATTTTGGGGGGTATTGGAAAAGATGAGTTTTAGAGTATTTTATGTTGTGTATGTTTTATATGAGTTATGTGAAAGGATTTAGATTTGGGGGATGCAGGTGTATAAATGAAGACATCTGAGGACACACAAGTGCATCGCAAAGTGACTGACTTGTGTACTTTTGTTTATTTGTAGCTGTGTACTCTCCACACTGTAACATTCTCACTAAAGGCCTCCACTCCCATACTAAACGAAACAAATGTGGATGTCACATAGCTCTTGGACCATTCCTGTGATTGTCAGCAATGAATTCTTAACTGAAATTCATTTGAACTTCCTGTTCCTACCAAATCTTCTTTCTCACCATCTCTGCTGACTCCACTGACTGCAGTGCTGATTAAACAGGTTTCTGTTGAATTTCATCCTAGCCAGTGGCACTTTATTATTGTAAATGTTTCAGTACTGGGTGTGGGTATGTGTGTGTGTGGATGTGGGGGGGGTGTGGGTGTGTGTGGGGGGTGTGTGGGTGTGTGTGTGTGTGTGTGTAAATAGATTTGCATTGGGCACGTGTGCGTGTCTCTGCACATGTGTGAGTCTTTTGTATAGTCTTCCAGATGCCACACTGGGCAAATTAAGTTAGACTGCTGTTGGAGTAGATAGCAGGGGCAGAAGTTGACTGCCAGATGTTTTGTTTAAGTAAGATAAAGTATTAATTTATAGCGTTCTACTGTTACGTATTTATACCGGATAAACGTGAACGATCGAATGCAGACGTGTCAGGAGCGAGTAAAACATTAGCCTACCCTGAAGTATCCTCTGAATACACACAAACTCCTTAGGCTGAATGTCTGAATGCACACACTCTCCTTCTACTGTCTGAATGCACACACACTCCTACTGCCTGATTCCATTTGCTCATTCATTCATTCATTCATTTTAGGCTAACAGGAAGTATATTCATCCATTGAAACAATGGAGTCATACTGAAAAAGTAAAATGACCATTTCAGTTTGTTTTGTGTACATTTGGTCTTCAACCAGCATACCCACCTCAGCCTGACTGAATGTGACCTCTGCACACTGGGTTTACAGCATTTTAAACTCACCCACTCACATCTATTCATCATGTACAAATGGCAACCATTGTTTTTCCCTGAGATTGTTTCACATTGATCACTTGTAAACGAATGAATGTCTGTCTGTCTGTCTGTCTGTCTCTCTCTCTCTCTCTCTCTCTCTCTCTCTCTCTCTCTCTCTCTCTCTCTCTCT
>JAOXYF010000007.1:20889256-20932457 GCA_028565775.1 Sternarchorhynchus goeldii
TGTGTGTGTGTGTGTGTGTGTGTGTGTGTGTGTGTGTGTGTGTGTGTGTGTGTGTGTGTGTGTGTGTGTGTGTTCTGGGGTTTAGGGAAAGAGATGGGACATACTATAGATAAAAGGATGGATTTTTGGGTAGGTGTGTAAGGATTCACACCACTCACAGCAGAGTTGCTTTCTTAAGAATGTATTTCTTCAGAAACCGATTGTCAAAAGAGCTGAAGAACCTATGTGCTTCCTTCTGCTGTGGTGTAGGGTTAGTGCTTTACAAACGTGTAAAGGACTCTTCCTCTTTATGGAGGAATGGGTAGAAGATCCCAGAGGAACGAACCTCTTGGTTCAGTAATGCATAGTGAGTTAGGGCATGCGTGTTTGTGTTTGTTACCATCAAGTTCACAACAGTATTAAACTCTTAACATTCAATGCCTATGAAAATCTGATAACCAGACTCTAAAGTCAGACCAGTGTTTTTGCATGTGCGTGAGGATGTCGTTTCCCGTTGTGACGTCTAGTCGCGTTTTATCTCCTGGACAGGATCTTGTGTCTTTATTCAATTTCCACAATTATGACAACCTGCGGCACTTTGCCAAGAAGCTGGACCCTCGGCGGGAGGGCGGGGACCAGCGGGTGAGTGCACTGTTTCCTTTGCCTACGCACCTACCCATCCCTGCATGCCCCATCGACGCACTACACGGCATGCTGTACGAATGAGCGCACCCCAGCGCCCAGCCGGCTGGCCCTCCGCCCCGGCGGCCGAGAGGTGGGAGAGGAGGCGTGAGGTCGGGAGCCTCTCCCTCCAGCGGCCCACTGCTACCGGCACACCTCCCTCCTCTCCACCGGACGGTGTTTACACCACACGCCACAAGTCAGAGTGTGACCATTACGGTACGCTGTCCAGAGACGGTGCTTTCCTCTTAACCTGGGACTCCAGACTGCTGCCAGCGTTCGCCCTCTTCGACCTAACAGCTACGCGTGATGAGCTGGTGGTCCAGTCAGCACTGTGAAATACCAGAGGCCGAATCTCTGCCGTATTCATAGGGTGTCTGGGCCTGTGTGGTCCACACTTGACCTAGGGGAAATCCTACAAAGCAGTATCCATTGGTTAAAGCTTAATTTAAGGTACTATTATGCAGAAATAAAAAACTAATGACTCATTGCTGCCATAAGTAGAGACTGGAGCTGTTTTGCTAATGAATGAATTTAGCTTCAGAGTGGCACATACAGTCTTGGTCATTATGGCCTGTAAAACAAAACTGTGACCCCGTTTTATGAGCAACATTCCCGTTCTTTTGATTTATCATAGAAACACTGCAGAAATGTTCTGAAAGCTTCTCCGTGTCTGGATTCTGCATGTCTTGGTGCCCTGCACCCTCTTCACAGGTTAAGGAGATGGAGAACCCACACTGCTTTTTGGTTTTGGTTTGGTTTTATTACTTTTCTCCCCTTCGTAAATCTAAGATGAAAGACTTTTTTTTTTTTTTTTTTAAATTCTTTTTTATATATATATATATATAACACAGTTCTTCACATGCGTTTAATATGTGTTGTCAGTGTTGTGGTATGACTGGTTCCTGTAATTATGTCTGGCATCCAGCACACCCCTGTTTGTTTAGGCGCTGTCCTTTTACTTTTGGTTTGGTTTTCTTTCAACTCTTTACCTTACTTTGCATCTAAGCATGCATATGCAAACACACAGAGACACGCAGAGACACGCAGAGACACACCGACGCATATACACAAAAATGCGTGAGAGTACACATGCACTGATGTGTATCGGCCCTGGTAGGGAGCGAAACTAACATGTTCTCCGTGTTGCTCAACACAGCAGCACACCTTTGGACCCATGGATTACGAGAGCCTTCAGCAAGAACTTGCTCTCAAAGACACGCTCTGGAAAAAAGTCTCGCCCACTGAGTCCAACGAAGACACTTCCACCACTGTAGTCTATAGGATGGATAGTGTCGGAGAGCACAACTAAACGCACCTGCTTCACCAGCGAAAAGGCTCTACCGCAGGGCCTGCAGTTTATTTATTTTATGTTAGTGCTGTTTGTTGTCGTCTTCTTTTTCCGTGATGCTTGACGCTTTTGTTTGCAGCTTTGTGTCATGTTGTCATGTTTGGCACTGTATGTATCTGTCTCTGTGAGGGAGCGCACCCAGCCCCCTGCCCCAGGTGGGGAGGTCGGCTGCTGCCGCTTCCGTCTCTGCTCTTCTGGGTGTTACGGCGCAGGAAACCAAAGCAAATGGAGGTTTTTCTTTTTGAGTGTGTTTAAAGAGAGAGAGGTCTACACTGGTCTGCTCAGCATTTAATTATGTGGATTAATTTGTTATTGTATGTACCCTCTGTTGTCTATCAGTAAGTGTTACAGTAATAGGTCGCTCCTGAGTGGAGACTAAAACACTCGTGCACCTTTAGCTTCAGTCACTTTGGTCCGTGCATTAGGACAAACATCAATTTTGCTCCTGCCCCTTAAGGCCACCGTGACGTCAGTGACATTTGACCATCAAACACACAAAAACACATGTACACTTGCACACAATCCCCTGTGACACCGCAGAGTGTGTATTGATCAGTGTGATGTGTGTCAGTAGGAGATGACGCATGTTTGCATGGCCTTCAGCCTACTGGGCTCACCAGCCTCAAACACTTCAGTGTGTTTTCCCTAAAACCTCCACAACTCTGAGCTGCTAAAGCTGCCACAGCATCAGTTAAACAAGACAAAGAAAACAGTTTAGAATTAGTGCTTATAGTGGTGTTAAAATCTTTTTTATATATATCTTATTTTAATCTTGTGGGGAACCGGTAGGAGCATTACCTAGAATATATTACCTAGAATATGCTCCTGTTCCAGGCTTAAAGGTGATTCCACTCCTCAGGGCCACACTAATTAACTAATGGGTTGCATCAGGTTTAGCGGAATGTCACACAATTCAGTTTTCCTACCTCACGTTTGCAGGAAGCTGTGTGCAGTAGATGGGTGATGAGGCTCTGCTCAGCAGCAGGGAGTTCACACATGACCAGTGACCCCTTCAGTCCTAATAGTGGCCCTTGATACCTGGACGCTGTGCGCTGGGCCTGGTTCTGTCCTGACCTGCTGCTGGTGTTGGTCATACGCCTTTAACTAGCCTGGTGGTTCAGCGTATTTGTCGAGTTAAAGCCCTCGTCGGACCTGCAGGGCCTGTGGGGGATCCAGCTTGGAGAATGGAGAACCCCTGGGTTTAGCGAAGGTGGACTACCTTTGTGGCTGTTGCAACCCGTGCTTGAGCTTGTAGTTGCAATTCCCTGCTGTTGCAGGAATACGACTTACATAAAACAGGCTTCTTTTCAGGAGAGAGGGAGCATTTTTGCAGTTTTAGCAGTATTTTTCAGTCAGGGGAATGACCAGGGCAAAGGGCACCCAGTTTGTGTGTCTGTAAAGTATTTAAAAAACAAACAGAATAAGAGTAATTAAATGGAAATGGTACTCTCTTGCAGCAGCGATGAAATTAATATTTTTTTATTGCTAGGGTTGGAGAGTTTGTTTTTGTTGTTGTTGTTGCTTTCTCCTAAGCAAACTGTATCCAATAGGCTGCCGTTGTAAATGTTACTATTGTTTTTCTTTTTTGTTAGTTGTATGTTTATATTTCTTTCTTAGACTCTTTTAATTTACGTGTAGACCAAGTGTTTTTATGTTCACTACCAATGTATTCTATGTTGGTTGTGTTGTATTTTTCCATTGTTTTATATACTTATTTGGAAGCTCTAGAGGACCAAGGTTCTGTCTGTCCATGTAAACTGACTGGATTGGATGTGCTGCTGGAGGATCTGTGTCACCGGCCTGATGCCCCCACGGCCGTGTGGGTCCTGCTGGTGGTTCTGGCAGAGATGGCATGGCCCAAAACTGCCAGAACACCAGACAGGTTTCGGATCCAGTTGTGAAAACATTAATGAAGGCAGGCACAATGATTACTTGAATAATGAAGGGTATTGGAATATTTTTCTGTATTTTTATTGTGACTGTTTGAACTATAAAACGGTATGTATGCTCACAAGTCTTTAACACCCCCTTCACTTTCAGTCTTGGTAATTGACATTTTTGGTATTGTTTTAATAAATGTTTTTAATTCCATCCATTTGTTGCTCCATTTTTACTTCATTTGTCATGTTTCTGTCAAACACGTTTCTGTTCCTACCTTTTTGACTCATCTCTGAATCCTTTGCAGAAAATCTTCCAATCTTTCAATTTCTTCCAGTGTTTTGTACTGTTGTCCTAAATACAACAGTCAATGAGGACTGATTTTACTGACACTGCATCCCAATAAGCTGCATAAACAAAGGGGGGGGGGGGTTTGATTGCTTTTCTACTGTGTGGCACTGTGTGGTCTGCTGATGATCATCTGTGATCCAGTAACTCACCTGGTAGAGCAGGTAGTGCAGGAGTGATTGGTGGAGTTACTAGGAAGTGTACCTGATGGTCTTAACACCATCAACATTCTGTTAAAAAGTCCTCAAAAATGACCTGCGTCTATTGTACTGTATGTCTTGGAATATGACTGATGTCTGCTTTTGAGACATTTCTACTTCCTGACATTTTTATCCATCAAGGTATAAACCACAATGGTCACAATGACGTATCACGCAAAGTCTCCCACTCCTGCCATAGAGAATTCACTAGTGTGTATACCCTCCACACAAATAACTCTCATTCATCCCACTTCATTCACATACTGTGTTTGTGGTGTGTATTGATGGCCAAATGTGCCCATTCTTTCTGTAGTGTGTGTGTGTGTGTGTGTGTGTGTGTGTGAGAGAGACGATCTTGAATATGTGTTGTATATGACTGACTGGATACTCTAAGCTTTGAATGTGAAACAAAGTAACTGTGATTTTGGTTATGTTCAGGCATGAGCTGGAGGAATTAAACATACAGCAGTGTTACAGATTACAGTAACCTTTTGCAAACTGATAAAACCATGCTGTGTGCAGTAGGCATTTGTATGAAAATTATTTCAAATTCCAGTTATTTTGAACATACAATCAATGTATTTATCATTAGATGAGATATTAAAAATATCTTATCTTATTGGGGAAAAAAAAAAAAAAAAAAAGAAATTGAAGATGACAGGTGCTCTATATGTGCTGCTGTGATGTGCAGTGTAACAACAGTACAGCAGTTACAATGAAACTGCAACCACCCCCTGGCGCCACCTTGTGGCCACTTTGTCCCTGCACTGAAGACTAGGTTCCCAAGAGAGTACAGTGCAGCACAGCTCCTAGCCTGTTCCTTATCCACAGCCAGTCATTGGGGTTTTGTTCAGCTATGTCGTTATATATTTGAAATGTATTTGACATACATTTTTATGAACTACACAAAAAAGGCAAAAGTAACTTAAAATAACTAAAGAACAAACCTTTATTGATGTTGACCAATACAAGTTCATTTAGTCCAGATCAGTGAGTAAATCAACTGCAAGTTGTGCCCATTGTGTAATGGCTAACAGTAAATTAGAAGGCAATTAAGGCTAGCCAATAGAAAAGTTGTTAATTAGTGCACAATTAGAGCATCAGTATTTTCTTGCATTTGAGATATTTGAATATGCTAATATTACTTGAGACAGTCTGAATGAGTTTTGTGATTGACTGCATTTTGAATGTGCATGTTAGATATGAAGTGTTTTTTCTCACAATCTTTTTCCTTACATCCTTTGCCAAATACCATTCACCTGAGACTAGGCCGGCTCCGTATCGGGCGTAGACCTTGATGGTAGGGACGCCACACCCTCCTGCATGCACCAGTATTCCAGTTCACAAACAACTTTTTCATCCCATTACAGGTGAAGTCTGTCATCAACCTCCTCTTTGCTGCCTACACCGGTGATGTATCCGCACTCAGAAGGTATGGAGGCGTTTACTAGGCCCCAGAATGTTTACTCACAGTAACTCTCAAGTCCTGGCTTGCCACTCATCAGATTGCATGAAAACAGGGACTTTGAGCTCAATGTAAAGAAAAGCTGCATTTTTAGCCTGGTTTATACATCACTGCTGAAGTCTAGAGGGCCGTGCATTTGTCCCTTGATTGGCTGTGTATCACATAAGACCTTATGTGCTTTGCTCCAGTGGGATCCAGGTATTCAGTATGGCCCCATGTTTGCTGTGCTACACATGGAAGTAAATTCTCTGTGGTCTGCTGTACCACCTGTAGCTCTGATGTTTCTGTTGTTTGTCCAGGTTTGCGCTGTCCTCCATGGACATGGAGCAGAGGGACTATGATTCCAGGACAGCTCTGCATGTGGCTGCTGCAGAAGGTACCCACTACAGTCTCAACACTGACCCACTACAGTCTCAACACTGACCCACTACAGTCTCAACACTCACCCACTACACTCTCAACACTCACCCACTACACTCTCAGCACTTACAGGGCCCTGTTCTGTTAGTTTAGTCCAGCTTCTGCTAAAGAGCTCAGTCATGGCACCATCCATATTAAGACAAGAGACTTGACAGTAGACACAGCTTCTATTTTATTTAGTTTTCTATAGCTTTATTGCGATGTGCAAAGTCTAAAACAAGTTTGTGTGTGTGTGTGTGTGTGTGTGTGTGTGTGTGTGTGTGTGTGTGTGTGTGTGTGTGTGTGTTGTAGGACATATAGATGTTGTGCATTTTCTTCTGGAGGCTTGCAAGATGAACCCTGTTCCAAAGGATAGGTAAATTCACAGTCATGTTCCTGAACAGAATGTTTCAGGATACCAGGCGCATCTACACTGACTAAACTTACATTAGTACCTTGTAAATAGTATTTATAGTTTATTAAAGCTTGATTAAGCAGTCCAGTTTAACTGAAATTTGGATTGATGTCTGTGTAGGAGCCCCATAATTCCTGGAGTTTTCACTTCTCATGTGATTAAACTCAAGAGCTTATCATCCAGCTCTTCATTGGGGAAATGTTAAAGAATGAAGCCGCCCTAAAATGGTTAGCAGAAACACTGCATTAATGAATTGTCTGGCTGTAGGTGGGGCAATACTCCTCTGGATGAAGCCAAACACTTTGGCCATGATGAGGTGGTAAGGCTACTCGAGGACTACATTAATAAATACAGTCCCACAGAAAAAACTGCTGCAGATAAAGAAAAAGCTGCCAAAAACCTGGATGGGATGCTGGAGACATAGAGCTACACACCAGCAGAGGGCACTGTTTCCACACAGGCCCATGGACTATTTCCTGTTTTGATGTCCGTAGGGTATGGTGTTGTTAGTGAACATACAAACGTGCTCTTTCTCTAAAAAGAGAAGAGCGTTTGCTTTTCTCTGCCTTTCTTTTTTGTCTTACTTTTGAGAAGTTTCATATATTAATGTGTATGTTTTTGTGTATTTGTTTCTGTGAGAAAGTGTCTGTATGAACATATGAAAAGTTATATTATACAGACGCCATAGATATAAATTGTATATCAATGGTGTATAGATGTTGTCTTATAAAGTGGTTAAATGACAGGTGTCAAAGTGTTATAAATGTAAAGCACTATAATCCTAGGGCAGGGCCGCTTCTGTTCTCTTGGGGGCCTTTAGTGCCATTCTGCATCCCCCACCCTCTATACTATATTAAATAATCAATAATAATAATAAAAAAAATAATAATAAGTATAATGTAAAAATAACTTTTAAGCACAACCAAACAATAGATAACCATCCAAAATCTATTTAAAATCTATTTTAAAAAAACCTTAAACTGATTTATAAAAATAAATAAATAATACATCATAAAATTTACTTATAATGTTTATGTTCATCCTCCACTTCAAAATTTTAGCTTCAGTGAAGTCACTGTTAATATTTTCATGACATATTTTTCTGCCAGTGTTCTGATTCACACTTATGACTGCCAATCTGCTCAAAGGTTCCTGCCCTGTTGTATACCTGAGACCTCGGTTCTGTGGAGCTTCAGCTTAGAGAAGCTCCACTCAGCACAGACGAAGGTGAAAGGCAGGGTACAATGCGATTCAGTCCATAGGCTGGGCTACAGTTCATACAACTGTTTCTTTTGGTTGTATACATGTTATCTGAGGGCAAGGTTGGTAGATTTCTGCCTCCATAAACCAGTTCTTTTCCATCAGTAACCCTCATCTCCACATGTCAGAGCCTTACAGAGCTGATCGTATTTGTTGGACATTGTCTCAGTCTTCATGCTAGTGAAGTTCAGAAGCATGCCAAACTTAGCTTTGACATCTCCCTTTGTTTTGGATCGGTCTTCACTGGACTGGAATTCAGCTAGATTGAAAAACGTCCTTTCAACTATTTGAGTACACCTGAAAGCATTTGAGTACTCCTCAAATATTCACCACCTCACACACTTCTTCAGCCGTTCTTTGTGATGCAGCAAAGCTGTTGTGTATTTTTCCTGTTCTGCTTTTGTTTTCATCAGAAGATCAAGTGCCACTTGTAGGGATTTTTGAGATTTTTAGGAGCTTGTTAACATTATGTACCTGGTAAAGGATATTAAATCATCACAGTGTGAGACTGGGTCTCAGCCTTTGCGGTTGGCGTCTGTGGCTTTGATCCACACCTCTACAAGTACCTCATGGACTTTTGGACTTGTAGACCAAAATGTTGCTTCATCAGCCACAACAGGGAACATACAATGTGCAGCAAGTATTTATTTTTCCAGTATCCCTGCCTAAACACCTTCATGTTTGCCTTTCATATTTGCTCCATTGTCAGATGACCATTTCCCACAATATTTAAATGAGACTTTCAGTTCTTCCAAGTCTTTGCAGTATTACAGCACACAGTCCAAGAGCTGTGGTTACTGAAACTAAAAGAAATCCAAGGAACTTCTACTGATTCTTCCATTTTCACAGATCTAATGAGAGAAGAGTATTTTGACCTTTTAACCTCTGTCGGCATAGCAAGCAGTATCTTAGAACTGATGGGACCAGCCTATTCATTTTGAATAATGTAATGTCAGAATTACTGACTTTATCAGTGTGTTGCTTCATCACTGGGTCAGATTCAACCTCTTTCCCATTGTATGGTTAATAAAGAGGGAACAAGTAACCCTTCAAAGAAAGATTCACCTCTGGATGTATATGTAGGTTGAGAAATCATACATCAAAAATGATGTATAATATCAAGGTGGGGCTGGTGCTGGCTAGACCCCTCCAGAAAATTCAGGAATCGTCCCCACACGTCCCAAAAGCATTTTTGTGATTTGGATTCACTGCAGTGTATCTGATCCATTTGTATTATAAATAACATCTCGTTTAACCACCTCTGACAACTTCCACAATAAAAGCATGACTTTTTTTAGCTATGGATCTGATGTTTGAGGAGGACAGGTAACTTTAAGACTTTGGTCTTTCTCCATTATGCTCAGATGGGATACATACAAACATGAGATTAGAGATGCAGAAAGCTTCCTTTAATGACACTTCCTATGAGTGTGTACTCTGCCATGTTCTTTATGTTGTAAAGCAGAATAACCAACTCTTGTTCACAATAACAAGATGTGCTTGCAAGACTTAAAGGTTCATACCAGTTTGAAAGAAATATAAAAAGATTAAATGAACATTAATCAAGCAGTCCAACATATTGTAGACCAGCTAGAAATGGCAGTATATGATGTTCCTGGAAATGTGTTCCCCTTCTTGTGTTAATGCAAAAGTTTACAAATGATTATTATATTGATGGTTTCTCTTAAACTTCCATTTACACCATTAACTTCCATTTAAAGTTTTTTTATTATGTGTGGTTTGTATTTGTGGTTTTCCCTCTTCAGCCCTTTTCTCTTTTTGGCACCTGACAGATAGGTGTGTTTATGATCTTGATCATCCTCTGATATTGCCATGTAAACTTGTGTGCCTCCTGCACTCCTCTCAAGCACCACTAGAGGGCCCCGTGTGAAAGCGGGGTTAGCCTGGGCTCACTGACCCTGAGGAAAGCCTGAACCAAGGTAACAGCCATGGGCTCACTGACCCTCATCACCCAATGATATTTTCGCCAAATAAGAACAAAATGCCTCAGATTCATACGGCATCCCGTTGACTCGGGGTGCTAAGTGAATGCTTATATCCCCCAGCTAGAAACAGCCCTGCCCAGGGGGATCAGTTATCAAGTGACGTGATACAGTGTGCTACATTTAATCGCTTAATACACTTACCTGTCGTTTCACATAGGACAATGTTAACTATGATTTTACATGTCTTTAACAATCCTGTGCAGGCTGGAAGTGGGTATGGGTTGTCATTATGCATCATTATTTATCATTGTTTAAGAGGACAGACAATGCAGCATAACCATAACAACAGTGTGGAGGCAGCACATAGGCAGATGGGAACTGTGACCCAAAGACAAAACGTGAGAAATGTATATGTATATTTCAGTGGCTGATGAGACTCAGGTGATGAGGGACAGCATGACAACAGTGATGAGAAACAGGTACAAGGACATGGAGATGAAAACAAAGAATTAGCCCTCAAGCCACTGGTGTGATTTCTGTAACTCTTCTGTAATGCTTTTGTGGTCATTTGTCCATCTGTTACAGGAGACCTTTAATTGACAAATGTCTTCTAGCACAGAGGGAAGCAGGGGTGTCAGGGGGGGTTCAGATGTAAACACACTATCTCCGTTTTTTTTTTCATACGTTCGACAGTAGGAGTTAAAGTGGCCCGGACCAGGGAAGCCACTTTCAATCGATACACCATTCATGTGGTGGGGTTGTGGGGATTAGGTGGATATTCTAGGCACTCTGAAAGGTTATTTTGCAAAAAATTGTAGCATTTAAGAAATCTAAAACAAATCTAAACAAATATGTACATAACATTTGAAGGAGATGAAAAGAAATGCTCCTTTTGATCAACTAGCCTCAAGAACAAAAACCAGTCAAGAAACTATTATGTTCCTCTTTTTTCTTTTTTTTTAAACCACTGGGGGGTGTATGAGTGAGGTGAGGATATGGTACAGAAGCTTTGAATGAACAGTGTGTAAATGTGCAAATGTTCCAGGCAATGAATTAAAAACATTAAGTATATTTATTTTGATGTACTATATTAAATAAAGCTATGGTTTTCATGCAAAACAGGAATGTTTGTTTTTTTTTTTTCTTGTCATTGTGTCCTATAAAGTACAACATAACAGAATTGCATTGTTGTTTACTTTTCCTAATTTTACAGGTTAGGGGATCAGCGTAAAGCTGGGCTGCCTGCCTGGGAGTAGCCAACTGGCTCCTTGGTGCTCAGCATTTTGTTCAGTCTCCTTTATTTCTCCCACCTCTCGAGCTTGTTTTTTTTTTCTCGAGTAAAAAAAAAAAAAAACATGACATTGTAAACAAGTTCAAACCATTTTAGAAATTTATTATTAGGGATTTTATAATGAAATTGTGGTTAGGTTTTGTTTATCACAAAACGTACTGCTTATCACTGTTTACTTGCACCAATAGAAATTAAAGGATTAAGGCATGTGATCCCATGATAAATCAATTCATCTGACTCCAAAGTATATTAGAATTTGAAATTATTCGGACAGAATATTATATAGTAACTACTGCTAATTATTTAATAACTATGGAAAATAATTTATGTAATGTCAGGTCCAGTGACTTAAATGTCCAGTGTTGCTTTAAATAAACTGACTTGGCTATGTATTCTGAGGTCATGGACACAATAATTCTCATTCTGTTAACGACTGGACACTGAAGGCCTGGTTCTACAATGAAATGCTACAAAATTGACCTTGAACACTCTTACTTTATAAAAAGTACTAGAACCTTTTTTCTGTTAAAATATTCTAGTAGGATTTGCTCAAAAAGTAGGCTGACATTTTCACTGTGTAACAGCACAGTATTCATATATATCACATAAAACTAATTTGGTCTTTTTATTGTCACAAGTGAATCATATCTGCTCCAAAATGTACTGATATTTTTGCCCTGGCTTTCAGTCGTACCCATCATTCCAGATGTTGAGCAGGTATCGTTGAATGAGGTTTCATAAGTTGTCCATCCATGCCCAGAAAGAGAATCCACTGGCATCACTCTGAAGGCATGAAACAATGACTGAACCTGCAACAGTTCTTAGTTTATCAAAGAAACTGGACTGATGTTTGATTTTCATCAAAGTAATATTATCTTTGTAGACTTAAGACAGCATATCAACATGGTATCTATGTGATCTGTCTGATCTGTGCATCTTGTGAGATCAGATGCTCCCTATATAGGATTCTGGTAGAAAGAGAGTTTTGCCCTAAACAAATATACCCCGCTGTTTTGTTTCCTCAGATTATATCTAATTTCTGGCCATATCAAGCCATATTACTTTGGTAATGTTAAGTATAGTCAGCAGCACTATGAAGTATCACAAAGTTTTGTTTCATCAGTACTGGTTAGACAGAAGTGAAACAAAGCTGTGAGAATGCAGAAGGGTTGCCTCTATATCACTTTCAGGATTTCTTCTGGATCTCCTTGAGCTTCAGGACCTGCAAACACATAGAAGTAAAACCAAACCAAAGACAGATGGGTTAAGATGATGTTTCTTCATCTTGACCATTCAGTTCATTCAGTTAACGGCAAGAAATAGTTGATACCCTGAACACTCCATTCCCCGTCCCCATAGTGGTGTCATCATCATGCTGTGGGGATGCTTTTCTCAGGGACAGAGAAGCTGGTCAGAGTTGATGAGAAGATGAACAAAGTTAAATACATGGCAATCCTGAAGGAAAACCTGTTAGAGGCTGCAAAAGAGAATGGGGTTCACCTTCCAGCAGGGCAATAACCCTAAAGATACAGCCAAAGTTGGAATGGAGTGGTTTAGATCGATGCATGTTCATGTATTAGAATGGCTCAGTTAAAGTCCAAATCTAAATCCCATTGAGAATCTGTGGCAAGACGCTCTCCATCCAATCTGACTGAGTTTGAGCTATATTGCAAAAAAGAATGGACAGAAATGTCAGTCTCTAGATGTGCAAAGCTGGTAGAGACATAACACAACACTTGTAGTTGTAATTACATCCAAAGGTTCTACAAAGTGCTGGCTCAGGGGGGCTGAATGCAAACATACACCACCCTTTTCAGATTTTTCTTTTCAGTTGTGGAAAAGTTCAAGAGGTATGCATACTTTTTCAAGGCACTGTATATTAATTAAAAGCAGCTTTCACTGCTGTCCAGTACCAATACTGAATTGTTTGAGCTTGATTTCAACACCTGGTCTTATGTTTCCACAGCAGAGGGCATCTCTATGCAAGTCTGTAAAGTATGTAACTTACCCTTGCTTACGGCTCTATGCATGTCCAGAATGTGTGTAATCGGTAACATAACCTTTCTAGGACAGTATAAAAGCATCCAGCCTGAATTCTTCTGCCTCCAGGTATTTTTCTGCTGTATCAGTACGTTGGGAAGTTGAAGTATGAACACACGTGTCTCGTACAACATGTCGTGGAAGCAGTAAGATGCAACCAGTGCCAATGAAAAGTGGATGAAGAATATATTCTGCAGCTGGATTATGGTGTGTACAAACACAGTGGGTCACACCAATGAAATTCATCACTAGACACCGACAGTAGACATCAGTAAAAAATTCATCCAATGTTTGAATGCAACACCCCCCCCCCCCTAAGGACAGTTTCCCTGTGTTACAGCTATAAGACAGTTTGGACTGTCTGCACAGTCCAGCTATTGTCAGCACATTAGAATAATGGTTACTCCAATGTCAGCATGGACGTGTTCAGTGTCCAGAAGATGATTTTCACCACTTATGCAACTTTACCAGGATTCATTTCAGATTCAACAATGCTGCAACACCCTTTCAAAGACTCCTGACAAACATACATAAAAGTAAATTCTTAAATTTTATTTGTTAAATCAGTTACATTGTGGCATACACATCAGTTGTAAACTGACATTCCACAGTTGTTTGGGAATATAGATTCTGCAAGACTGAGTTAGTGAACTTAGCCTCTAATACTTGATTGATGCGGCTTTGTCAACAACTACAGCTTCAAGGCAAATTGGGAAAGAAGCTACAAGCTTGGCACACTTATTTCTGGATTTGTTTTGCTCATTTTGGTATATCCTTGCAAGCCCCAACAGGTTGGAAGGGGAGCTTTGGTACACAGCGATTTATAGCGCTTTCCACAGATGGATTCAGGTCTGGTCTCTGGCTTGGCCACTTAAGGACATTCACAAGCTTTCTCTGAAGCCACTCCTTTGTTCTCTTGGCTGTGTGTTTCAACTTGTTATGTTGGAAGGTAAACCTTTGCTCCAGACTGAGGTCCAAAGCAATCTGCAGCAGGTTTTCTTTAAGGATCTCTCTACATGTGACGCTTGTTATTCAGGCCAGAAAGTTAATTTTTTATTTAAGACCAGAGAATCTTGTTTAACGTGGTTTGAAAGTGCTCTAGGTGCCTTTAGCAAACTCCAAATGGAAATGGTCATCTGACAATGGAGCAAATATGAAAGGCAAACATGAAGGTGTTTAGGCAGGGATACTGGAAAAATAAATACTTGCTGCACATTGTATGTTCCCTGTTACCACTCCTTTGTTCTCTTGGCTGTGTGTTTCAACTTGTTATGTTGGAAGGTAAACCTTTGCTCCAGACTGAGGTCCAAAGCAATCTGCAGCAGGTTTTCTTTAAGGATCTCTCTACATGTGACGCTTGTTATTCAGTCTAAAAACATTCTTGGTGGTTTCAAACATCCATTTATGATGGTGGCCACTGTGCTCTTTTGTGCTCTGTATTGTTTTGTCACCTTCTGAAGTTTAGTCGTCACATTTAACTTCTCCTTTGCTCTGTTTTTATTGTCTCAGCCATTACTCTAGTTGTGTAGTTACGTTGGAATATCTATTTGCCCATGTTTAGTCATTTCCTCTCGGTGCTACTTTCTTGATTTCTTAGTGTTCCTAGCAATCATACTTTTAGCACTCAGTTTGCCCATGTGGTGGACTAGTGTTGTCATTCTTTTGTGTTTGTCTTCTGTTGTTTTTGTTCATTAAACCCCTTTAATTTTCATCCCTGCCTGTGGTTCCCAGTGCTATACTTGCACATATGTTCAGCCCAAGCCACCCAAATGTTATGCTCTCCACTAAGAGTTAAGATAAAGATCACACACAGAAACTCTGAATGAACAGCATGTTACTATCTGGTGTTTTTATTATTGGTTTTATTTCATATAATCTTTTATTCATAGTAATTAACTGTTTAAAGTAATATAACAAAAACAATATTTTGTTATATGCAAAATATTTACAATCCAGTATGTTTTAATGACCATTTTAAAACAAAATATATATTCTTCTCAAGCAAACTTGTAGTTTCTCTCCCATTTTCTACAATAAGAGCATACCAGAATTATACCCCTAACACACACATAAGAAAATTATATAATTTAACATTTTATGAAGAAAAAGGAAAATCTTTCCTGCATGCTTAAGGTTTGCTATCCAACACAGAAATTTGAAAAAAAACAACAACCATGGCTTGCACTCAGCAGAAGAGTATAGCTGCTTGGCTATACTCTTGGAGTTATGAACAATTTAATATTTTGAAATTTGTGACTAGTAACTAGTGACTGAAGCCATCCGTGTCACCAGAACTTTCTATAACACTCAGATAGTCCCAGACAACACACACACACATTCACAAGCTCTGGCCTGCACACTGCACTAGCATCACTGTAATAAACTGTTCACTGTTTATAATTTACTGCTGAAGTTCCTTTGCTGACACAGCTTCATTAGCAGGCTAGGATAGAGCAGTGAGGAGAAATAACATGGATCCTATATGTGCTGGTGGCAAAAGCCACTAACTAAAGGAGGAGGTTTTGGGGTGAGCGTTACCCGTTACTATGCCTATAAGCTCTTCATTTCTCCAGTCAGAGACAAACAAAACATTACCATAACTCCAAAGGGTTAGCAGAGTGCGTAAGCAGAGCATAAATACATAATGGCACTGTTTACTAAAACTCACAGCATAGGATTTCTTGGGAAGCTCTGCTGTAGTGGGTGTATTGTATACATCTGGTGCTGCTGTAGCAGTAAAAACCGCAGAGATTCTGTTGTTGCAGTAGTACAAAATGCAGAAAACCGAAGATAGGATTGCTCTCAAAACAGAGGGATTACAGAGGGATTACAGAGGGATTACAGAGGGATTACAGAGGGATTACAGAGGGATTACAGAGGGATTGCTCTCAAAAAGAACACCACTTGCACACTACTGCAGACAAAGAAACTCAGTTCACTTCATATAATTAGAGGCTTTTGTCACATCTTATTTGAAAGTTTTTATCAGGTCCAGGTCAATAAGAACTTTCCCCAGTTATCACAAATGTGTCCGTTCTGTTGTCTTTGGTAATGTGCTCATGGATTCCAAACTCCTCTGGGCTTAAAGGTAGAAGTCTTGTACCTGAATGGGAGACATATGAGCATTTCCACACTGCGGCACTGCCACTACACATGTTCTGAAAATGCACATTTATTGTTAGGGTGAAAAGTATAACTTAGAAAATATGCTGTTTTAATTGGTGCAGCTTTTAATTGCTGCTGCACGGTTCCACTCAGGTATTAGATGTGTGTAAACATGCAGACACACAGCATTCCGTGTTAGCAAGAAAAGAAAAACAAATGTTAGAACTTTTGCAAACTTACACCACAGATACGGGAATCATCTCCCTTGACATGTATGGACAAACAGGTTTATCCACGTCCATGGCATTTGGATCTGAAATCAGAAAATTTAACAAGAATTTTAACAAACAATACATTTTTTAAATATTCTGCTAAACTTCCATGTAACTCTGCTTTATTCCTTTGTATCATGACTCATGTGTTCATGAGTTCACCTTTCCTGATTTTTTGTTTCTGTGTGTATTTTTCACTACCTAAATTCATATTATAAAAAGCTATTAGTGAACCAAGGCAAAAACAAATTAGAACTAAAGCAGAGCTACGTCCCTGGAAAATGAAGGTTCAAAGCCGTTGTTGTCCAGCTATTAAATGTGTACCGTGACTGACGCTGCTGAAATGGCGACCAAACGCGATGTCCTTAGGGATGTCTGGATACAGGTAGAGCAGGGGGCTTTGTGGAATGTTTCCAGCAGCCATTAGTCTATAATTTCTAATGATGTCAGGAAAAGTGATAGAAGCTAGATCTGACTTTGTATAGGGCTTCACAGAGTGTATCTGGGGTTCACCTGTGGGTTTCACACACACACACACACACACACACACAATTTTTTTAGACTGCATACGTGTGGTTCCACTCAGGTAATCGATATATCCAAACATACATACACACACCATTCTGTGACTGCTCCACCCATGATATGGTGATTCCTCCGTCTTTGCACGTCTCACTGAAGCGCAGCAGGAAGGTGCCATCATTTTTATCCCACAGCATACCCTTCTCCTTTTCTTTACTAATGAAGCCTATGATTAAACTGCATGTGTGTGGGCAAGGAAAGGACAGTGTTTAGTCCTAAACAGTTTCAGAACCATTTTTAATCTTCTCATCATTGTTCAGCAAAGTATTTTCAGTAAAGGTCACCTCAGATGGTATATGGATGTGAAGAAGAGTTAAACATCTTAGAGTTAAGGATGCAGTAGAAGTTCTAGTAAATGGAAGGCTGCTTACTGCATTCCACAAAGCATCAAAATGTAACAATGATGCACATGTCGAGAAATGCTGCTCTTTACTGGTGAAATGTTTTTTGTACTCGTTTTAATTATTCTACTTTAAGAATTATTTGCTACAGACTTTAACCTTAAGAATCCCTGGAAAAAGTACTAAATAATTTTACTTGAGTTAGTAGTAATTTAGGTGAAAATGACTGAAAAAAGGGTCAAATAAAAAGGGGATGTAGTATTAAACATTTCCTAATTGTATTTTAAAAGTTATAGTATGTAAATAAATATGTTGCCACATTGCCATAGTGATTGAATCATATCTGCTGGGTTTGTTCTTACCCATCATTCCAGATGCTGAGCAGGCATCGTTTAATGAGGTCCAGTATCCCATCAAGCCAAAGCCAGAACGGAACTCCCTTCTCACTGGCAGTAAGCTAATAAAAACAGAGGTACAGACACTGGCTGAATTTTCAAGCATTCCCTTTTCCCTTACCGACAGAATTACAGCACTGTCCACTTCAGAGCTGTTCTCACACCCATATGTAGGTGAGCTTCTCCAGTCCTGCAGAGCCATAATCCTCATAACTGGTTTCCCTACTCTAACCTACCACAGATCCACTATAGACTGCTCAGATCTGACATTATATGCCTATCAACACCCATACAGCACTTAGCAGGTACACTGGCAACCCCCATTGCTCCTAAAGGTGACAGAGATTACATATATCTCAGTGGTTTTTCTGTCACGGTAGCCACCCCCAACCGTGCCTTGTTTAATGTAATGTGTAGCATGTGCATCTTGTTGTCTGGCATCCATGTTTGTTTAATAGCTACGTGTTAGTATTTTGTAAGTATGCCAAATAAACTTTTTAAGAAGAAGAAGCGTTCCTCTTGTCCTCAGATTTTATCAGTCATCTTAGCAATTTCATTTGCGTCCTCTAACAGAAGTGAAACAAAAAAAAGTATGTTCTTCTAGGGCTGGAAGAAGGGCAGGAGTCAGTCTCTGTCTCTTTTCACTGAAGAAACTTGAGTAAACATCACTAACGTGCTCACCTTCATGAACATACTCCAGGAGATGAGTGAGTCAGGGTCTCCCTGAGTCTCTGGACCTGCAGACACATGGAAATAAAATCTAACAAAGTTTTCAGAACTATTTAAAAATTATAACAAGTATGTTAACTTTTGGTTTCTTTAGCATTTCTGTTGCTTCTGAATGTGAGGTCACAGAGTCTGGAAATTCCTTCTGTTTCCTCAGAAAGACGTGGTTCCACTTTTCAATAATAGTTCTCTAAACTACATAAAACGCTTTTCATTTTAAAACAATTTCAGAAGTGCAGCCCTTTTTTTAGGATAGCACCTTATACAGTCTTATGGTATTGTTTATAGTGACTCATTATGTGAGACTCACCAAGCATTTTGTCTGCGAGCATGCTGAGCTGTTCTGTGCTGAGCCCTCTCTTAGTGACAGAGGAGAACTGCCAGCTCAACACCTTGGCCAATGTCCCCCACATGACCGTGGGAGGATTCAGGAAAAATGACAGGCTCTGAAATGGAATTTATTCTCTTAGCTGTTAGAAAATGCAGTTTAAATTGGCATGTAAACTTGAGAACAAGGAAATGCCAAGGCTTGGTCAGCGAAGTTTGACATAATCAGTTTAGGGTGCCAAGACACCTGCTGGAAAATGGCACTTACCTGGCAGTCAGTGCAAAGCATGTTATACCAGAGAATGGAAGCCCAGGCACTAGATAACTGGCTGATATGAGAGATGACCACAACAGGAAGTGATGTAGTCTGATCAAGCACACAGAGAGATGTGCACTCAGTACACAGCACGTAACACTGTCCTCGACTGACTCTGAACATATTGGTTGTAGCAGATTATTATGTATAAAAGGAGAAAGACCCTCAAAGTAAAAATGCATTTGAAGAGAACAGTGTGCTGGTCTCACCATTAAATCAATGGACAACCCCTGTTGACTGAGCTGCGCGTTGAAGCTAATGGAGTGGAGTTCCTCCATGATTAGAAGAGGGACCTGAGTTAGAGCACATAACATTTATCAACCACCCAAACTCAAACTACACACTAACTACACTAACTACCTACACTCTAACTCCACCCCACACTCATACAATACTTTGAAGTAGACCTAAAATGTTTAACTATGGTTTTTGTTCAAAATATAGCAGCCAAATGACTACACATAACACTTCTCAGGAGTGACCCAGTGAAATGTGCAGACTTATTAAATATTCTAAAAATCTTAAAGGGAGGACAGTCTTTGTTTTGTTTTTTTTTTTTACATTAAATGATCTTCAAGATTATATTATGATGTTTTTTTTCCTTGTATTTGACCCTCACAACGGGACTACATCTAGTCAAAAAACAGTTACTATGTAGTGAACAGGTGATAGTTCCTCACCTCATTTGTCCTGTTTCCACGTGTTTTCTGTTCTTTAAGTTGCTGTGGTTAGAAAGCAGCGAGAAAGAAAGCAATGCTAAATATATTCATATTCACTCTTTATATTGCTAACATTGACAGTTTTAAGATAACAAGCCTATATTGTCACTATACACATGTACAATGAGATTAAAAGCAGCTCCTTTACAGTGTGATTTGTTTTATTAGAGTTTATTAGAGTTATTAGAGTTATTAGAGTTGTCAATTTTTCTAATGAATCAGCGGTGTCTTGTTCATACCAAATGTCGGAATTCAGCTGACAGACAACCATTTGATTCTTCAATGTTCATGACCTTTGAGCTGGTTCCCACAATATAGAATCTACGAAATCTACATTAGCAGATAATTGTCAGTCAACATATATGTAAAGGATGATCAAATGTAGTCATTTCTTAAAAAAGTTTAAAAAAAAAAAAATAAATAAAAAATCCATACCCCTTGACTGTGTTCGTTTCTGTTAAATCCCTATAGATGAAAAAAAAAAAAAACTAGTATAAATAAGTTTTGCAAAATGCATGTAATTTGTCTTTGGTATTCCCTCTTCTGAACTTACTTGTCAAAAGCAGCTGTGACTTTAAGTTGGCAGTTCAGCTCAGGTAGCATAACCAGCAGCCTGTGGACAGAGGAAACTACTGTTGCTGGTATTCCTGTTGTGGTCTGTGTTCTTGTTGTTGTATGGAAAGTCTTTCCATGACCAGATGACCTTCTGTATGTTAGCTGGACCTTAGAACGACTCTGTGAATCTGAATATGGCCAATTCCTCTGTTCTGAGTTCACCTTTTATGGTGTGTTTTTTTTTAATTCAGATGAATCTGAATGAATACTGATACGAAACTACGGAAATGAGTTAACAGTTCACCTGAGTTTGACTGTGAACTGTGCCCCCGTCTTCAGCACCAGGGGTCTCTGAGGGTGTGTAGGCATGCAGGGCTGCCTCTCCACCACCATGGAGCTGGAAGACACATCACAAGCTTTTCCTTCCAGCTCTGGTCTACAACCAGCACTGACCATGAAGTCTAGGCAGGTCTCCCCCAACCCACAAGCATGACATACTTGGTAAGGAGGTTTGTGAAGAGCGCCAGGGCCTGCTCCTGCAGGGAGCTCATGCCCAAAGCAACAGGGTCGTTGTCGTAGGTGAATTTCAGCACCAGCTCCTGCAGCTTGTTCAGCTGCTGCCGGATCTGCTGCAAACACTCTGCCACTGCTGTGAACCTGAGCAACACATCACACTTGTTCACTGACTGCATATCAGTGCATAAATAATTAAAGGTATAAGAAAATGTAGGTCAATAAATGACTAATGTTGTGAGTTCAGTTTTTAATAAGATTGTTCTAATCATAACCCCAACCTAAGACCAAAACCTAATCCTAACAGGGGTACCATAACCTCCACCAAAAACCAAATCCTACCCCCAACCATAACTTCAACCCAAAACCTAAGACTAACCCCAAACACAACCAAGACCTAAACCCAAAATCTAATCCTCACCCCAACCATAACCTGTTGTATTTAATTTGTGCAGAACTGTACTGCTGTGGCTGTGAATAAATAAAGTATTTATTGTGTTATCTTATTTCAACAGATAAAACAGCGCCCCTAGAGGCCCTCACCAGGTCTGCAGCTGGTCCAGGCAGGCATTTGGGGGCCCTCCAATGCAGGCCATTTGCTGCCTCTGTTTCCACTCAGGGAGCTCCACAGATATAAGAGTGAACTGGATTTGATCCACTAACTTTAGTATACATGCTATTTCATTTACTACCACCTGCACACACACACACACACACACACACACACACACAGAGTTACCATGCAATATGATTACCCTGTCAGTCCTCTGAAGACAAGACCTGCGGATGCTAATGTAGCAAAAGTAGTCTGTCACTAGAGGTTTGCAGCCAGATTCTTTGGTATGGGAAGCGTAAATGGGCTGTATTTCACTGCTAGTAGGTACTCATGAGTTTGGTTAAGGCGTAGTCCAGACTGTATATTACAGATACAAGAGACAATCAACAAGCCTTGGTTGTGAACAGTAGCTGTGAATCCAGAGCTGTCTATGAGTCGATTTTACTTTAAGCACCAGTTCCTACCTCTCTTGTGCTGTTGAGCTTAATGAACATTGCTCTGATCATCAAATTTTCGTGCTCGATCTCTTTGGCTGTTAGTGGATTCATTTCAGACTCCACTGAAACCATGAAGAATACAACAAAATTTAGTCACAATTTTCTGACGTGATTATTCTGATTAATATATTTAATGAATAGGTTTTTATTTTCTGCTAATTTGGTGGTCTTGGCAACTGGAACAGCCTCACCCTACTGTCTACAGTGCCATTTGTACTGATCCACTATTTTAGCATGTAAAACATGCTTGCATAAGAATTACTGAAAATATAGCACAATGCATGATATAAGCAGGAAGTTATACAAGCTTCTCCCTTACCCTGACTCTGTAAAGTTTTCCTCTTGAAGTCATGCTCGTCTTGTAGATCCTCCAGGGCCTGAATATCCTGTTCTGCCTCCTGGGGAAATCAATTCCATCTTTTTACTCATTTTCAGGCTTGATCTAAAAGCTCTATCAGCTAAAACTCCATTACAGTCTGAGGTCAGAAACAGAATGCAGAATTTTCAGTTACTCAAAAATGTTCTTAGATTCCACCGAGATACAGTTCACATCAAATTCATAATATTTATAAACATGATATTAGAATAAATATATTTATTCCAAGAACAGGCAGGAAATTCCGTGGTAATAAAAACAAACAATTGTTTCATGTTATTCAGGAGAGGTTTAACCTTTAAAAAATGTGTTGATAGTTGTGGTTTTTCGTCTATATTCTGAACCCAAACAAATGAGTTGCATTTCCCAGCATGTTCACCATCCAGATGGTTACGTGGAGTGATCGATCAGCCACACCTGAACACTTTTCTTCAGCTGCTTCACTTGGTTGTCCAGTTGCTTCTGTTTCTCCATGACAACGTTGCCCTGTGGCGATCCTGCATCCTCCTAGCAAACACAATACAGATTCATTCTCGCTTCCTCATTCTCCTCTCAATCCGAACACAGATTCATTCTCTCTTTCTCATTTTGTTAGTAAACCCAGCAAGGACAAATTCAGCATTAAATTAAAAACTTAGCATCAATAAATAATCATATGTTAAATGATAATTTTTATTTTTAATGTTGCTTTAAAGTATACCTATGATATAATACTGCAATAAGAAGACTAAAATTGCTGGCATGAATAACTCCATCATTTTTGTACCTGTGTTTTGAGGGCAGATTCCAGAATTGTTTTCTCTTCTTTCAGGTAGTTGGATATGATCATTGCCATCTGCACTGGATACTCCTGAAAGTGCTCCTACAAAAGCAGTAAAGCCACTGTTATCAGCTGTAAAAAAAAACCAAAAAAAAAAACCTCACAAAACATCATAAATATGTGGCTACAGCATAACAGGTGCTAGATTGACAGCACTGATCAAGCACGTATGTGGCTGTGTAGTGCAGGTCGGTCTCAGTCTGGGAGATGAGGTGGGTTCGTCTGGGACCCTGCACCTGTAGGTTGCGTTTTATCTTGCGGATGTTGTGCTGAAGCAGGAAGTTGTTGCCCAGGCTGAGACGCGCGTACTGCTCATCCAGCTGACTGAGAAGCTCATGGAAACGCACCGTTGCTAAGGAGACGTTAGCAGCCACGGTGTCCCTGCACCACATAATGTCAATGATAAACGTCCGCAAACAACCTCCAGATGTCTAAAAAAATGCAAATGGAATTCTAAACAGAAAGTTCAGAGGCAGCATATGGTGATGGTGGTAAAGCACAGAGAGTGTGTTAATTACAATTAAACCCAGAGAAAGTATAGTGATGAGTGATCTGTAATGACCTGTATGTGCTAAATAGTATTTTATATCTAAATACAACTTCAACTGGTAAAATATGGCAATAGAATAAACATTTAACTCCTGTTCTGTACATATCAAGCGGAATATTAAAAAAATGATCGTGAATAACTAAGAATTTAATTTGACACCGACACCTTGATATTGACACAGTGACACCAACACCTTGATCTTGTGATCCACAGCACAAATGATGCGGGACTTTTTTTTTACTAAGATAAAATTAAATGCTGTAATCTCAGACTGCAACAGATTCAAGATTACCAAAACCGAGGCTGGTTATCCCATAGCTGGTGTGATCCAAAATAACAATAAACTGAAGGGCAAAAAATGAACACTTCTTTTTAAAAAAAAAAAAAAAGAAAAAAACATCACTTTTTTTGAGTGAATATGAGTGAATCAAACCTGCTTCCTTGCCTCTCCCTAAACACATGATATATCCATAAGCACATACTTGAAGGTAAGTGCATACTCTGCAAGATGATCTTGCCATGAGAGCTAAATGACATGCAGGTACGGTGCGAAGCATATCACATCTCACCAGTCATGGCTCTCAATCCACTGGCTGAGGTACTGACGGATCTCCATGGGGAAGAAGTCATCATAGAGCTGGTCCACTTGCTCTAGATATCTGGAATCCAGCTGCTGTAGCTGGTGCCAAAGAGCCATCTACCAGCAAAGAGCAAGATATATGGGTAATAAAGTATACATATACATAATTTTATTTCTTTATTTTTACTCCACTACATTACACTGAATTGGACTGGGTAGGTCCAATTCGATGTGTTAGAAGAGGGGCACAGAGGGTAGTCATTTCTACTGAATTCCATATCATAAATATGAAAGAAGGGGGCTAAATGAATCAGACATGAGTATTTGGTCGTGTTTACTTTCAATGTCCATACAGACGTACATTTACAATAACCTAATTTGCAACTTGAACGGCACTTTCCGTTTTATAACATCTGACAAACCAGCTTTCTAATATCTTACACTATTAGACATGCTTCACAAGAGATAAAGACTTCTTAAACATTAACCAGTTTGTAGCTGACACTATGAACTATGCTGTGCGTTCTGTGCTGGACAGATTTTTAGTTCTGGTTGAATAATACACAACACACCTAATCTACAGCTCAGCAAATTAAAAAATTTCAGAAGAATCATGCAAAAGGTCTGGAGAATGAGTATCTGAGAGAGTGGCTTCAGAATTCTTTGATGAATTCTGTCCTGGCATTAGTCTTATAGATTTTGTCTACTTGTTCTACATGTAGATCATTCTTGCAGCTAAATGACCATCACACTGGACTTTCCAAAAAGTTGTAGGTTGCCACAAGTACAATGGGAAAGTTCAGATAATTTGCCCATAAAGAATGAAACAATGGATTATTCTGAATGTTAATACTAGAGGTGAATTACGGGTGACAGCATGGAAATTAGGTACATAGTAGAGCGGTGAAAGTTTTCAAATAATACGCTCCGTTAAGAAGTAAGTAAGCAACTATAACAGAATGTTTTAAATGACTCTCTGTTAATGGATTTCTCTTATAACCAAAAGGCTGTTAAAGACGTTTACAGCATTTGGCTGACACTTATCAAAACCAACTTGTAATTGTGACTGAATACATCTTGAGCAACTGAGGGTTAAGGTTCTTGCTCAGGGGCCCAACAATGGCAATTTTGCAGAGGTGGGGTGTGAACCTCCAACCTCTTGAATACTAGTTGATTGTCTTAACCGCTATGTGGAAAAGATCACTATGTTGCATTCAAGTCATGGGATTGAACATGAATTGTGCAGGCTCATTCGACTAGTAATCAGACTAGTAATTGCTGGTTCAGTGTGTAATCTCAAATCACTGTAGATATGTGGTTAAACAGGGCTTGTGAATCATCGTCCTGGAATATCGCGCTTTGCAGATTTCCAACGCCCCTTACTTGGTTGTGAAGAACTGGCAAATCAGTGGCTTTAACTATTTGGTTCATTACCAGGGATTATGAAATAATCCAGGAGCTATTTTGATTGTCGGATCTGAAAGGTGTAAAATGTACTACATGACCCACGCAGTTGCATTTGAATGCCCATATAGTTGTGTTGTTAGCAATCAGAAATTCAATAACTTCATGACTTTTTTGGGATTACATTTCCTAGACATGAGATATTTTACACTCACTAAAAATAACCTGTCGACACATAATTGTGATGTAAATCTCTCATATTAGGTTGAATAAAGCAGACATTCATAGTACCTAAGTACCATAGTACCATAGTACTTTCCCTTGTGTCATATCCATAGCAGTAACTGCCAAATCCCATTACCTGTATACAACCATACAATAATTTGCTTTTATCAACAATTTTGACTTTAGATCTGAATCAACCAACAGTTAACAACTCTTTTAGTAAATCAGGAAAAAGAAAAGGGAGGACTGGCAACTTACCTTTAAAAAACGCTTGCACTTGGAACTTCTTTAGTCTGGAAAAACGTGCTTGCTGGAGGATAAACGCAAAACACCTGGTGCCTTTTCTAAAGTGAGGGTTTTGTTATTCTGAAGCGTCTACCAGTTGAAATACCAGTGAAATACCAGTCTAAAAAGTAGACATTCGCAAGGGTGAAAGATGACGCCCCCCTTTACATATATTTCAACCTATCAAAATGCGTTGTTTTCCAGCGATGAGTTTCTTTCTTTTGAAAGCCAAACGTCGTTGAATGCGCATTTGATAACCACGCCCCTTTTACAGCTGGCTGTTCTATGTGAGTTGGCTGTCCTCCCTTGTGTAAAAAAGAACTCAGCAGCGAATAGAAACTTAAGCCTACATCTATATTAGAACGAAACTGCTGATTTAAAGGATCTGCATATATATTGCAAGCAGCTACGTTCTTCATAGTCAATGCGTTTGAATAGCTCAATGTTGCTAAGGTTGCGTTCTGTTTATTTGTTGCAGATGAGTATGTTTTAACAATTTGACGTGAATGTCACGTAGTTCCAATACAAAAAATAGCACAGACATAGCAACAAGCAATTTAGCTCTAACTGCGTATTTTTTTTTAACCGATAGTGTGTTTGCAGACAAGACATAACGTGTTTGAACACCGGCACGGCTCACTTGATGGAACAGCACCGAATAAACCACGCGTTTTCCGAGAAAGCGAAAGTAAGCGGGAGTTGCCATACAGCATGAATGGAAGAAACGAAACTTGAATCGAAGCCAATTCTTGCGCGTTAGTGACGTTACTTATTGAAAGCGTTAGCGTTATTGAAGGCAACTTACTCTTATCAGAGAGCTGCAGGGTTCACACCTGAACATTTATTCGTGTGTAAATTAATACAGGAGGATTTTGATAGGAACAGTGATCAATAGCTATTGATTGATACCAATACTTTCAAAAGATGTTCTTAATTTACTCTTTATGCAGACAATTATAAGAGTTCTGAAGAATAAATGAAGAAGCTTGTGTTACTTCATCACATTGCTGGGACAGTGTGTGGTTATCACAAACATTTCAGAAAAATCACTTTTAGTTTATTGTAAAGGCATATGTATCAACACATGACACAGACCATAACACCGTGAATGGAACTCCATATTTGAAGAAATAAAGTAAAATAAAAAACATAAGTAAATAGAAGTATTTTTACAACATTTGATGAAATACTTGTGCTTACAAATAAAGACACTTAGCCTACACTATCTGTCTTGAAACATTTATAAGACAAGAAGCCAATGATTAAATTTCTCAGTGACCATCAAGTTGTATTGTGGGCCTCATGGAAGCGTTGAAAGAGTTTATATATATATATATATAAAGAGAGAGAGAGAGAGTTCTTACCATTGATTTAACAATATAGGAAGTACAGTATTTTGAAATAGGCTTATTCAACAAATAAATGACTACTACATTCATAAGTTCATGTGTGCACCAACTGACTCTCTTTTGGCATCCTCTGTAATTCTGTACATATTCAGCAGAAAACGTTACATCTTTGATCTGGGAAAACAGCATCATGCCAAAGAATTAATCTGCAATGAAAGCAAAGATAAAAGTAAACTTAATTCTGGGTCATGTTTAGCTTAGCAAAGACTGGAAATTCCTCCCGGCTATGAAAGTGGTTCTCTCACTTGAAATAAATATTGGGGGGAAAAATAGCAACATAGTTTTGAATATGGTTTACATATTAAATGAGGGCTGTGAGCTCTTTCTTTGCCTTTAAAAATCACAGCAAGGGAAAAGCTGGCAAACTTACAACACTTTCAATCTCATATGGGCTGATGTGCTCACTGAGTATGTGGGACATGCCTGGAGATAAAGGAGGCTCTGGAGAAGAGCAAGACTGCGGCGAGGAGCTGAGAAGCAACACAAAGACAGTGATTCATGAAAGAAAAATGCTTGCCATTTACTTAAGCCCACTAGAAAACAAAAAGGTTTGCAGTGGAAAAGAATAATCGTTTACAGTTAGGATTACGCTTTTCCAGTACAGCACTAGAAAGAGTACAAAAATTCCTTTATTGTCACTGTGAAAGCACAATAAAACTTTGTATGAAGCAAAATGTGTTGATATTTTCATAGAATTTGCTTAAAATAAATACATGTTCAAGTGTAAAGGATGTTAAAAAAAACAGCATATGTTTGCCAGAAACCAATATATAATAAAGCAGCACAGTAGATTGGAATAAATAAAAATGTTCATATACTCACATGAGTGAGATGGGAATCAAATTTGTTGGTATGTAAGGACAAACTGTGAAGGCAGAGGTTATGAAGTAAGAGATATGCTGTATGTAATTAATTAATCATTTATTGACAAAGTTCTGACCATAATCAACTGTTTTAAATGTATTTATCCAATCCTTCATACAAATGTAGTGTGTGTACGTGGTGGCATACCAGTTCTGACTAAAAGATAAAGCATGGGTTTTACAGACTGGCTGGCTTACCTTTGTTTGGCTGACTGTTATAATGTTTCCCAAATGCTTCATCCTTGGGAATGTCAGGGTAAAGGAACTTCAGTGGGTCCTCTGGTACAATGCCATCTGCAATAACTTTGTAATCCCGAATAATATCAGCAATGGGTAGAGCACTGAGGCGGCTTTTCGTGTATGGTTCCACAGAGATGAACTTTGCCTCTCCTATGGAAAGACCCCCACCCGCCCCCACAAAAATACTTCATTAGACTTTCCTTTGGAGCACAATCTGAGACTGTGCAGAGGCACAGTTTAGGGTTGTCAGACGTCTACCAGTTCCACTGTGTGCTTGTCAGAGCATTATGGCATGTGTTCAAACTGATATTCTTCCTCCTGACTGTAAGGAGCAATTTTTAGATTTACAGCACTCCCACATGATCCTCTGATGATGGAAAAAGCTTCATGTTTGGCGCTTGATCCATATTAATTTTTGAAACATTGTTTCAGAGTAAGCATAATAAAAATGCATGTCATGCTTCTCAGAATTCAAAACTCTAAAACTTGTGAAGTTCACAGAGTTTCGAGTGAAGCAGGATATTTCGGACTTTGTAAATATAAGAGGGCGAGTCATGATAATTTTTGACTCACCCCCATATCTGTCTGTCTCACCATTTTCTTGCTGCACCCAGGTGAAAGTGATCCCTCCCAGGTGACTTTCACTGAAGCGCAGCAGAAAGGTTCCAGGATCCTTGTCCTTCAGCAGAGCACGCTCCATCTCCTTACTCACAAAGCCCATGATGTAGCTGCCAGAGCCACAGAGTCACCAGTGTCAGTTCAGTCATCACACGCAGGGCAACATCAGAGTCTTTGAAAAACAATGTCAGTGGTTGCATCCAAAACCCACATCACCACAAGAAAGAGTATGCAAGAGTAATGCGTCATTCAGATGAACAAAACAGAATTTTAAAATAATGTCATTTAGGTTTTCACATGTGTGAAATACTCATTGAGGGTCCAAAATGTGCACAAGCTATTTGTTGATACATTTGTGTAACAGTTTACACTTATCAAATGAAAACGGTTCATTTATAGCATGTAATACAGGTGCTGGTCATAAAATTAGAATATCATGAAAAAGTTGCTATATTCTATTCAAAAAGTGAAACTTGTATATTATATTCATTCATTACACACAGACTGAAATATTTCAAATGTTTATTTCTTTTAATTTTAATGATTATAACTGGCAACTAATGAAAATCCCAAATTCAGTATCTCAGAAAAATAGAATATTGTGAAAAGGTTCAATATTGAAGACACCTGGTGCCACATTCTAATCAGCTAATTAACTCAAAACACCTGCAAAGGCCTTTAAATGGTCTCTCAGTCTAGTTCTGTAAGCTACGCAATCATGGAGAAGACTGCTGACTTGACAGTTGTCCAAAAGACGACCATTGACACCTTGTGTCACAATCTGGAGAGGATTGTGAAACAAAACCCTTTCAAAAATTTGAGGGAGATTCACAAAGAGTGGACTGCAGCTGGAGTCAGTGCTTCAAGAACCACCACGTACAGACGTATGCAAGACATCGGTTTCAGCTGTCACATTCCTTGTGTCAAGCCACCCTTGAACAAGAGACAAGGACTGGACTGCTGCTGAGTGGTCCAAAGTTATGTTGTCTGATGAAAGTAAATTTTGCATTTCCTTTGGAAATCAAGGTCCCAGAGTCTGGGGGAAGAGAGGAGGGGCACAGAATCCACGTTGCTTGAGGTCCAGTGTAAAGTTTCTACAGTCAGTGATGGTTTGGGATGCCATGTCCTATGCTGGTGTTGGTCCATTGTGTTTTCTGAGGTCCAAGGTCAACGCAGCCATCTACCAGGAAGTTATAGAGCACTTCATGCTTCCTGCTGCTGACCAACTTTATGGAGATGCAGATTTCATTTTCCAACAGGACTTGCACACAGTGCCAAAGCTACCAGTACCTGGTTTAAGGACCATGGTATCCCTGTTCTTAACTGGCCAGCAAACTCACCTGACCTTAACCCTATAGAAAATCTATGGGGTAGAAGATGCGATATGCCAGCCCCAACAATTCAGAAGAGCTGAAGGCCACTATCGGAGCAAACTGGGCTCTCATAGTACCTGAGCAGTGGCACAGACTGATCGACTTCATGCCACACCACATTCCTGCGGTAATCCAGGCCAAAAGAGACCCAACTAAATATTGAGTGCTGTACATGCTCATAATATTCTAATTTTCTGAATTTTCTGAGATACTGAATTTAGGATTTTCATTAGTTGTCAGTTATAATCATCAAAATAAAAAAAAAACATTTGAAATATATCAGTCTTTGTGTAATGAATGAATATAATGTACAAGTTTCACTTTTTGAATGGAATTACTGAAATAAATCAACTTTTTCATGATATTCTCATTTTAGATAGTCAGCACTGTTTAACGTCACCTGGAGAGATAGCTTTGGAGTCACCTGGAGAGATGACAAAACAACCACCTTTTAAACAGTCACATGAAAACACACTGTACATACTGTAAGAGTCACAGACAAGCAGCTGTGGTAAAATCTTTGCTTTGATATACAATGATTGTTGAGATACCACTGATTAATTAGTCTGGGAAATGTCTCTCACCCATCAATCCAAACAGGATGCAAATATTTCTTAATGAGTTCCAGAATTGAGTCGAGCCACAGCCAAAAACTGAATGCCTTCCCTGCGATGTTTTCCTGGAATCCAGGAGGAGAATCCCCACACATTCAATACAGTTACAATTACCACACAGCAGAAATTACCACACTATATTTGAAATTATGAAGATTAGCACATTTGACACACACCTTGCAGAACCTGGACCAAGACACTTGGCAGTCATTGTAAGAGGCATGTTGACCTTGAAGTGAAACCAAAAGCACACACAATTATATTTTACAGGTTAAATGCAGACTATTTCACATTCGTTATCAATAATCACACAACGTAAATAATGAGCAGCAAAAGTAGTGACTATCAATCCACTGTAGGAATCAAGCATTGATTTTGCTTCTTTATGTATTTGTCTGGATTATTTCATTGGATCTAATCTGTAGCCTTAACAAACTACGTGGGAAAGAGGGGAAAACTCCAGCCATCTTACCCAGAAGCTTATCTCCCAGCATGCTCAGCTGCTCCTTGTTGAGTCCCCGACCAGCGAAGCTGGAGAACTGCCAGTTAAGGACCTCGGAGAGCTGGCTCCAATTAGCCCTTGGAGGGTTGCTGAAGAACGCAAGGTTCTACGACCACATTAACCGAGCAGGGGAACACAGGAACAACAGCACTCGCATACACATTTTTACACATTTTTTGGAGTCCCTGAATTGTGCTCTAAGTTTTAATGGTAAGCAAGATCGCTGGTTATGTCATGCAGCCTGTACCAGGAAACTACAGTTCTCAGCAACACCCACTACAATGGATGAGATCTGCCTCTCCAGATTAATAGCGGCACCTGTGTCTTGTTACATACGCATTATTTATTACAGGGACCCTGTAACTCACATTCTTTGTATTGTGCCACTGAGTGTCTGATTTGCTGTTTTCTGATATTGAACCTGGATTATTTTGATTTCCAACTTGCCTGCCCCTTTTGAATTTTGCTTATGTGTCGTGTTTCCTTTTGCTTTGTATTGTATGGTTTTGGATTGTTTGGCTTGTTATATTTATTGGATTGTGTTTTTGCCTGACTCTGTCCACTCTGGTGTCGACCCTCGTCTGTACTATACCAAGCTCATTGTTAAAACGGATATTACTCTCTGCATGCGTCTATCTGGTCTTGCAATGTTCCAGATGTCACGGGTTGCAATGTGCCGGCAATTTGAGGGCCCTCACAGGAGGAATCATCTCAAAGATTCTTATGCCAACTTGAAAATGAAGACCCAGTCCGAAACATTAAGCTTTCAGGGTTAATTCATGACTTTATCTCAAGCACAAGAAAAAAAAACTCTTTTGTTTGAGCATTTATGACTAAAATGGAATAGAACAACTCAGTTATGCAGGTGCATTGAATGTGTTTCAAAAGACTAAGTAGCTACTTACTAACCCACTGCTAACATCTCTTGCATTCTAATCATAATACATCAATGGGATAATGAGTGTAAGTAAGCATTCTTATTAAACTGTTTTATGCAGCGTGGTCCTATCTAGCGGCTCTGTTTGGTAAAGCCAGTCTCAGGGTTGCCTCCTGCCACTCTCTGAAGCCACAGAGTGCAGCTCTGACTGTTATTCTTCTTTCACTGAACTCACCTTTGGTTCATCTGTCAGCAAGTTGTACCACATAACCGAGGCCCAACCTGCTGGAAGTTGGCTGACGTTGGATATCACCACTAAGGGCAGGGAGCATGTCTGCACAGTGGTTGAACCACACACACATTCGGACGCAAACACACACATATACACACACATATAATGTGCATAATATGGCATTTCCCTGATTTAAAGTCTGATTTAAAGTATAAAATAGTTTATACTCTATTCAACATGTATGGCCACAAACCTCCAGGTCAATGTCGAGGCCTTGCAAACACAGCATGGCCTCAAAACTGAGAGAGTGGAGCTCCTCCGTTACTGTAAGGGGACCCTTACAGGGGACAAACAGCATTCAGTAAACCCAGCCACACAAGTAATGCATTCGTTCAAAAGTACCTGCTATTATTCGGTAGCTCCTTGTGGATTTTAGTAACTCTATCTGCTGGCTGGGGAGGGTTCTTATGTTCTGAATCTAAGCTATTTATCTCTCATGCACAACAGCACTGCCCTCTACTGTCTCGACTGTACAACTGACTAGAGCCTGCGTGTGCAGGAGTAAATAGGACATCAGTTAGTCACCAGCATATGGCAGCAGCGCAGCACAGTGCAACCGGAGGAAACAGATGTGAACTTAGAAAGGGTGTGTGTGTTCTCACCTCATTTCCTTTGGTTCCACTTGTGCATTTCTTCTCCTTCAGCTGCTGTTGGGAGGAGACACTTTAGCACCCAGGTTCACACAAAGCCACTTCCCTGCACTCTCTAGTGTTTCTGCTCAAACACACCAAGCTGAACATGTGCAAAATCAGGGAAAATGGCCGTACCAGCCATGGTCACCTGCTCTTACACACCTGGTTTTCTTTTATGCTCAGTGATAAAACCCTTTGTTTATTTTTCATTTAATCTTTATTTTACCAGGGTAATCATATTCTATTAAATTCTATTTTTAAAATGTGCTCTATGAGTTTGAGCAGAGAAATGATTCATCCTAACAGAAGTTTGCATAAATTCACAAAGCTTTTTGTGTCTTAGTAAGTCAGTTTTCTGAAGTAAGCATTTAAAAATAAACTTCAAAGCATTAGACTATTTTGAAATAAGGCAACATCTGTCTTTTCCACATTGAAAGGAATTCTACATGGTCCAGAAAACAGCACTGTATATACAACAGTGCTGTAACTCAACTGTACACTTCTGGTAGGTTCGGCAAAGAAAACCATTATGAATTTATGTTCAGTGCTTGGGTAAAAGGGAAAAGTGATATCATGTTTAATTATACATGCAGACAGCAATGTGGACAATACTGTTTTCACAATTGTTTTTTTTACTTTCCTGTCTCAATATTGAGGAGACCAATGTATGTTAGCCACAGTTCAGCACATTTTATGGTGGAATTATGGGTCTCATACCAGATGTCTGAACTCCACTGATAAGCATCCATTCGAGGATTCTTCCACATCCATCACCTTGGTGGTGCTGGTCAGGATGAAGAATTGCCGTGAACTACAGAGAAAAATAGCCGCCATCACAAACACAAGATGTTAAAAGTAACCAAGACAAAAACACAGCAGAGTCTTTCAGTTTACAGCAGAACAGTCATGTTTAAAAAAGTTTTCTTCAGAAACAACAGGCTTGGATTTAGCACTGTAAGTGAGAGATATTTCACCAGCTGTTGAATGCCTGGTGAACATAGTTCTTTAGTAGTCAGTGATGCAATGGCCCATCACACCAGTTTCCCCTGAACCGTGTTGCAGTTGCCAACTCTCCTTCCCCATAATTTAAATGTTTCTTTTGTCAAGATACCCCTCACACTGAAGCATGACCTAGAAACAACAGGAAGCAGCTTTTCACACTGAGGTTTGGGTGTACTCACATTTTGCCGACTGGGAGGTCCCTGTATACAAATACAGCACAGAGAAGTCAACAGAGATATTAATTTATGTTTAATTCTGTTTAATTCTGTTTTTTTTTTACCATTAACAATACCGCATTAGTGAAGAGCTAGCAAGATAAGCTAAATATTTTCCACTGTGATGTCACACTGAGTAAGCTAAGAGTATCTGAGCACATTTAAATACATTCATTAATGAGAAAATATGCAAACCTTAGGGTAACCACATAAATGAAATACTACTACTACTACTACTACAATCCATCTCATCCTCTTTATAATAATAATAATAATAATAATAATAATAATAATAATAATAATAATAATAATAATCACAGTAATACAATATTAATACTAATACTAGTAACAACAAAAACAACAACAAAAATAATTATTAATTAATTAATTAACTCACTTGTCAAATGTTGTCTTCACTTTGAGCTGATAATCTACTTCAGGTAGTTTAACCAACAATCTGAAAAACATCCAGAGAACTTCTAATAATACATTACATACTAACATCATTAAAATTAAACAAATTACTGAACTCTGGGGAAATAAAAAAAATCTCAACTGAAGTGATTATGCTATTGATGCCTCTTATTGAAGTCCCTAATTATATCCACATATGTATATGCAGTAAGGTGAAATAACTTGGTTTTTTATAATGATTTGCATCTTTGTAAATCTGAGCACATTTAAATTTTATGCTGTTTCTTTCATAATATCCACACTTGCGATCTCTGAGATGTAAACATACAGTTACAACAAAGACACAATGACTCAAAAGGCACATGTGAATTTGGCCTTGGTCTTGTGGAACTTGTACTAACTCGTAACTTGTACTAGAATCTGTTTTAGTACGTTGTGTCCCAAACCTGACTTTGGTGGTGAACTGCACTTGGGTCTTAATGATAAGTGGTTTCTGTGGATGTGTAGGCATACAGGGCTGCTTTTCCACCACAAAGGAACTGCAAATAAACCAGAAACTTATGAATCAGAGACTAAAGGAAGCTTCCAACTTTTCTTCACGCATATCAAATCAGCCCGCTTGTAACCACTTAATACTGCAATTATTCGCATCCTGGAAATCCTGGCAAGTTACAGAAAGTATACACGTAACATTAGTTACAGAAAGTGTACACGTAACATTAGTTACAGAAAGTATACACGTAACATTAGTTACAGAAAGTGTAGACGTAACATATGCACAGAACAATAACGTAGGACAATCAGTAGAGTTAGACTAACAGCAACAGTTACTGTGTGTTTTGCATGGTTAAGCTTACACACAAGTGCAGCAATGGTGACTGTCATGCCAGGACAATGAATAAAGTATTTGTTAAGTGTTAAAAGTTGTTTTCCAGACACCTTTAGGCAAGGTCTCATGAAGTTCAAGATCAAGTACAAAGCCAGCCCAAAGTAGCAAAAGTGAGACTGGAGCGAGACTGGAGTAAGACTGAAGTAAGACTGGGGTGAGACTGAGACAAGATCGAGATGAGATCGAGACAGAGTCAAATTGGCTAAGCCTGACTTGAGCTCAAGCTCAAAACAATGCAAATTCACTTAAAGACCATTAATTCAACTGACTAACTATATGGACTAAACCCAGCTTACAACACTATATATCAAACACCATTATATCAAAATGCTGAGTTTATTTCACAAAAATTACATCCAACACATGAGCAACAACAAAAACATACTTTCATTGCATCTGGACATTTCAGCAATATCTCATTACTAAATATAAATTCTAGTAATAAACTGATTTTAATGTTAATTCAGGAAGAGATGTCAAGTCCACAGTATTCAAGCTCAACTGAAAATTCACTGGTACAGGAGAAGACTCCCCAACTAGTTTACAGTACTGGCATGGCCCCAGACACCAAGCTCATGCATCTTACAGCAGGCTTTAGAACCATCTAAACACAGAAGGGATGCAATTTGCCCGCTGAGGGTAAATTATTACCTCTTTATGAGATGGTATATGAGATATTTTACTTGCTCCTCCATCTGAGGCCTCTGTAGAGGGATAGGGTCGCTCTCGTAAGTCACCTTAACAATCAGTTCTCCCAGTTTATCCAACTGCCTTTTGATCTGGAACAAACTCTGTGCAGTCATGGTAAACCTTCAGGGACAACAAGAAGAAATAAAACTATTAGAAATGAAACTGTCCTGCAATTTTATTTAGAGTTCAGCCGTCTGACAACAGGAAACAGGAGATTTATCTGTTTCTTTTCCCCTGATATGGTTCTTTCGTCTTTATGTGTTTGTTTTTCAGCATTTATATGTTGTACTGTAATATCAGCTGTGGGAAACTCATATACAGCATTAGGCAGGGGGTTCACATAAAAAAAAACGTGTTCCATTACAGATTACTGACGTTCATTTAAAATGTATTTGTAAGCCAATTCACATGATTACTACATGAAAGTAATCTGATGAATTCTCCTTCAGATTACTTTTTAACCCATTAACTGCTAAAGAGTTCCTGAACATTGGTACCTACAGTGTCAACCTGTATGGTCACCAACAAACTCCCATAAGATCCTGTATTTCCCCTGTGCAGATTCTTGAACAGCTCAACAGATTTGTAAACGTTGTGGATATAATCAACATGTCTCTTCCCCAATAGTCCAACACTATATATATATATATATATCAACAATGGTCACTAAAACTCTAAAACTGTCTTGTATGTGTTGTATGTGTTAATAAAAGCAAAGGAACCCATGATTCACTCTGGAAAGATCTCACAAATGTGTCTGCTCCCAGTAACATAGTGCAAAGAAAGTGCAATACCCATAATGCACTCAGGGTAGGAGTACTGTGCATGGTACATATTTTAAACCTTTTAATAGCGATGGGAACCATTCACTTGATTAGAACCATTAACAAAGGCAGAAAACTAGGAGTATAAAGGACTTGTTAAATTGTAATGTAATCTTATTGGTAATCACCATAATTTTTAAAAATGTACCAGCAATCTAATTACTGCCTTTTTCTATAACTGTAACAGAATACAGTTACATTTTTTGTGTCCTGAATAGGTATTTCCATATGTCCCAGTGTTACTACCCAACACTGCTGATATGATTCCATAGCTGCTCCCTGCTTTAGCTCAGGACTACCAGCACAGACTGGGGATTTCTGCTCTCACAACCCACTTTCTTATTCTGATGGTTACATTTACAGGCCCCATTGTTCTTTTGTTCCTTGTTTCTACCACAAGATGAAGCCGTGCATTAATTGCATCTGTAACATGAACACCTGATGGGACAAGTGTCTATAGCAAGACAACAGAATAAAAGGAGACAAAATGTCCTCATTTGGAGGCAAGAGTAAGAAAACTGCACAGGTGTCAATCAAAAGCACCCATGGTGATTCCGAATGGGATTTTCGTGTTCAGAAGTCAATGCCACAATGACTTGAAGTGACATCATCCTAGTTACAACACCACATGTTCCAGAAAAAAAAAAACGATGTCACTGTTTAACTCAGTGGAGTCCTCAACATCTCCATGTGCTTGTGAAGGCACAGCTACTATTTCAAAAGCTTTGAAATGATCACTGGGAAGGCAACTCGCTTCTACTATAAGATCACGGGCACCACAATGCTAATTTCCTACATGACATATGTTGTATATAAAATAAAGTATATTGAGTGATAGAGATGACTGGGGCTGGGGCTAGCTGGGCTGGGGCTAGCTGGGCTGGGGCTAGCTGGGCAGGGGTAATACCAGTTTTGTAGCTGGTCGAGGCCAGTGAGGACAGGGCCTCCAACACATGTTATCTGTTGTCTTCGTTTCCACTCCTGCAGCTCGGGCATCAGCTGAGATGCCATCATTGTGTCAATCTCCTTTAACACATCTCTCATCTTGGACAAAATCTCCTGTCAATAGAAGGTAAATAGTAAAATTCCAATAGGGTTGATCATATTAATAACAACAATAAACGTTATACAGTACTTTTTAAATAAATAACAACATAAAACAGAATGTAACTGAAAGAAGTGTAAAAAAAATTTTTTTTATGTCATTATTGTCACTGTTGTTTAAAACTACAACAGTAACAACAATAATAATACGTTATTATGCATGAGTCTGGGTGTCAGATTGACGTGGACTGTCAGACAGTGACAGTCATGGTTTGACACAAATTGCTCAAGCAACTGGACCACAATTATAGGTTCTAAACGCATGGCTCACTCTATAAAGTTATTAATCATTTCCAACATTGTACATCAAAGGAATTGTTGAACAACATAAACTGAATCAAAACAACAATGAGAAGCACTAGGTTATGACAGGAAATACATCTGTAGGTTACCCATAATACTTTGTCCAGGTGCCCTGAGTTGTCTGGCAGAAGTGAAAGGAGTAGGAGCAAGGTGTGAAAACACTACGCACTGTTATATAATCGACAGACGTAGTAGTGGTAAGAGAAAAGGGGTTCTGTCGGCCAAAACCCACATTCAAAATAATTCTGTTTAAGTAAAACATATCTAACAACAATATGTCATTTGAAACTAGCGCTATTCTCTTCATCGAACGCTTAATTCAACCTGAAATAGTTGTGCAGCGATTTTGATCTGTGCTCTATGTGCCCACTGCAGCTTGTTTATTTCTAGTTTATTAGATTTTGGCAGGCCATTTGGTGCAAAAAATCTTCTAATTAAAAATGTGCAGCTCTTTCGTGATATTGTGTGGTTATTCCAACATTAAATGTTCTTCCAACTTAAATGTTCCCTATATATGTTTGGTTTTCTTACAACCAGATCACGGACCACAGGCTATTAGTGGTGGTTGCACGTGGAGAAATAATAAATGACTCTTAAATTCTAAACATTTTCGGCAAGAAATTAAAACAGCTTTCACCCCTATTGAAAAGGGAGTGTACTGATGGGTTCATGCACTCGCCTTCCTCTTATAATCCAGACGGTTGAGTATTTCCTGAAGTGTCACGACTTCCTGTTTCATGTTTTGTGAGTTCCTCTCCATTGGGTCTGTGGTAATAAGTAAACATACAGCAGTATAATAAAAAAAATACTGTATAGCCATTATTTCCAGACATGCATGTAGTACATAGCAGTGTGAAAGCAGAAGACTGAGAGCTACTGCACCAAACAAAATACAATCAGCAATTCTTACAAAAATACATAAAGAATATGTGCAGACCTGTTAAACCTGAAACCCACATAAGAACTGCCTAGTTACCTACTTACAACGCTAGTTTAGGAATGCTCTTTATGAGCACGATATAGGCATTTATCCAGTGCAGTTATGCTTGTCCTGTGCTGAAGTGTATCCGGGTATCTACAGCTGTCTTACATGTGCAGAATCTTAGCTCAAAAAACACTGAGAAGCACGTGTATGACACAGGCACGTTAGACTGTCTGACAGGACAGAGCTACAGCTGGAGCTCAGCCGCCTGTCAGAGAGGAGGAGAGGAGGAGAGGAGGAGAGGAGGAGGGGAGGAGGGGAGGAGGGGAGGGGGGGGGAGAGCTGTCTGTCAAGGCTCACTCACCCCGAAGCTGAAGGGTTTTGTAACGAAAGTCGAAGTCATCCTGCATATCTTCCATATACTTCACTGCCTGGTCCAAAATCTGAATAGTAATAATAATAATAAAAAAAACCACTCTTTTGCACACACTCATCATTTCATTAAACTTGTGCGTCAGAAGGAAAGTCAGAGATCTGAAATGCTTTAACCCTCATCATGCATAGCAATGGCTTTCAGAGGGTCTTGGCCCCATAAAACGAGTGGAAATAAAACAAAATGTGATAAAAATTCATAAATAGCAAAAACAAAAGAGCGCAGAAATGAAAGAATGCACAATCCAACATACAAGATGTGAAAAGCATGAATGGAAGGGCTTTTCTGTTATAAGTTGTTTTATTTTGTAACTGTCAGTGTCAACCCTAACCCTAACCCTAGCTGTCTCTGTGGTGTTCATGAACAGAGCCATCCATGACCTCACCAGTACACTGCTGCGGATGACGGCCACTTTGTTATCCAGGTTCTTCTGTTTCTCCAGTGCTGCTGAATTTTGCATGGATTTCTCCAGTGGACCCTGCCATGGGGGTGGGGCGAGGATTAAGGACACAGGTGTGATTTCAACACACAACAGACAGCCCTAATATGGATCAAAATGAAACCAGGAAAACCTGTCTATTCAGTGTATAGCGTCACACAGCTACAGGCCACTCAGGATTTCCCCTGCTTAAGGGGGAGCTGATCACAGGGGGAGCTGATCACATCCTTTATATTCCTGTTACCTGCTCCTGCATGCTGGCAGCAGATATGATGCGCCTCTCCTCTCTCAGACAGTTGGAGATCACAGCAGATAGGTTCTGGGCGTTGTCTTTATACTTCAGCTACAAGAGAAATAAGCACAAGTTCTACAGATCTCTTCTGAAGTAACAAAGAATCTATTTTGCTGAATACTAAGGCATAGCAAATCTGGCTCAGCAGTTTCAATGGAAAGTTCTGAGTTCCTGTGGCTGAACATTTGCAGTGCTGTGGCTGAACATTTGCAAAAGCAGCAGCAGGAATTTGCAGTACAGTATCAGGAATCATCGACAACGAGGAATGCATTTGGACAGGAGTGATGTGAATATATAAATGAAAGCGATACGAAAAAAAAAACATGTGAAAACAGCTTGTTTTAGCAGATGTCAAGAACATGTAAACCTGAGTTTGTTGAAGCACACTTCAACAGGCCTTTGGTATCTACAGAAATAAAGCCTTTAACTGCAATGGAAATAGAGACACTGTTAAGACACTCTGGGAAAAATGGCCAGTCTCTTTTTTTCCCTCCACTTATAAGGGGAAAATTCCGACACAGACAAGAGACAGAACTGAAACACCCCATTCACACAGAACGTGAAATGTAACAGACATTTTACTTGTTGTTTAGGTACCCCCACGCTTTGCCATTTGGGCTGCCACTGCAACACAAGATGCAAATTACTGTGCACTGAACAAAATCCCAGACATTTGACTAAGCTGAATTTACAGTTATCCATTCAGAAATCCCCAAGTACACCCACTAAAAAAAAAAACACCTCACTCTGACTAATGTCTAGCTGTCTGTATAAATATTAGATAAACATCAGAGCAGTTCTGATCTTGTATTACAGGAATTTTCTGAAACTAGGTGAACCCTCAAATAACCTCCTTAACAGACCCTGTTACAGCCTCTGTCAGGAGTTTATTAAGCCTTCTTTCACAACTTTCATAGCTCTCACAAATCATAACAACCACCAGAAACATTCACGTTTTAATGTTTGTGTCATTTAGGTAAAGGAAATAACAGAGGCAGTAGATGAACTTCCTCCTCATTGAGCTTGAGGGCGCAGGAAACCACAGAGTTAAATTCTGCAGAGATGCTTTTCCACTGATTGCTACAAAAGACGTTCATAAATGCTGTGTCCTGTAATTGCTGAGCCTTTAACATTTATCTTTCACCTTTGGAACCAGGCATCATGTTGAAGTATGTGTAAACTTCCCAGTCAACCTCTACATAAAGCAAGAGATCACTTCTTCAATCATTTTCAGCCAATTTGTTTACTTCTGTGTTTTTCATGAAAACCTGGTCCACAAAACTGTGCTTAATCATGTAAATATCTTGTCTGATTAGTTTTACATAGTTTTAATTTTCCATAAGAATTATTTATCAGATATAGCTGTTTAATAACTGATAAAATACAAACAGTATGTCATAATATTGAATTATACTGAATTTATCCTTCACATATTACTTTCAAAAGCATTTGGTATTATTTATTTCCTGACAAATGCATATTTATAGGATTTGTGCTGTCATACAACATTGTTCCTACCAACATAATGTACAGAGAACAGTTTTCTCTATTTTCAGTAAATATGCATCTGATCGTTACAATTTCCTGTAGCGTATTTCAGGTTTTTATAAATATATCTTTCCTCTTCAATGTATATATGATCTTACCCATCAAGAACTTTATTTTCGGTACTATTTGCTAATGATAGCAATTTGTTTCTGTCTCTCAAAGATTTTACTTTTTACTTCATTAATTGTTTTATTTGGAAAAAATGGTTTGCACTTGGAAAAAATTCTCAAAATGGTCCTAGGTGTGTGTGTGTGTGTGTGTGTGTATATATATATATATATATATATATATATATATATATATATATAT
>JAOXYF010000007.1:20942529-20953362 GCA_028565775.1 Sternarchorhynchus goeldii
CTGGCGCTCATCACCGCACTGACTATTTAAAGACCACGCACAGCACACTCAGTGGCCTCCTTTTGCGCTGACCTCAGCTTTTCTGTTTCTGCGGCAGAGGAGCAGGCCTCTTGGTCATGTGACCACGTTGGCAGCTACCACGGCTTGCAGCCTACCAACTGCTGTTTCTCTGGCGATGGTTCTCTGCTGGTGGTCAGCTTCGAGAAGGTGGTGACTGTGTGGAGTCCAGACACCTGGGACCTCCTGACCACACTGTGTCAGCCTCCAGGAACCATCAGGTTAGGTCTTCTGCTTAGGCACCCCACAGTCTCCTACCCCTTGTGCTACATTGCTTTTTGTGGTAACAAACTGGTCAAATGGATAAAAACCTGCCTTGTGAAGGTTAGGCTGGTGTCTTGTAATGGTCCAGTCTGTTATGTGGTGCTCCTCTTCCTTTACCTCCCTCAAATTCTCATAATGTTGTGGATTTTGCACTGGGTTAAATTCCTGGGAACACGGAGTACATTTTATAATTAAAAAACTCTCGAAAAACTAGTTTGAATAATTTTTCTGGTAAAAAGACATTCATTGTTTGCTTTTGAGCAATGCCAAGTGTTCTGAAAACCAGCTGGGCCAGTCTGGTGAAATGTGCTGGAGAAGCACGAGTGGGTCTTCAGGGTGGCCTGAAGTAATGGGTCTCGTTCTGACTGCTTTTCCCCTCCAGGAACATTTGTTTCGGTCGGCTGAGCTGCTCCAAGTACCTGCTTGGCGCCACCACCAAGAATCTCTTCTGCTGTTGGAATCTTCTCACCTGCTCATGTTAGTGTCCGTGTCCGTGTCCGTGTGTGTGTCCGTGTCCGTGTGTGTGTGAGAGAGAGAGAGAGAGAGACACCTGGCAATGTGTCAGAACTTTCACTTTGAGCACTTTCACGTGGTTGTTGATATTCCTTTAGGTATTTTGTGATTTAAAACTTTTGTTTGGTTTGGGTACTGAATGTCTCTCTGTCCCACAGTGGAGTGGAGCACGTCGCTGGACGTGTGTGTTCTGCAGGCAGACCCTCTTTCTGAAAATGTGGCAGCCTTTTGCTGCCACTCTGGAAAAACTGACTGTGAGTATACATATAACAGTCTCTGAGTCCTCTGTTTAAACACACAGAAGTCTCTTCTCAGCAGAATTCCTAGTACCCTAGGAATGTACAGCACAATGCTCTCCCAGTCTCTCTGCACCAGTAAGATCTTAGAAAAGCCTAACTGAATTACACAGCCAGGTGTGTGGTGGAGAAAAAGTGTAACAGAATGAACGACCGAACCGTACCAGTGGTGCTGGGCTCGAAATGTGTCCACATTTTGGTTTTATTAAAGATGGATACATGAATCAGTGGAGTATGTTGCTGACCGAACCCCTATTCTGTGGCCAGTGTTTGTTTTCAAACCCAGCGAGCCGCGGCCTCTATTTACCCAGAAGGCTGTGTGTAGTGGAAAGGTTCGTCGTGGCATCTTTGTCCCGAGGGATGAGCCCCTGGACTGCTGTGAAGAGGGCTCCCAGTGGCTCAACAGATCACGCCTCCACTTCCTCACAGAGCAGATGGTACGAATCTAAAAGGCGATAGGATGAGTGGTCCCTAATCCCCTCTCTGCTATGCTCAGTACTATCAGCTTCAGCTGTGTTTACCATCTTGGGTGCTGATCTCCATGGTAACATTGATTTTTTTTTTATTTTTTTTATTTTTTTTTTTTTTTTTTTTTTTTCTTCTCTCCCTCCTGATTTAAAGGAATTATTGACCTTTAGGACCAGAGTAGAGGATGAGAGAATATTGAACTCAAGGAAGGAGGTGAGTGTCTCCTATTTCTCACCACTGTCCACATGTCCTGTGCCTCTGGTTCCTACAACTGCTCAGGTGTAGTAGTGCTCTTCCCACTCTGCTGTTGAACGGGATCAAACTGTGGAAATATGCTCTGTTTACAGCTACTGGTTGACGACAGTGTCGCCGTGACGCCCTTCTACCTGTTGTTAGGAAAGCATCGTCAGCCGCAGGAGAATCGGACGTCTGTGACTAATCAGACGGCAGACAGAGCCCAACTCCCCCAGGGCTTGGTAGCTGTGAAAGAGGTCAGTGCCTGTGGAGATGCGAATAAGACCATAGTCGGACCATCGTGTTGATTTCCACATAGCTGGTTTTCTAACTCACGTTTGTCTTTTCTGCTGATTGCAGCTTCAGTTGCTGAACACTCCAGCCCACGTCCTTCCCTCAGCCTCCTTCCTGTGTTCAGTGTTTGTAAACTCCCTCCTCATCTCCTCAACTGGCAGCAGGTACGGAGGCTTATGTTTCTGTGGAATCTTGTTACATGCTGGCTTTTGTCCAAGTAAAATTTTGTAAAAGTATCGCTCCATACAACAGCTGTTTTGTTTGTTTGTTTGTTTGTTTTACTTATTAAATGTATTGTAAATGCTTTATTTTATTGTCCATAGATTTATTTACTTATTTATTTTCTTCCTTTGCTGACTCATGTGTAGCTTACATCGTAGTAGGATTCCTAGTTCTCTCTTTGATTTCCTTTTTTTTAATAGGAGTCATGGTATACTGTCATGACAGCAGTCCAAGAGTTACTATAGTTACAATACAGACTATTGTTACATCTAGTGGGTTTCATTGAGTTCTAATGGCTATTTATGTAACATCTTGATATATGACCATCTTGGTGTGTAAATGGAAGTGTTACTGTGTATATATTGCATGTGGTTCTCTGTGGGGTGGGTGATCGTGCTTAATGTCATGTTTTACTGTTCTTGTCTCATGATGGTGGCCATTTTAATACTTGTGTAATGTCACACGTTTTTGTTTTTTTTTACTTTGCTTGTTTACTTTTTAAAAAAAAAATCTATTTCCCTCTTTTTGTTTTTAAAGAGAGGAGAAGGAGCCCCCCGAGCAGGAAGTGGACAGTGAAGAAGAGGAAGTAGAATCAGAGGAGGAAATGGAAACGTGTGACGGTCAGCATGGTGTCAGGATGCAGGACCCAGTGGATGAGGTCCCTCCACACCTGTCCAAAGCTGAAGAGAGGGAACTGAGGAGAGTGAGAGAGACTGACTTCAGCTGGGTCACGTGCTTCACCAGCTCCTAACCACCAGACTGTCATTGACCCCCCCCCCCCACAGTGGACTTTATAAGAATGGATATCTGTCTGTTTAGGATCCTAAAACAAGACAAAGACTCACCCACTTTTTGGACATGTTTTTAATAAAGTAACCATGAAGACCATCATATTGTAAGGAGTAGTCTCTCACTAAACTCAAAAGTTTGGAGTGGGGAGAAATGTCTTAGACTTATATTGGTTAAGTCACTACGTTCGCTCTTGTTGGAAAACCAATGCCTTTGTATCAGCTGTGATACTTTATTGTATTTTTTTTTAGTACAAAACCATGTCTCATTTTGCTCTCAACCTTCATTTTGCCAATACACTCGTGTATTTCTGTGAGAAGAGATAAAAACCTGAAGTATACCAGCACTTCTGCCTCGCTGTGTGGCTTCAGTTTCTGTGCTGGGTCACTGAGTTCAACGTCTTGTTTTTTTCATGCTGGGCCACAGCTGTGTCCCACCGGATTCAGGTGGTCACACCTTTTCCTCACAGAAGACGCACATGTTGCTGTTCTTTTTCAAACCACTTACCATAAAGTATATTAACAATATACAAGTACGAGTCAAAAATGATCTACGCTCAGGGTATTTTTAAAGCTTGTACAAAACTACAGCCAGAGTGTGGATAATTTGACCTCCTTGCAGTATGTAAGTACTAAAAGCACTGAGCACTGCAGTGGCTTCATTCTCCATGACCCAGACGTCCAGGGCTCAACGTCCAGCTGCGCGAATCTTTGCCGTCTCCCTGGGCGGTGGGAGGAGCCTGGGAGGTCACCAGGGTCATCTTGTACCATCTGTGAACTCTTTGTACAAGAATAATGGGGTATAATCTAGGTCACTGCCTGCTTTAACATGTTCTAATCTAAGAAAGACAAACGTGATCTACATGTGAGAACAAGATTGTTTTATTCTGGAGTTTCTTTGCCTTGAAAACCAGCCCATAGAAGGGAAGCACCTTTCCAGCCCTCCGTCACTACTGATTCGGGTCAAGTTTCAACGGTCGCAGCTACTCCTGTTTCTGCCTCTGTGCTTATGATACCATGAAGGGCTGTGACCCTCCCAGATTAGCATCACACATTGGGGTCCCCACGCCATTCATAAATTGTCATCTAGTTTAAGCATGATGTACACAACAATTATTTTCTATAGCTCATACATAGCAGCGTGTCTTTTTGAGAATCGTTTTTGGACACGCGTCTTTAATCTTATCTGTTACCCACATTTATCTCAAGCTTGAGTTCATGGAAGTGGACTTTGAGTTCTCTGCAGATTGTGCTTCTCTTGCACCAGTAGTTCCTCGATAGCACATGACCACACGCAGCGGAGCTGACGGGACTGCTTAGCCGTTTGTTATTTAAAGCTTGGTGGGAACTGAGGAAATGTTGGTCTTTGCTACATTCTTATTAATACTGCTGTCTGATCAGCACTGGCTGCAGATGTTACACTATGGCTTGGCGTCTTACTGGTCACTGAGCTCATCTTAAAGCCAGTCTGTTAATAAGCGGATCAAAAACACAACCCTGTGCGATTGCTGTTGAAACCATGCCAGTAAACTTCTCTTGCCTTCATCCCTGATTAGTTTTTGACTCCACTGAACTACCTGCCTTTGTGTGTGCCTGCAAACAAAAAGACACGTGCTGTGTGCATCAAAGTGTGTTTATTTTCAACAGAAAGCAAGCACAGGCAATATAATTCCCAAGGCTGTTTGCTCTTCCTCCATCAAAGTGGAGTGTTAACTATTGTCTGTCACAGCAGAGAACATATTGCTTAGTTGAACAACCTTTAACAATATAAAACATTCAAATATAAATGTATATGAATGTACATTTGCATTTTGAGTATATCACATATAACTGGTTTGACTGAACAGCATATTGTAGTGGTATGTTTCTTAAAACGATGATTAAAGTTGGGAGGAAAAGCAAAGTTAAAAGCCAAACATGAATATAAAAAATTAGATATGCAAAAAGGATTCATACATAAGACAAAAATACTATATTCTGACATAATGAGCAAGTTTTTCCACAAACATTCACCAGTATAGTAAATTGCCACATTTAAGTAAAGGAAAGAATTCTAAAAGTGTGTTAGCCCTGAAACAATCTCACAAGACTAATTCAAGTGATCAGTGCCTTTCTGCTGAAAATGTGCTTACATTTTGGGGGGGAAAAAAAAAACATCAATTCGGAAGATCAACAGTGAATTGGGCCACCTGCGTTTCAGTACAAAGACCAGCTGTCCTTCACAAAACTCCCCCGTCTGAGAGCTGACTCAGCATTCTGCCCTGAGAGCTGCATTAAGCCTGCCGTGTCCTGTATGGCCGACCCGCACGGCCTCAAAAATTATACAACCCTTGCCGTGTGCTTCGTGTGGAAGAATGTCGGCAGCTGTGTAAGTGAGATGGAGTCTGTGCTTTCTGGTTTGGCTGGTTGTGTGATATGCAGCTCCAAGCGACTGCTAAAATAAGCGACGGTGTTTACTCTGCACAGAAGCAGGGCCTGAGGTATAACAGGTCTGCTGAATCTGCACAGGTGGAGACGCAGAAACTCTGGGTGGAGCAGCCTCAGAACCGATGGATGAACTTGGCTGCAGCACCGCTATTCAAGGCCAAGGCGATGGTTGAAAATTGTACAAAAATGTCAAGAAAAAGAAGCTGCATTGCTTGCAATTATGCAATGAAGAAAGTGTGTAATCACTTAAAGTGCTTGTGTAACAATCTTCTGGGCATAAAAAAAGAATAATTCAAAATGAAATCAAATCACAAAATGTAAAGTACAGTGTTTAACTAATGTTGCCATGGGGGTTGTGGAACTTATACGTGCACCAGAACCTACATGAACAGAAACTGCTAAACAATCAATTTACACCAATAATATGGAATGTAGGAAGGCAAAAAACAGCACTCACTCCCTCACATCCCCATGCTGAAAGCTAGATTCCACTCTGGATATGTGATATTGATGTATAAATGAACTGCTTATGCAATAACACATTAGCACCACCACAGCTCACATACATAATATTGATATATGTAATATGTATTCCTGAACAGGTAACTTAAATGCATCTTACTCCATTGTAAAGAGACTTTACCCCTGGTCTGCAAAAAAACCCCACAGAAAACAATGCTAGAATCTATCTGGCATTAAGTAACAATACACTGCTAAAACGATACTAAAACTACAAATTTAAGCATGCGTTAACTATGCCTAGTCAAGCAGGGCAAAACATTGAATAAATATCCCTGTGTGGAGAAAGCAGATTCCCACAGATCACATGCAGCACTGTAGAGGTGAAGAGCTAAACGACTGGAGGCAGGCAGGCGTGTGCCTTCTCTCCTCACAGCTCGGCCTGGTGTCCGAACGCTGAGTTTGTTGAGTCCAAGCAGAACGTGCGTGACTGCTCCGCTCGGTTAACGCAGCTTATAGCTAAGGAGATTTATACAGGTTTGAAGCTCGAAGTTTAAACACAAGTAGCAACACTAATTCTGCAAGCTCGTCGGTACAATAACGGCCTCTTGCGCGGTTACTCCAGGTACGCTACACACACTACAACAGCAGGGGTACCGTCTCTTTATAACGGCCTACACAGACAGGGAAAGTGAGGGAGGGTCTGCATCTGTTTTCTGCTCGGGCGAACAGCAAAGGAACAGCCTGCTCCCGAGGTTTCTGAAGGCAAACCTGAAGTACATCATGTGTCCCATGGCGACGAAGGAGACGGAGAGGATGACGAGGAGACCGAACGCCTCGGGGTTGGGTGCCAGGATGACCATGAGGAAGTGCAGGAGGTCGAGGAGGTAGTTCATTGAGTTCTGGACGCCATTGATGACCCCTCGTTCATTCTCAGGTACGTTCTCTTGGATGAGCTGGGTCACGGTCAAGTCAAAAGACCAAAGACCTAGAAATAAACGCATGTCCGGAAATAAGTGGAGGCCATGTTTTATTGCCACATAAACATACCAGCAAGAGGATGTGGCATCAAAGGTTGACTTTACAGCTCTTGTGTCACAATGGCAACTGACTGCTGCTTTTCACCCCATATATAATTGAGTGATTAAGATAAAAAAAAGAACTAGATAAAGCCCAGAGACAAATTATTAATATATTTTCTAAATTACCTTCTTATTGCGTATCAACTTACCAACTCTAGCAGCGATAACACCAGCAAAGAGGAGACTAACGGACAGGTAGGACTCGATATGCGGGACTTCCTCGGTTTGCGTGCTGGAGATGTTGAGCATGTCCTGGGCAGTCGTGGTGGGCTGGCTGGTCATTGTGGGAGCCTGTGGTAGGGCGGCGCTGTCTCCCAGCAGTTGGCTGATCATAGTTTGCAACGGCGACACGCTCAGATCGAACGGGCTTCCGGGGGCAAAGACGGACGCCACGCAGAGCATCAGGCACGAGAGCTGCGCTATTCCGGCCATGAAGCCCGTCCGGATGAGGCCACACTTCTTCCTCACCCAGGTGAAGGCAACCGTCCCGGTGATGCCAGACACGGCGGAGGCGCCCATGAGCAGGCTGAGGATGGAGCCGTTCAGACCCTGCGTGTAGGCATAGCCTGTGGTGATGCAGTCGAAGCCCAGCACGGTCATGTACAGGAAAGCCAAGGCCATGCCAGCCAGGAAGATGGACTGGTTGTAGTAGGCCACCCAGCCATTACGCAGTGTGCGCAATGGGTCTGTAATCTGGTAGCAGCAGCTGGAGTTGTTCTTCTCGATATCATTCTTTGCCACAACAGCCTCGTTCATCAGGTGGGAACCTTCAGCCGGGACTTCACCATTCTCCAGTTCTGTGACAGAGAAGGAGGATTAGAAACTCCACAAAATGTAAATATTGCCAATGAGTCTCAGCTGTGTCATAAGAGAAAGTTAGATATTACAACCAGCTGCAACCACGTTTATCAGACCAAGGATAGCCTTCCATTGTTTGCAGGGGGGGGTGTGTGTGATGACATACCCCAAATAAAAAACAAATCTGTTGAGTCAAGATTTTATGTTCATCCTTTGTAAATGGACATCACATCTTGCAACCACTTGCACCCTTTATCATCAGCTACTTTATGCATGCATATATACATATTAACATATATGTAAATATAAAAACACACCTCTCTGAACATTAAGATGCTTCAACTCTTGGTCGACAGTCTCCTTCTGGCCTGCTTTGGTGGCCAGCGCTGGAGTCATCTGGTAGACCTTCCAGAGGAGAAAGTACTCCAGACACATGGAGAAAAGATTCCAGCCAGAGATGAAGCCACAGCCGATGAAATGGGAACCGAAGGACATGATCTGACCCACCAGCATTGGGGCCAGAATGTTGGTCAGCTGGTCGATTATTCTCACCGTGGCATTCATGTCTGAGACAAAAAAAGCAACAAAAAAAAAGAAAAAAAAATAGTCAGTGAACATTTCATGTGAATAGCACCTGCCTATATTGCTTATGGCTCTATAAAATGGTGCAGCAATTGTATTGGGTTACCAGGTTCATCTGAGGCATGTTAACAGTTCTCACTGAGGGCAATAAGCACTGTAACAGAACATATTTTACCTGTAACAGTTATTTTACCTGCCAGGTCCCTGGCATTTATAGCTAGTGCTAACATTCCAGCCAGATAGTAGATTAAATAGCAGGAAATGGACTTCTGTCTTTCACGAGAGCCATTAAACCAGAGGAAACAAGGGTTGTAAAGCGAGTAATTATTTTGTGCTCAAAGGTGATGGCTCAGGCTTTGACAGACGGTCATCTCTAGAGTGGTGTGAAGAAGCTCGTGGCGATGGGCCACAGGGGTCGGACCTGCTAGGCTGCTCCGGTCGTCGCCGGCAACCACCACCACCCAGTCCCTCTGAATGGTAATAGACATGGCGGTGCTGGCTAGGTTCGCAATGTTGGCGATGGTGATGACAAAAATGTAGCACAATGTCTGTTCAGAAACAGCAAGAACATATGTTTTACTGCACATCCTGAAGCAGCATGGGTTTATATGTACTTTTTTCCCACTGTAATATAAAACATATTACATAGATTCACCTTCCCTCACCTACAGCAGCAACTGGTAGTTCAAAAGCATGTGTGCTAAGACATTCTAAAACAAGGCCAACCCTCTGTGTTAAAGGTCACATACTGTTGGCCACACAGAGTCGCCCCCCCCACCCCCCGAGGGGGCCCAGTGAAAAACTAGGCTGTGCTTTTTAATTATTGGTGTTGCGGGTCTGTAGCTGGAAATCATTCTGCATGGTCTAATACTTGTACCACAGTGTGTCTCCTTTTCACCAAAGACCCCTGCGTATTGCTGACGCGTGACACTTCGCTTCCACATTATGTCAGACCTGTCAGACACGCAAATACTCCTGTTTGTCGCCACAGGTCTCTTCTGACAGGGCTGTAGACCATCCCTCATGTCAGTATGAGGTTGAAAGAACACAGAGTGACTTGTGTTCAACAATTAGCTGTTTCTAACTCAGATAAAGGAAACTGCCCCTTGCCCTAATTTAATTTAATTTCAGTGTAGCTCAAAGAAATACAATTATAAAATAAAAATATAAGCCAGTTTCTTTAAAGCAGAGAATTTAAACAGGCATTTAAAGCAACTGCTACTGAACCCAGTGTCAATGTTGCATGAACAAAAACCTCATATTTACAGTATTTCAGCATATTTCACTATTCTCATTAAAGGTGGTGACAGATGACGTTAGAGACAAAAGCTCCAGAACAATGATTATTGGTAATGTGTAACTCAGTAACAACACATTATCAGACATCTGATTGCACACAAAGAGAAATATAAAAGTTGGCTAATGCATTAAAGATTGTAGTACAATCATTGCATTTAGAATTATGTCAGACACTTACAAGCAACCATCCGTTGTAAAGGCTGGTGAGCTGTTCTTTATACTGGAAAACGACCATCAGTAGGATCCCGCACAAAATAACGGCGCTGTTCTGGACAACCAGTGAGGTCTGGGCCACTGAAGAAAAAATATATATATATATATATTTTTTATATATATATATAAACAAAGTTTTTTTTAAACGATTAAACAAAACTTAATTTATCGTTTTTGTGACGAATACATTCAAAGAGCTTTATTGTGAATTCTGGCTGCTTATTATATTTACAATCTGCTAATCTACCAATTTCATGAAGGCAGCTCAGTGCACATAAAACAAGGGAGGGTCAAGTTTACCTCGGAGGCGGGGGTTTTTGTCCACCCAGTCTCCGATAATGGCGCCCAACAAAAGGACGGACCCTGCTACCACCAGGCCATACACGGCGGTCAGTAGTAAGCTGTTGCCATAAAGTTCCACCAAAAACACGGCCACGGCGAAATTCCACATTCGGTCCCCCTGGGAAGTAGTAACAAAGTCAAACTTACAGAACTAGAGAAGCTTGAAGGTATTTAGAGAATCTAGAAAAGCTCTAAAAATAATCATTTGTCGGCAAGAATTTGTTAATTTATAGCGGACCTCCGGACCTGCATGAAATGTTATATTATGGACAGCGCAGAAAACAGCACAAACATGCATGCATATATCACTTATTATTTCTGTTTTTATTTAGGCTACTTACCCATGTTGAAAGTGCATGTCCTAGGTAGATAAGGAACTTCGAAGATTTAAAAAAACCTCGAACAGAGTCTGGGAAAATTATATATATATATATTATATATTTTTATATATATACATATACACACACACACATATATATATATATATATATATAT
>JAOXYF010000007.1:20953462-20994845 GCA_028565775.1 Sternarchorhynchus goeldii
ATTAACCATTTGCATCCTTCTGAATTAATCTGTAGTTCTCATGTAGTTACAAATATAAACTGACTCTGAATAGAGTGGACTTACCACAACACGGTTTCTTAGATGTTGGTTTTTCCATGACTAGCAAGTTTATTATGTTTTTCTAGTAAAAAAAATAATGCAGGCTTGACGCTGTGTTTATTCCTTCGAGGGGGATGTCAAATAATCTTCGACGAAACTGCATATATTACATATATATACTCTACGAACAACACGGCTATTACCTCTTTTCTCCTCTCCAAACTTAGCTATCACTGTAGCTGAAGTCGGAAAGAAATAAACTCGTTTAGAGGCCTATTGCTCTAAACAAAAAAATAATAAAATTCTTGCTCGGATGCGAAGCTTTTGCTTCGTCCGACCCGTCGACCGTGTTTATGAACGCGTTCAATGTGGAGTGCTGTTTGCAAAGGCATACGTCACAGTCATGTGACACAAGTGTGCAGAGCAGGAGAGTATTAACAACGCTGCTTTGTTTGGAAGTATTTCTTAATCAGAAAAAAAGATACCATGCTTTGTCATCGTCTAACATCTCGGCCCAGGTATTGCACATCAATGTAATTCAGAGTGTGGTTTGTTATGCAAAAACTCCAAAAGTTATGCTGCTGTTGTGGACGGTTTGAGGCTGTAAAAATCCCTACACATGAGATTAAACTGAGCTAAATCTAGTGTACTGGACTGGACTGACAGCTAGGCCGGACCCGTTTCCCGTAATGACAGCAATAATTCTGAACCACATTATGAATTACATTACTGTATGATACCTCGTTGACATTCAACGTGGTTCCACCTTGTGGTCTTTATAAAGAATGCTGAGCCGGCATTTTATAAGCAGACCTCTGTTTTGTGATTTAAATAATGCCTTGCTGTTTAATTTAGTAAACATTGTTCATGTGTTGACTTCTGCATTTTCACGCCCCTCACAATTCTATATGTTTCTCACCCTGGGGGAATTCATTTTAATGATGTAAGATGCTGCCTTCAAGCCTTAAACACCTGGACACCTGTGACCCAAACTCATATAACACAATTTTACTGTTTTCACAAAATTCTCTCTCTCCACCGTCTCTGGTTGTCAAATGCTTGACATACATGTAACATTAAGATAATTAAGTGGGTGAAGGGTTGCAGACATTTTTGGATTGTTGGGCTGCTATGGTGAAGCAAGAGCCACATAAGCCTGTAAATTATGTCTATGTTTTGCCTGTGATGGTAACCTATTTTAAAATATACGTTTCCATGTCACTTTTGAAGAAGATGATATGTCATCTGGTATGTGAAATGTTCTGGAGGTCGAAGGTCCAGACTCTCTGTCTTTTTAGTGGTAGTGGATACTGGTATGAAAACAGGATTATTTTCATATTCAGGTTAGAAATCCATCCAAGAAGTCTTCGCCTCCACCAAAGTAAGAAGTGCTGAAATCTGTATTTCAGACTGTGAAGTGAATAAGCTCTCTCAAATCATGTTCCTTCAGTGTTGCAACCTCTAAAACCTGTTTAAAATGTGCATGCAATTTGTGCACATGTTCTTGGTTAATAAAGTCAAGCTAGGCTTTTACATTGTGTTCGTGGTGCCTGACTGATACTGTAAGAAGCATGAGCTTTTGCTCATGATTTTGGTATGTTAGTGTTTTCACAAACCTTTTCTCAGTAAATGGGTTGAGAAACCAAAAAACGATTTGGTTAACATTGTTGTCTTAACAAAAAAACAAGCGTAACATTAAACACTGACTTAATTTCTGTTTATTAGTAAGTGTACGAGTGTGTATGTACATGAGTGGTGTTTGCAGCTCTGATATCTGATATTCTGGCAGCACTGTGGAACTCTGGAGCAGGGACAAATATTTCCACACAGTTTGGCTTCCATTTCTCCTCCTTACCAACATTGAGATGTTTTAAAATTAGGTCACTGACTTGCATGTATTATCTCCAAAACGTCGACTGTTAATAAGAAAACCTAGATATGTAACGTCAGATGGAATGTCAAATGACCAAGTCTGACAGCATACATATATACAAAATATTTCAAAGGACCCACTCAGCATAATAATCAGCTATTACTCGTGACTCCTTTTTTTTGCTTTTATTCGCTTTTTAGTCAGAAGTTTGTCTTTTTTGTGTGTTGACTTATGCAGAAGGAACTGGTTTTGTTCCCACAAGTTGGGGCCCTTTGAGTAGATTATGTGTTGAAGACTCAATCACAGGTCTAGTCCGGTACTGACTATGCAGTCTTCTATGCAACGCAAACACTTTTGGAGCTGGAAAGCACCACTGAATGAATGAATAAATATTGTTTTCAATATGTATTTTATGTTTTATCATCACTGAGAAGAATCATTAGGAATTATTGCTCTGCCTTTGACAGATACATTATTTGGTTTATTAAACAAAACATTTGTCGTTTTTTAATCATTGATGTTTATTGATGTTTAAAGTGCAATTACTGACATATAAAGAGACAAGTTATTGTTTTATGAGAAGTGATCTGAATTGCATGTCAGTATAAGGTCAGTTGAACTAGAGGTGTTACACTGTGGTTTGTAGTGTTATCCTTTGTTACTACTAAACAAAAAGAAATGACTAAGTTGGTGTAACTCATTGTATGTGGTTGGTCACAAACATTTGTTGTTTGCCCTCACAAGCAATGACTTGCTGTGGTTTTTGATAAAAAAAAAAAAAAAGTTGGATCATTTTGAAGCATTCTGTTCTGGCAGAACTAAAAATACATAGGGTCTCATACCTGAAATCTGAAAAATAAAAACACATGACTCAGCTAAGTTACCATGCTGTTGTTGTTCTCTAAAGGCACCATACTGTAGTGGTCTGACTGTTGGTATTTTTCTTGATCATGTGACCTTGTAGCTCATATGTCATTTGTTCTTCTTCCATACGTTTGGACTGGCCTAGTCTTGCAAGGGAATGCTAAATTTTCCGCATAACTTAGTAACAACGGAGATCTGTTTCTGTGACTCACCATGCAAATGTAGCTTTTATTATGTTTTCATTGTGTGTTCTTAATTCTGCTCACATAAAACACCGGCCAGGTGCATTCGATAGTACCAGTTAAGTTTTTACTGTTTATTTTCTTAGGCACATCAGTGCTTGACTTAAACGTTTCATCACACTGAATAAACAAACAGTTGAACGTGGACGAGATCCAACAATAAGGAGACATTACACAGGTGTTTTGAGTCAATAGAGAAATTTGCAGAGTTCATTCGCCGGTGTGGCCGTGACCGAGGCAAACAAACCAGTGGGTTTATGACATCAACACGTAGATCATGTGGTCTGCAGCTAAAGCTTTTAAGAATGACCAAGATCAACAGAGCTGTAGTACACGGTATAGCTGGAGCAAAATCGAATGGACCACACAGACAAACATCAGTATCAAACGATTGTTTGAGCTGTTATAAATGCATAATATCATAAAATGAGTGAGAAGGAACTACCATTAGTACACGCACACACAAACTCTGTTCGCACTGGAGAACAGAATGTGCATAGCTAGCTTGAAAGGAGAATGTTATTTCAGTGTCACTTGAACGATTATAAATGTGAGTATAACTTAATAGGATCCACACGTCGCAACTTGATGTGTTGATCACCCATTGCATTGCCAGCTTATACGAGAGTACTAACGTTAAAAGATATTTTTCATGTTGTAACTTTCACAAATTCAGCACCAAGTTCATCAACTATTAGTTGTCTGTAAAAAAAACCAAACTTTTATATGACATCACTTATTATATCGGTTTATTTTAACCAAATGAATTCGTGCTTTATTATGCGGAGTGTAAAAAAATACATGTAAACCAAAAATGGATGTAAACAAAAAATAAATAACAATATAAACTTTCGACCAGATTTGAGTTGGAATTATATGATTTCACTGGTTATACGCTTTGTGATGCGGTCATTCTGAGCCTATTTAGAAAAAAGAAGTGATAAGGGAAGGAAGTTATTCTTTCAGATTTGCTGAATTACGAGTTTCTCATTTTCCTTCAGTACCAGAATCGATCACTAGAGTGAGCCAAAAAATAAGAGCCGACGTCTGTCGATAAACAAGTACGTCATTTTAAAGAGACAAGTTTTCTATCATGTGGGTAATGTTCCGTTGCTACTTCCTTGACAATGCTCTCTTAAGTTATTCGTGAAAGCGGTCTTATAAAATGTCATCCAAGAACAGTCAGCAATCCGACGACCTTGCTCAGGACGAGCGCACAACCAAGGAAGAGCTCAATAAAAAGGTTACATCTGTTAAATTAACAATCGAATGCTGGTTTTGCTAGCTAGATATCTAACCTAGCTCTGATAGCTAGCAGGCTAACTAGTTGATTTCACTTAGGCTATCTGTTTGCTTCGTATATTCTGTGCTAAGCATATCTGTCTAATACAGTTTATCGATTTGCAGATCAAGGAGCAAAAGATTCTGATCGATGAACTGTCAAACCTGAAGAAAAACAGGGTAAGAGATTTAAACTGACAGGCTTAGCTAAGTTCTACCGTCTTAGCCAGCTAACTAGTTTTGTGAGTTGTACCCGAATATTAATACTAGACAGTTATCGCTAGCTTTTGGAGTTTGTATCTCTAATGTATACCCAGAGCACAAATACTTTAGTTAAAAAACGTAACATCAGTCTAATATCCAGACAACACACTCAACGACGGCAAACCACATGTCGATATTTTATTTATTTTTTTTTTACAGAGAGTCTACATCCAGCAGCCCAACAGCAACCTATTTTTCCTGACGGATAAAGGAGAGACCTTGAGCTCGTGTAAAAGTAAGGGCTTCCTTCACGCAGATCTGTGCTGATGCCATTTTGTGCATTGAATTAATTATTTTTTCTTTCTCACAGGGGACCTGGACAAAATGAAGAAGGAATTTCAAGATATGTAGCTCTCAGAAATAGCATCCTTGTTTGGTAAGATGTGTGGGATTTGTTGTGTAGTGAATTGTACTCCATCTCCGTGTATACTTCAGGACAATGTGTGTGAAAAGCTTCGTAATAGAGGGCCCAACTGTAGCAAGGACATTACAGTGACAATCTCCGATCCAGTTTACAGTTGCCTCTTCTCTGCGCATGTTCTGCACATGAGGGGACACCTGACACCCCAGCCTCTACAGGACGCTAATGGGAACATTCTTCTTTGGAACGGTGAGGTGTTTGGGGGTTTGACAGTGGAAACTAACGAAAATGACACTGAAGTTATCCTGCTGCATCTGTCGGTATGCAGAGGCAATTCCGATATATTGTCAGTCCTTTCTCAAGTTAAGGGACCCTGGTCCATCATTTATTACCAAAAGGATGAACACTGCATCTGGTTTGGGAGGGATTTCTTCGGGAGACGAAGTCTGCTCTGGAGCTGTGGCTCTCAGCAGGGTTCTTTTATGCTGTCCTCTGTGTCTGCCTGTCTGCCAGATCCTGGCACTATCCACTGGCAAGAAGTACCAGCGGTTGGTGTGTACAGGCTGGATTTAAATGCTAGTTCACAGCAAGGACATTGGAAACTTGAGCTCTATCCCTGGGCTCGCCCTGATGCTGAGTTACCAGTTGACTTCAACTGGGAAGGTCTACCCAGTTCTGTCTCCTTGACGATAAACAGTTCCAGACTATTTATCACTTCTGTTCCTGTAATGAACATGTCTATAACTGCACCAAACCTTGAATTAAATCAGAGTTCTTCTCAAAATTCAGTCAGTGGTCTGAAGGAGTTTCTAAAAAGTGGTGGAAAGAAGGAAATGGTGAGCAGTCTCATTGGTGTGCTCAGTGAGGCAGTACGTAGGAGGGTCCAGTGCCTGCCTCTCCAGGTCACTGCAGTAGATGACACAAACGATAATGTGGCTCAAATCGCCATACTCTTCTCAGGAGGAGTTGATTCAATGATTCTAGCTGTTCTTGCTGATCGCCACATACCTGCAGACAGACCAATCGACCTCCTCAATGTTGCGTTCAAGCTTCAGGAAATAAAACCAAACCAGGTTTCCAAAAAGAAAGGGAAAAATCAGAAAAAACAGTGTGCTGGTGCTGACGGTGCCTTTTCAAACCAGCGGAGAGCAGACTGCTTTTGTGTGCCAGACAGGATCACAGGTCAAGCTGGCTTACAGGAGCTCAGAAATCTTAGTCCAGCACGGCAGTGGAACTTTGTTGAGATCAACGTTACTCGAGAAGAGCTTATGGAAGAGCGTGAGAAGAACATCAGCCACCTTGTGCACCCCCTGGACACGGTTCTAGACGACAGCATCGGTTGTGCTGTGTGGTTTGCAGCCAGAGGAGTAGGAATCATATCGGAGGGAGCAGGGCACAGACAGCACACTTCGACAGCAAAGGTGGCCTTTAGTCAGTTTCTCTTTTTATACTTCATATTTTGTCACCCAGGGCATTAGCAAGCCCTGGTGTTTATTTGTATGGTCCATGGCATATTTATGCTTTCTCCCCACTGTCAGGTGGTTTTGACGGGCATTGGGGCAGATGAGCAGCTGGCGGGATATTCCAGACACCGTGTGCGGTTTAAGAGTTCGGGTCTTGAGGGCCTGGTCCAAGAGCTTGCCATGGAGCTGGGCAGAATATCCTCCAGGAATCTCGGACGAGACGACCGTGTTATCGGAGATCATGGCAAAGAGGCCAGGTACATCTAATCGTATTGCACCTAGATTGCAGGTTTAACCTGTGATAACATCTACAGAGTTGATTCAGCAGAATAAATAATCCTACTATTTACCTAAAATGTAGCCAGCACTAATTTTGTTTGTTCAGATTTCCCTACTTGGACGAGGACGTAGTTAGCTTCCTGAACACCCTGCCAGTCTGGGAGAAGGCAGACCTGTCTCTGCCCAGGGGTGTTGGTGAGAAACTGCTTCTCAGGCTGGTTGCCATGGAGCTGGGCCTGGAAGCCTCTGCTCTGCTACCTAAGAGAGCCATGCAGTTTGGCTCGCGAATTGCCAAGCTGGAGAACAGCCATGAGAAGGCGTCGGATAAGTGCACAAGACTGGTCACAAGCTAGCGGAGACACTTAAACACATTCTTTATTTGTACGCATCTTATTGTCTTTCCCCAGTGCTGTTTGTCTACAGAGGTTTGGGAGTCTCTGGTGGATATTTTAGCATTTCTTGTGTGTCTATGCAGTACTCAGCTGACGAAAGGCACTGTGCTTCCCAGCTTTGTTTTGAGCCAAATGAATGCTACATTAAATAAACATCAGGATTTTTAAGTTGTTCATTGAAGTATTTGTCGCATTCTATATAAGACGGAAGGTTTCCCACATCAAAGCGCCCAGATATCCTGTAGACATAAACCGGTCTCCTGAAATGAAACAAAACAAGATGGATAACTTAACTCTGATCTTATTTGTATGTCTGATTATGTTGAATATATTATCAGACAATTCAAGCGTAAATCACCTTAATATAAGCCATGATAAAAAGTTTCCTGGAGCATCTCTCTCTTCAATTGGTCTGGTCTATGCAGAGAGGCAGGATGTTTGTTATTAAGTCACTGAACAAAAGCACTGCCCATGTCTTCACCTAAAATAGCTTTCTAACAAGCAGTGAACTTTTTGCAGTGAACTTTTGATTAAAATATTTGTATTGGTAAAAAAAACAAACATCTTTTTAAAATGGAAATGCAGTTTGTGGGTTTGTTTTCAGATGTCAATAAATAAATTGAAATAAATAACAAATGCAACGTTTATATTTGTACTTAGTTTCAATAAAGTTTTCTGATTTAGAAATTATGAAACTTCAGTACCTCTTTCTCTTTTAGGAAAGTATCCAAGAGGGGAAGGGCTGTTCTTGAAAACAAATAAAAACATGGACACTGCAAAGAAGCAAAATGCAATAAAACCTGAATGAAAATTTGAAAAAAAAAACCATACTGTTTAAGTGACCAATTGATACCATTGCGAAGCTATATCGAGTACGTACAGCGCTGCGTGAGTCCGTCTCTGCAGGAAGCGGTTTCTCTTTCATACACTGCACACGGAGGTCCGAGTCCACCTCTAGTATGCCATACTTCGACGTTTCTATGGATACAAACGCAAGTGGCCGTAAGCTGTTAACCAACGATCATATTCGTCAACGTGATCAGTGTATCATTGAAAAAAATTTCGTTTTCACGTCCGCTTTCCACTCTGAGAAATCGTGCTCACCCTCATCCCTGCACTGATACGACAGCACCAGGCAACTGCCTTCGTCCTTCCTCTGGACCTCGGCGAAGTGCGCTGTAAACGCTCTAAGGCTAAAATCTTCTTTAAACAATGTGTCACTGTAGAAAGAAAAAAAAAAACGTTTTAGTAGAAACATGGTTCTTGAGGTGTAGTCTTAGAAGGGATACTTCTAAGGGCCATACCCTCCGATCACAATGACGTGGTCATCCACTCCGAAGTGTTTGACTGTCAGCTGAAGGCAAGCAACTGCACCAAGCCGTTCCTGTGAAAACGTATGAAAAACCATCCGTAGTAATACGCCTCCATGAGTATATAGTCGAATTAAAGGTGCAATGTGTTAGCGGTTTTTTATAGCACCGTGAAACAATTTGTTATTAATCCTAGAGGGAAATTCACTAAAGCATGTAGTTCACATACAGTAACACATTTTGCATTTGCAGTGTTGGCAGCTTTGCAACTTCTATTCTGGCAGGACACGGAATGTGAATGGCAGGGAAACAACTACACATCGGACCCTTAAGCCTATATTTGATCTTACTGTACCTCATTGCTTCTCGTTCCATCGTTAAGGATTCTAACATTAGGGAAGTCCTCAGCCCATTTCTGGAAGGCTTCGTGGTAACATGCATTAGTCTGTTGAACACAGGTTATCTGCTTACAGATTCGTCGCTATTTGCTTCTACGGTTAAAAAAAAGTGTATTAAACTGGATACAGATTTAATCGGCAATAAAGGATCAACTCACAACCACAAAAACTGTATCGACACATCCATTCACAGTCAGCGTCCGAACCCAGTGAGAAATTAGAGCGCGGCGGCCAACTGGCAGCAGAGGCTTAGCAACGCCTCCCAAATGCTTAAATTCTCCAGTTGTATCGTTGTCGATATCTCTCTGCAGTCTTGTACCATATCCTGCTGCTAGTATAATAGCTTTCATTATTAAGAAGCTGTAGCTAATGCTATAATCCTAAAAACTAACATCAGATTGCCATATAAATATGCGATCTAATGAACCTTTCAAATCACAACTCAAAACCTAACAGGTTTGCCGCTTTCTAACTTTTCTAGCTAGCTTGTATGTCCTTGTATAGGTTTACCTTTACGCTTTACTTTTCTGGTGACTGGCACACGCTTTGGGTACAAAGTTACATCCTCTACGTCACGACTTACCATGAAGGTTGTACAACGGCTCCCTCTAGTGGCTGATTCCAACAATGCACTCGTAGAATTCGAAATGCGCGTCGGTCGTTGCCAAGTGCAACGACGTCTCAAACGGTACCACTTTGTCCATTCACGAATCGTGTTAAAGAACTTATAAGGCAGTACTTTGGAGGTAGGATTTTAGAAACGTTTTTGAGAACTTAAACTGTTAAAGAGAAATCACGATTTTTATTTGTGAAGTCATTTTTATAATATAAAGGTTCTCATTTACAGAACAACCCGTTGGCAAAGTCTTGCAAAACAACTTGAACATGACTATGGAGCGCTTGTCTTTAAACAGTGTATCACCCTTGAGATTTCAAACAGTGTGCGACCAGGAGAAGGGCGTCAAAGCTTTTCGTGTTGCGCTGGCAGCTCAGAGAAACGCCAGCGCTTTTTTTGAAAAATACGACCGAAGGGAAGTCCAGGAACTGCTCACTTTAACTACTTGTAATTGGCTATTATGTCCAGAAGACTTTATTCGACCCGTGGATGTCCCGCCTGGCATCATCAGACAAATGAACAATTTCTCTCACACCAACGCCATTATTCTTGCACCTTTTGACTCAAATATGCCTCTCGACTACAAGGTCGTTCACCAGATCGTAAGGGAACTAACGGTTGGAATATATTGTTTCAATCAAGTGCCGTCAGTCAGCCTAGAACCAAACTCTGACCAGAGTACATCCTGCCAGCTGTCACCTGCATACCATGATACCAAAATAGGCCAGATTTTGATTAACATAGATTATACAATGAAGGCTATCTGGCATGGCGCATATATTCCAAAGGAAAAACGCATTCGCTTTTCTGAATTATGGAGATCCAGCATGGGTGTGGATTCTAATGGAGTCCCTCAGACGAAGAAGGATATATTTGCTGAGTTTCTTAAAGCAGGTGAGCCATGCTGTGTTTTTCCTATATTTTATTTAAGACGGCGACAAAATCTTAAAACTGCCACCAAATTATATTGTGCTTAGTGACTGACTTACAGTCAGTAGACTGTCAATTTACATATCAAAATAGTTTTACTTTTTTGTTAACATACTAAAAACACATACACTTGTGTGGTCTGTTATAATGAGCCTTGTCCTTTTCTGTAGGTTTAACAGACACCTCAGATGACCCATGTTACCAGGGCATCTATGAGAAAGACACCGATGACAGGGACCCAACCTATGAACCCAACAGTGTCGAGGAGCAGAAGTTCTTCTCTCAGTATGTGGACAGCATCCTGCTAAAGGCCACCTCCCGTCTGACCTCGGTGCGTCAGCACAAGAACCTGTTCGCTTTCGAGGGCGCCCACGGTGTTTCGTCTGCGGTTCGTCAGACGGAGGAGGAAGTGGAGCTGGCCGTGTTCCAGCGGTTGCAACAGAGGCTGGCCCGCCACGTCAGGCTGGTGAAGACACACCTGGGCCAGAAATCGGAGCTGAGGCGGGACTTGACCTACCTGAAGCTCATCGGCTTCCTTGTGCCATTTCTTGTAAGCCTAAGGAAGAGGATGAGGATTCCCGACCTATCACAAACACTCCCACCTCTATCAGGTGTGCCTCTATGTGCAGGCTGTTCAGTTAAATCCTACAAGGATGTAGTGTCCTACACTCTGCTCCACCTCTCTCGCTGACAACCACACCTCTTTAAGCACAACAAGATCCCAATTAATAAATGAGTCACTAGTCTGTATGGTTTGGCTAGAGGGATTCCATTCCCTTAGCACACTGAATAACACTACTATATGGATTTAAATATTTTACTTTTATATTCTTATATGGATGGAAAATCTTCAACACTGCATGGTTTATAGGTAGTCTGATTATAACTACAACTAATTCCATAGTTTATAATTTACTGTTAGCCAGATTATAACTTGAACTAATTTGATTCCTTGCCTATCAAGAGCTAGAACATGAATGTTTGAACAGAAAAAGCTAAATGTTGCAGCTGTGTTCTACTCCTGTAAATGTTCAGTTTTGTATGAGTGGACCTGGTGTTCCTCTTCCTATAGAGGACAAGTTGAAAACAGAGCGGGAGCTGCCTCCTCTCCTTCTTGGACCAGGATTCTCCTGCAAACACTTTCCGTACAAGCCAGATCAGTATTTTCACTTGCACGGTGCCATTGAGTTTGACATGGGCACTCCCGAACTGGACGATATCACCGAGGAGATGAAGGTGAGCGTGAAGAGCAGGTGAGGATGACTCTGTAATGGCCTGTTTAATTCTGTGCTTCACACAGAGTGAAACAGCTGTTGAGTTCTGCTGGAACTAGTCTTTGGGCTCCATGGGAAGGTAATCCAGATAAGTTAGAACTAAACTTAGTATTCCCATCAATGTTATTTCTCTACTGAACCAGCTTTTGTTCAATGGCTTTTAGTATCTTAGTAATTATATAGCTATATTGTTATTGATTTTGAGGTTCATGTCAGAAAAGTATTCTATATTCTGTGTTTATAATTTAGTTCTCACAAAATAGCTCATATTGCTTTTATCTAACTTTTGTTTTACAACTGATCTTGTACAGGTAGCCTTTACAACACTACAGAATCAAGCTGCGTGCTATTTGAATGACTTACTTCGGCAAGACACTACATACAAGAAGGACTTTCCTATACCCCTAAGTGAGATCGATGGGAAAAGGTACGTTTTTAGGACAGATGACAAGTCTAGAGATGACAAGTCTGGAGATATGTGCGCCGTCAGTGGTGGTCGCTGGTTGTAAGTGTTCCTTTCATTCTGCAGCTACTACGTGATCTCCATTGAGTTGGCAGCTTTCTCTCCCCAGCAGAACATGGTTCAGTGGTGGGAGGCCATGAACACTGTCATCAAAGCGCAGCGGCACCAGAGGCTGCCTCTCACTGACATCGAGCTCCATGAACAGTTTAAGAAAACCTTTGGGTATGGGAAAGCCATCAAATGCAAGGTAAAAAGGCCCATCAGAGGTTTGAACATTGTGATTTCATGATAAATAGAAATGTTGTGCTTAATTGTGATAAATTTTTAGTTCTCTCACATAGTGTAGGGTAAGATGAGGACAGAACAAACAGATCAAGGGTGGTGGTGTCCGTAAACTAAACCCGCTGAGCGAAACATGACTAGAATACCGAAACTGTGTGTTTTGTCACTAAAATACAGAGAAGTGTGTGTTTGGGTGGTTTACAGAACGTGCCATATGGACTCCGGGCAGCAGCACTGAGAGGTCTCTCGGCTGTGTTTTACACGCTCAGTTGCAAGAACTCTCCATCACACCTGGGGGCGCTAGACGAGCACGGCTACTCTCTGCTCCACCACGCTGCCATGTGCAACCATGCTAACATCATCTGTCAGCTGGCAGTAGCAGGCATTGACCTGAACCAGGCATGCAGCAGGAGGGTCAACCGCTCTGGTACATCCACTGCCATGTGCTTCAGTACATAATATCACAGCCATACATAAATGTGGATAATTGATTTTAAAGGTACATTAAATAGAGTTTCAGCATTAAACCCCAATAACATGTAATGAGTATAAATGAGATTGATAAAGAATATAGTATCATGTTGCTGAAAAGTCTTTTGTACAATGATTAAGATAATGTCCTATTTCTAATCTTTTTAAGCCACCTGACATAAAAAAAGTCAATATTACCTTGTGCACCTTTAATGTTTTACGGTTTTGCTGTGAAAAAAGCTTATAGTTCTGAATCACCATGCCTGTGTTCCCTGGCCATTTCAGTGAAATGTGCAGGTGCTGAGCATTTGGAAGAGGGAGCTGGTATGAGTTTGTTTTAATCTACAAAGATCATAACAGCAAATTAGATTTTCATTTTAAACACAGTGATAACAGTCGGTTCAAATGACTGTCGATCTCGTGCCCAGGCCCCACCCCGCTGCACCTGGCCGCTCAGTGCGGCTCTCTCGAAGCCCTGGAATGCTTGCTTGCGCTGCACGCAGACCACAGGCTGGTGGACAGGAGAGGCTGGATGGCGGTACATTTTGCGTCCTTTTACGGCCAGGTCGCGTGTGTCCAGGCGTTGTGCAGGAGAGACTCGACCTTGCTGGACGCCCACACGCGCGCTGAGTGAGTGGACGAATGTCTCATTGTGTGTCCCCGTCCCCGTGCCGGACCACGTCCGTCCAGACTGCTCAGGACCAGCTGGTGTGTTTACAGGTATCGCACCTCACCCCTGCTGCTGGCAGCGATGTCGGGCTCCGTGGACGCACTGGACTTCCTGCTGGCTAGCGGGGCGAACTGGAGAGAGAGGGACAGTAAGGACAACAACGCAGTGCACCTGGCCGCCCTCTACTTCCACATCGACGTGCTCAGATGTTTTGTTCGCCTGAATCTGGACGACCTTCCAGTGTGGAAGATCCTTGTTGGTACGCAGCTGTATAACCGAGAATGATTTGGCTATTCATGTCGGTCACAACTATCACTGCAGTGAAATAACTGCACGATTATTATTGATCTTATTATAACTTTTAATATTGTTCGCCACTTTTCTCCTTCGTCCAACCCTGCAGAGATGCTGCACAGCCAAGAGCCTAGGAAGCTGGAGATGGCTGCCAGGTGCTTGGAAGCTCTCTGCATCAATGTAGACTCCTCCTGGAAGGACATCATGGAAGCAGGTCAAAGTCAGGGAAACCTAAAAAAAAGACCAAGCCTGGCATTTGTCCCCAGTCTTTGTTTTTGTTTTGGAGTTGGATGGGGGAGGGTCTAAGGGCAGAATTATGGTCAACGTAAGATTCAGTAAAAACATGCCTGCATTGAGTTCTGTCGTTGAATGCACAGGTAGCAGATCAGTGATCACCAGTTCTTGCTCCCTGGGATCGACCACCCTGCACAGTTTAAGCTGCGTTCACATAGTCATTGTCAACTGTCCACAAATCATAACAACCAGTTATTTACATTCAAGTGGTTATTGGATGATTGGTAAAATGATCATTTAAATACATACTGCAATGAATTCACCAACTCTAATACAGATCAATGCCATCTTGGTTTTTATCAGATTAGGCTTCATCTCCATGGTGACTGCTACGCTGGATCCCTCGTTACAGAAGGTGTTTACAGTGATGCTAACCTCAGCCCGTACGTTATGTTACAGGCAGTGTCGCCGCCCTGGTGGAGCTCCTGCGCAGTGGCAAGCCGTTGCTGCAGTGCGTGGCTGCGGCAGTGCTGTGTCACATGACGGAGCATGCAGCGGCCAGGGAGGAGCTGGTGCGCCTCCGAGCCGTGCCCGTGCTGATCCAGCTCCTCTCCAGCCAGCAGACCGAGCTCCAGTCACGCTGTACACTCATACTGGCGGACCTGGCTGGACACAGCAGCCAGTACCAGACCCACATCGGCGAACTGGTCAGTCCACACGGCTGGTACTGCATGGGAAAGTCTGGTCTGGTAGCTTCTTCTGTAAGAATCTCCTGTTGTCCTCCTGTTGCAGGATGGGGTAGCCCCAGTCATTTGCCTCCTGAAATCTGACCTCCAGGATGTGCTGGTAAATACTTTGAGGTGTGTGAGGGCCTTATGTGCCAACTGCCCCAGTAACCAGTCCACAGCAGCTCTGTCTGGAGGGATTCCTCAGCTGGTGGAACTGCTGAGTGTGAGCTCAGGTACAAGACTCATCACTGATGACAGACTAGCAAAAAACACTCAACCAGTGTGGCCATTTGATTTGCAGAATAGACTGAATAAACATTAATGTATAAGTATGTACATATAAAGAATGATATAGTGTCTTCTGTGATTCCATTACTGGTCTGTAATGTAATTTCAATGTCTGTGTTAATATACCTACATTTGCCACACCTCAATATTGGCTGTAATACAGCAATACTGTATTAGGTGTGTGTGCTTGTGTGTGTATGTGTGAAATAGAGACACTGCAGGAAGAGGCCTGCTTAGCTTTGGCTGAGCTGGCCCGAGGCCACAGAGAGAACCAGGATCTGATCTGTGGGGCTGGTGTCGTGAGCCCTCTGGTGCAGGTGTTACAGAGCAGAAAGATGTCTGCCCAGGTCAAAGCAGCAAGTGCCCTGGAGGCCATAGCATACCAAAACCCTGCCATACAGCAGTGCTTTCTGAAGAAATCTGCAGCCAGACATCTTCTGCGGCTCTTAAAGGTAACATGTCTACAACAAGCCTCCAGAATGACATTTGCCCTCGTGTCTGCCAGCACTGAGAGGGGCTTGTGGTTATCTGGAACCCTGTTTGTGAACCACAGAATCCAATGCAAAGCATTTTTTTTACTTTTATACACAGTTAGAAATGAAATCCGGCTTCATACTGTGAAATTACAATAAACCTATTCTCTTAAATAACGTGACCTCTGAGGCAGTGAGAATTGGATGCTGGAAAGTTTAATTTGAGCAGATGAGTAATTCTGACAGTGTGATACAGTAAAGTCATCCAAGGAATAGCATTAATTACGTAATTACTCTGTGTTTGGGTGTGTGTGGCGGCTGTGATGGTGTGTGTGTTTGTCTGCCTTTGCCCTGTGTACCAGGTGTTCCAGCAGGAGGTGAGGGAGCAGGCGTCCACGGCTGTCTGGGTACTGGCAGGATCCACGCTGAAGCAGCAGAAGGAGATGGCCAAGATCATCGGATACCACTTCATCCTGGACATGCTCCTGTCCACCTCGGACAAAATGCAGTACGTAGGTAAGAGTAGGTGAGGGGGCGGAGCCCCACATGGCTCGTTTGGTCCTGCTGTTCCAAAACGGCTCCCTGCCACGTTTTGTCCCTGTCTGCGTCTGGAGATGCTCAAAAGCGTCAAGTGAAAGCTTTCCCAGTGAAGCTGTCATCGAGTGCAGGAGGGGAAGTGTTATCTCATGAGATTAACAAAATGAAGCACCAAAAACACAGTAAACTCAGCACTTGATGACACGATGTTGACAGCTACTTGAGAAGCTGTGCTAAAGGTTGATGTATGGACCTTTGGATGGTACTCTGCTCGAGGTTTCTCTCCGCTACTGTGAGAAAGGTCAGGTCCAGCGGGTGGGAAGCCAGTGCTTCCTGTCTCGAGACGCTGCCAGTCTGCTAGAGTCATAATGCAGGCAGGCATGTGCTCAGGAATGCCCGAGTCTCACTGGGATGTGCCCTGGAACACTCCTCGTACCAAACACATGTCCTTACCTCTTGTTTTTGCCATTAGTGTCCTCTACGTATATGAAATGATCGCAGGCAATGATTCTACAACTAGGGGTCCTTCCTCTTCGACCTGGCGTCTGGAACTCGAGTGTGATAGGTCTGTTTAATAGCTTCAGTCAAACAGTCGATCCTTTAACTCCCACGAGATCCCTTTCGGCCAGACTTGTCCTCACATTAGATTTGTGAAATACAGCGTTTGGAAGGAGGCGTCTGGATCTTTTCCACACATAAGGACGAGTGACTGGTCTGGTTTTATTATTTGCAGGATGCCAGGCAGTGATAGCCCTCAGTCACTACAGCCACAGACACCAGAAGGGTCTGTGTCGTGAAAACGGGGTACCGCCACTGGTACGACTACTGCGGGGAGCCCGTACTACAGAGAGGACTCTGCTCAGTGTTATACGTGCCCTTGGCACACTGTGCATTGGTAATAATGGACTTTTTCCATCTCAGATTGAGAGTGTTATGAAATCTAGCATACAGAATAAAGTTGTATACATATTGTTTATTTATTTATATATTTTTTATTTAATTGTTTGTAGGGGTGGCTCACACTAATAATGCAAAGAGTCAGATGGTGATTTATGAAGAAAAAGCCATTCCAACATTATTACAGCTTCTTCAAAGCCATGAATCTGCACAAGTTAAGGTAAGTCCTGAAAATACGTGACACCTGTACACATTTCACAAATGTCATGGAGTCGTTGTTTAAAATGTTCACGTCCTGTTTTGTTAACGAGGACAGGTCCAGGTGGCTCACACTCTAGCTTGCATCTTGATGGGCAACAAAGAACTCCAGAAGGCCTTCTGGGAACATGAAGACTTTTCCTTCGACAGCACTGTGAAGCTTCTGCAAGCCCAAGACCAAGTAGCCTGCACTTCGCAATACGAATCCATGAATGGCTCATAGGAAATCGTTAACTGACTTATTCTCTTTAGTGTCTACATATACTTAAGTGCTGTCAGCCAGCTAACATGTCTGACATCCAGATCTTGCTCATTTGGTCAGTCGCACTGGATAATGTAGCTAATAAGTAACAGCCTCTGAAGACCACTAGTTGGCATCATGCAAACTGATACTGAGTTAGCGAATTAGCATCATACAGTGTTGTTCATCATTTTAATCATTTGAGAAGAATGTAAACTAAAGATCTACATGTGTGACATTCAAATTCATCTTATGACAGAACATCCAGCTAGATGCAGGGCATGCGTTGGCTCTGTTTGCTTACAATAACACCACACAGCAGATGGCAATGAAGCAACGGGGAGGAATTCCACTCCAAGCTTTTGAACCTTTTCTGAACTCAGACAACGAGACAGAACGGGCCAAAGCTTCGTTTCAGGTAGCATGAAGAATCAGAATCAGTTTCTCTCTTACCACAGGATGTGACTGACGGTTGGATATACAGCACGTAACTTTGATGTTTTACACTCTGGGAAAATATAGAAAATTACAACATATTTGGATGTAAATATAAAAAATTATAAAATTGTCATTACGCATGAAATAATGTGTTGCTCTCTTTTTATGTGCTATTTATTAGATAGTGGTGCTAGCTAAAGTAATCACTGACTCGGATCAAGTGACACTTACTGCAAGAGGAGTCACTGCTCTGGTTGAGCTGCTGAAGTCTGGAAATCCTGACACTGTTGTCATAACAGGTACATTTCTCACATGAGCTGCTACTTCCCAAAAATATTTTATTCACAAACATTTCTGGCATCGTTTGGTACTACTTTTCCAGCCCAACTCTTGGCAAGCCTGTCTCACACCAGAGCAGGAGTTCCAGATGCCATTGTAACCATGGGAGCTGTAGCTCATCTCTGCGCCAACCTAAGCTCTGAGGACGAAGAGGTAGAACTCATAAAACTTACACAAATAAACTGGTACAAACAAAATAAAGAAACCAAAGGTTTTCGGTTTTCTTCGGCTCCAACAGTAGCACTGTCATCCACCGTTTATCAGGTGCAAAGTGTCTGCGCCACTGCGCTCGGTTACCTGACCTTCAACCGACACGCACATCGCCTCCTGCTGGTGGAATGTAGGAACAATCCTGTTACTTATAAACTGCTCACAGACAACCTATCTGAGGATGCCAAGATATGTCACAGATTCATGTCCGAGTTCAAAAGACAAAGGACCATTGGCTTACCATCACTTAGGTATTGCTCAATAATTATTCAGAGATGCCTAAATTGGGGTGTTTGTTATAGGACATTTAATAATTTTTGTAATGTTTTTATTATTTATTACAGTTCAGTTGACAAAACAAAACTATTTGCTTTGAAACTTGTTTCACATATTTATGACTTATGCACAGGAAAAAGTTATTATCTCCACAAATAAAGCTCTTTTCTTGTTTTATGCAGTTTAGAGGTAAACGGGGGCCCCCCTGTCCAACAGCGTTTTAATAAAGGTATGTCAATTAGTTTAGTGTGCTACAGCATATCCAGTACAGGACCAGTGAAGGCCTGTTCAATGGCAAATTACCTGTGAGGTTTCAACACAACCCCTCACAAATGTTGGGGTTGTATCATCAGAACGCTCACTGGATTGTTAAAATAGCAGGCCTGGACTTTTTTATGTTACAAATGCACAAAAATAATTTGCTGCCACTTTGTACCTCCTTTGGCTCTGTGATCAGTTGGTGTGGGTCGAGCATGAGCCTGAGGACGGTCCAGTTTACTCAATGTCCTGTCTCATCTCCTTTGTTAGGGGTGCCCAAGAGAAGGGGAACTTCACACGGCCTTGACAGAACCAGGTCGACCCCAGTGCTGCACCGCCTTAGCCAGAGGAGCAGGACTGCCAACCCTCGAGTGCGATTCACGGAGGGATCTTCCCGCAACTCCCAGCGGACCCCGGAAACCCTGGGTCAGGATTATACCACCTGACTCTTACGAACAGACACTTACAGCAGCAGTGATACACTGGCTTTGTCATCAGTGGACAAACTTGACAAGCTGCTAGAATTCTGTACCAAGTGTCAAGGGTGAGGATGGAATATTGTAGCACATCCAATAAAGAAAACCAAAAAAATATATATATTTTTTTATTTTAAAACTTTATTTAAAGTAGATTTATAATATTAAAGGAAGTTCATAAAAACTGCCATTAACAGCTTCTTCTCTTCAGTTTTAATGGAGGAAGTTTGATTGCTGCATCTCTCACCTCAGCAGATATATCCCTGCCAAGTGGCACCCTAGGATTACACATACAGTGATAAACAGTTATTTTACTAAACATGACACAGGTACATGTAAAGGAGCTCCTTACTGAGCTGAATTAATTGGTAGTAACAGTGTCATTGACTCACTTTGGCTCATAGCTGACCTCCTGTGTGTGTGACAAAATCCCCTTTCCTTCCTTTAGTCTCTCTACACCATTCCTAAAAGCAAAACCAGATCTCAGTGTATGGTTATATTAAAATTAAGCAATCGTGAGAATCTTTCCGTACCACGCAACCATGACTCCGTTATCCGTGCAGAATTCCGGTGGAGGACAGAGTAACTGTAATCCAGTGGCATCCGTGACAATCCTTAATGTTTCTCTGATGTACTCATTGCTGGCTACTCCTCCTGACACAACCTACAGATGGCATCATTCACAAGTGAGAGAATTTAACTGGAACGTTTGCCAATCCCTTGGTGATCTTGCCAAGTGTTATTTCTTCAAAAAATTTGACCACGATGAATCCAGGCTTGATTTAACTTTCATGCTAAAGACCAAACCAGACTCCTGCAGTGTGGTAATGCTTACCAGAGTCGGGCTGTTCAGTGGCAGAAGACCTTTGGCCTTACAGAACAAAATGGCTCGAAATGTCCGCTTGGCCAGATGTAAAGCCACTGTGTGCTGTGTGGCAGCAGCTATGTCCTGCACACATGATAACAGGTGTCCTTGCTGAATGCCTGTAAAAGAGTAAACATCAGATGTAGTAATATATTATATATAGCCAAATGAAAGAATATATGAATAAATTAATTATTTAAAAAATGAATACCTTCCTCCTCTTCCTTCTTGTTTATAACCATTTTCACTTGGGTGAGCAGACCAGAAAATGAGAAGTTGCAGTCATAGTGATGTTCCATTGGTAACTTGAACTGGAATTTGAGTTGATCACCTTTTTTTGCCAAAAGCTCTATTGCTTGTCCTCCACTAAGATTGAAACACTCTGAGTGCTTAACAAGAGACAGTCTCCTTGCTACCTGCAAGGTATATTGAAATGTAAAGTTTATTACCTTCTTAAAACCTATTAAGCATCGGGGTCATCAACTAATGGGAAAAGGACTGTAATACATTACTGTTTATGAGAACTGAAAATGAACCATATTAGACTAGATTTCTTGTATCCTTGTCTAATAAGGCTGCATACCTGATTTTATAAGGGCAGGCCATATTGACACCTATAATTCAGTGATATATCTGATACCTTGTCCAAAATGTCCCCCGGGGCCACATCCAGTGTTTGCCCTAGAAGTACAAAGTCATCGACTCCTCTTGCTATTGCTAGAAGAGAATGACCTCCTGACACAAGGAGCACTAGAAAAGGAAACTCCACTGGCTGGAACATCCTCACAGTGAGGGCGTGGGCCTCCATGTGATGAATGGGGATGAAAGGCTTTTGGTGAAGCTTCACAAAACTCAGACTGAACTTCAAACCGACGGCAAGGCTCAGTGCCAAGCCTGGTTTTACAGTTGTTGCAACAGCAGAAAGTTCACTGGGTGCAACAGCACTCCTGTCTAAAGCTTCCTGGACCACTCTGCAAATGTTTTCTTCATGAAGACGATGAGCAACTGTGGGGATAATTCCTCCTGTCCTGCAAAACAATCAAGATGGCATTTAAAAGGACACTTAGTCTCCATTAGTGAAAGTGCATTATCCTAAAAGCTGTCTAATAGGTCTCATTAGATCACATTTTCAAACTAACAACAAAATGTTTTCCATCCAGCTCCATAATTATGTCCGATATAGAACAAACTAAATTACTTTAAGTGAATTTCTTTTTGTGAGTGCAGCGATTCTCCCAGGATTCTCCCCGTCTCGTCCATGACAGCAGCCCCTGTCTCGTCGCAGCTCGTCTCTATACCCAGTATTATCCTGGCTGGTGCTTCAGTAGCTGTTTTGTATGCCATACTTCGCCGGAGAACGCACGACGTGGATCTAGACAGCCCTTTACACGCAAACATTGTCACTGCACGGCAGTCTACAGTCAGACTTCACAAATTTTCATCATAATAATGGAACTATTGTTCATCACCCAGAGAGGCAAGAAATACAAATAAACCCGTCGCATTTTTTCTGCGTTTCACACTACACTTGGCGGACACTTTCGACGTATTAAGCCACTCCTTTTGCGTTACACAAAAATACATTCGATCTACAACAGGATAAATATAACCATTCGTGCATAAAATATATAAAACCTTGCACAGTTTATAAACGTACAAGCTAGATTATATTAACAAGTCTCAACTAGAGCATGCCAAGTCTTTTGTTAAACAGCACAAACTTTCAATCTATCTAAATAATATAGACAGGAGAACTATCGATAGAAGACAGGTTGTTTCAAGGGGATTGGAATACTGAAGAGAACACATGTCTTTTCTGAAGCGTGCCGAAATGTTTTACATATAGCTAACGTTCCCCCACGGTATTATGTAATCGTTGTTGTAACATTTACAATATTGGGCGATTTCTTTTAATTTGCTAAGAATATTTTAAATTCGTGTCCGCTCGTCGTAAAAGTCATTCTGTATGTGTCGTTTCGTTTTAAAACGACCGTAGCTTCCGTGTAAAACGATAAACTGGCCAGCTAAATAAAAGTCAGAAGGATATTTTTGAATTAATGTTTTGTTTGAAGACGCTGACAAAACAAAACTCGTAGAAATCGACTGAATGACGATCACATATGTTCCTTTTTGAGATGACACTGGGAAACGCTAATTACGTTAAGTGACTTGAAGATGGAGCCCCAGACAAAACGGTGGAAAGGCACGGATAATGACACAGACTCATGGGATGTAGTTCCTGTTCTGTCAGATGAAAAGTCCCAAGAGACTAAATTGTTGGATGCTTACGCAGCCCCGATTATTCAGAAGAGAGAAACCTCACGTCTGGTCAAAGACTTGGCTGCGATCTACCCTTTAACAGATCTTCAACATATAAAAAGAGTAAGGAATTGCAAAGACAGAAACACTCCTCATCCACTGGAGGTCATTATGTGCTTGGCTAGTGATGCTCCGGAGACGGCATGCAAACAGCCTACCCTTAATGATCTGCTGTGTTTGAAGAACTTTGACTCCAGTGGATTAGGCGAGCCTTTCCTAGTCAAAATCCCAGCCAGTCCTCCACTGACCAGACCACAGTTTGAGAGAGCAAGCAAGCACTGGCCTACATCTTTTCATGAGGACAAACAAGTCACTTCTGCCCTGAGAGGAGATCTGTTCACTTCCAGTGAGAAAGCCAAAATGCAAGAATACATGACGATGGCTGTGCAGGCAGCAAGAGCGGGTAATGAGCAGGGAATGGACGCTGTAGGTGCAGTGATCGTGGACCCCCAGTCTAGCCAAGTCATTGCCGTAGGTCACGATTGCAGACGAGACGTTCATTCACTTCATCATGCTGTGATGGTCTGCATTGATCTTGTGGCTCATTCACAAGGAGGCGGTGCTTATCGGTACGAGAAGTACCCGGCCTGCAGGTACAGCGTCCCTCTCCCAGCGCTCGCTACACATCACATCGACACGTCCGTGTTGGGAGAGCCCTGCAGTGCTGCCAGCATGAAGGAAAACAGTCAGCCATACATTTGCACTGGATATGACCTCTTTGTCACCCAGGAGCCTTGTGTGATGTGTGCAATGGCGTTGGTCCATTCAAGGATAAATAGAGTTTTCTATGGAGTATCATCTGCAGATGGTGCCTTAGGAACCAGGTATAAAATTCACTGTCAGAAAGATTTGAATCACCACTTTGAAGTCTACAAAGGAGTGCTGCTACAAGCCTGCACAGAACTACTGAACTTAAAGTAAAATTATAATGTTTATTTTATATATTAGATGTTTTCCAAGTTGAAATTGATCAGATATTTTATTTAGGTTATAATTAAAGTACTTTTATAATGTCTCCATTTGCTTCTTTTTAACAAGTGTACATAAATTATTCCATGTCATATGCTTTTCTTATGTTGACATCACACAGCTATTGTAGTGAAATTTACTGCACTGTGACAAGTTTATTCAGAGGATCTTGAGATTGTTTAACCACATAAAGCTCTGTATAGATAAATTCTAGATCTGCATAATTACATATTTTGTTCATTATTACATACAAGAAACTACACCAAAGGTGTAGGTGTTGGTTCTGGAGTGTTTAGTGATTGCTCTGCTCAGACACTCCTACTAAAGCTGGCAAATGATTGTTGGGGTTAAATCAGGTGTGTTTAATATTAGCTAATGTAGCACTATGGCGTCAAACCCTGGTCCAAGAAGGCCACAGTCCAGTGTGGTTGGGAAACTGACCTGCTGAAACACACCTGATTCAATGCATCAGTCATCTGTCATGTTTAGTAGGTGTGTCTGAGCAGAGAAATCACCAAACTCTACTGGACTCCTGGCCTGTAGGACTACACCTAACACACTGGTCTACACTGAACATCTTAAACAGTTACAGTTTAAATAGTGTGAGAAGGTGAGAGAGACCACAGATGAAGACAAACATGAATGGACCTGTATTACATGTGCATTTTATTTTTTTGTATTCTTTTAACTCCATGAATACCAACAATAAGCAGAAGCCAAAAAGGACTAGCTGCTTTGGTAATGGAGTTGAGACTTATCATTACATCCTAAACAAGCACACAAATGAATTAGTACTTAAACATATCAGACAGTAAACACTAAAGTCTTGTTAATGGATGTTTCCTTGTGATGTTTAAGTATTGAGACATCAACCCAACCTAGGCCTATACATATTTTCACACTATCAAAATACTTGATCTAGCAAGTCTTTCCAAAAATCATGCAAGACTTGTTTTTGTAGAGCACTAATACAAGGGGAAAAAAACACTCAACAGAAAAACAAGACTTCTGGGTCCAATTCTTACAAAGAATTGATCTTAAAAACAGCTTGAAATTTAGAAATGTGATGTTAAACAAAAAGCATTAGCTCCTCATGGTTTAATGAGTGCCTATGCAAAAACAAACAGAAAACACCCTACACAATTAATATTGAAGGGAGAGGAAAAGAGAAAGAAAAAAAAAAAAAAAAAAAAAGACACGAGACCTGGGCCAGCCCAGGTCCATGAGGACCAACAAGAAAACCAAATTTAAATATTTAAGTTAATGCACAAGGCATTATCACATATGCCTGTAATAACTTCAGGTGCATCTAAGCAAAGACTAACACTAAATTATACACACTGTACAAAACTGCAAAGTATAGAGAACTGCATCACAAAGCACAGAGGGTTTCCTATTCTCCTATTGGATGAGGTAAAATCTCATTGGAGAGCTGGTCTCAGCATTGTTCCCTCTGAACAGTGAGCTTTAATACTTGTTGATTCCAAAGATCCGTACTCCATGGAGTTGTGGCAGTTTTGGGATAAGCACACTCAGGAGGGAAGCAGTGTTGATCACAAAATGAGCTGTGTCATATTTGGTGTAGAAACTCGCCAGGAAATATCTAAAGGAAAGAAATATGAGAATTTAAACGAGCTATACATCATCTCTCCTGTATGTGGGTGTTTATCAAGTACGTACACACACACACACACACACACACACACACACACAAAATGTTTCTGCAAAATGGAAAAAGCAAAATGAGGCTACATACAAAATGATCGGTGATATTGTGAAGAATTTTCTGGAAGATGTGAACTGCACGCCATAGTCCAGCTGTTCCCAGTGTGTAAGGAGTCTGGCTTTGCCCTGGTCTGGAGTCTCAAACGGTGTACCTTTCACTGCATGCATGAACACATACATACCCTGCATGGAGAAACAGGTGTGAATATTAGAACTGGAGCAGCACATTTCACATGGCAAAATCATGATGTTGCACAGCGTAACTAACAATAGGCAATAATTATCATAAGTAACAAAGGAAAATTCAGCAAAAAGCAGCTCAAGTTTTACTTCTGGTTTATAAAGTAGCTTTTATCTGTGTGCCATTGCTGTCTGAGAATGATGATTATGGCTCACTACAAATGACAGGACATAATGTGACGCTCTTCAATAGCTTCTTTCATCATCACGTTACAGTATGGATGTGCCAGACTGTGTGAACTTAGCAAATGCCATGCTAGTGACCTTGATTCTTTGTTCAAGTGACTCATCACATAATACTGTGTGAAGTAAGGAAGCAGCAGCTGTTGGATGTCAGCTGACTGCAGGACACAAGAAGTGAAAATGTTGCAGACAGCAACACAGTGCCAATAAAACAATTAGATATTTAATGATAAATACTCACAAAATTGTGAATAACATTTGTAAGGGTCCACACGACAGGAACACTGAAGAAAGGAATGCTTAACAACACAATGTGAAGCATTCCCACACCTAATGCATACGTCAGCCAGATCCCCCGACTATTCATAACCCGCGTGTTGGGGTTCACCTCACTGTGGGCTACACCAACATTCATCTCGACTTTCTGATGACGAAACAAAGTACACAAAAAGGAACGTTAGAAACATCACTAGGAACTATCGTTAACGTTTACTTCAGTAAAAAAAAAAAAACCCCAAAAAACTATATATACTTTTGTTACCTACGTTATCATACATATAAAGACAATGTTAAAGCTAGCTAGCTATCCCTAGCTTAAAAATAGTCAATAGGGGTTTCGCCGTCTCCGTTAAAACAGATTATGAATACAACGAAAATGCGAGTAATCCTTTGTCCTGACGGTTTTTGTTAACCAATGTTTATACCAGCTATCTCTCAATCTTAAATATTATAACAAACTAGTACTACTACAATTGTTAGCTAGCAAATGGGAGGACTGAAGGCCCTCTGGACTAGCTAGGTTACATTTTTGAACTGTTCTACTTTGGCCTAGTTTTCTCAGTACTTATACAGTCTGAAATGGCTGTTTTAAATGCAAAGTTCACAGTTGCACAACATATTCTCTCCAAACATTACTGCTCGTTTACATAACTGTTTATACCTGATAAGATTAAGGACGCTGCATCTGCCACGTTTCATCTTTTCTCTACACTTAGCGAGATAGCTAGCTAGCTACGTACAGTTAAGGAAAATGAAGACACTTTACTTTAGGAACTTCAGTTACTAGCAAGCTATCCAGTTTACAGTTCTGCGCGAGAACCTTCTCCCTAAAAGTTAGCTAGCTGGCTAACAGCAAGGTAGCTAGCGTTAGCTGACAACAAAGCTTGTTTTAACTACCTACAGACCAATCATTCATTGTAGCTATCCATGCTAACGTAGCTAGCTAGGTAACGCTGACCAACTAGCTAGGTAGCCAACTATGGCTATAAGCAAGTTTTCGATTATGCTTTGTTTTACCTTTACACCTAAATAGCTATCTAGATACGTACACACATGACGTTGTTTATTTTATTCTGCAGCCTGCACACAATTGTGAGGCAATGCGAATGTATAAAACCACCGTTACAAAGCTGTATTTTCAACTGCGAAAGAAACACTGCCGCCACCACACCAGTTGATTTGTTTTGACGCTAGTTGAGCTACATGTAGGTCAACACTTCAACCTCGTACATAGTTAATCTGTAAATACCAGCACGATTATACAGCGCTACAACCCGATTTGTAACACTTACACCAGTGCCTTGTTCCAAATCAGCTGGTTTTGAAGACTCAACTCTGTACCTACTACTGCAGAAAAACGGCCAGCGCCGTTGTCCGTCTCGGTATAACTGGCCGCACAAATAGCAGCTAGCGGTAGCTAACTAGCTCGCTAGCTAGCTGACGTTGCGACTAGTACAAAACAGTCTACTGATGACAGCGAAAACGCTACGGTGATCGAAGAACAATAACATGCCGAGTGACCGACAAGCCAAACATCCAATCAGCGCAGTGAACCGAGTTTTCGACAAAATTACGCTTTTACGTAATTTCCGTTGTAGTAGGGCCGCCTACTTGTGCGTTAGCGGTAATATGGACAATTTGTGCGAAAGGCGTTCCGTTGACCATTGATTTTTAAAAAATAAAATCCGGCTTTCATCTACTTTGAAAGTCGGTGAGTAAATTTGTACAAACATAAAGCTCCTATGGCTTCTATGTCTTAAAACGTTACTCCAGCTCTTTGCAAGAATGAAAGCAATGTTGCAAGCGCGCTCAGTAACAGGCTAACTAACTGGCTAGCTCTCTAGTAGTCTGCATTTGTTGATTAATTAGCTAGCTAGATATCTAGTTATCTATCTGTATTATCCCTAACCCTGTTTGTCATCACTCTGTCACTGTTGTGGTGTGCTGGATATCACGTAGTGTAGGCAGTGGTTTTTATCTGTATAAAAATTATATATCTCAGAGAACCAATGCCTAAAAACAGGTGAAAAGTAATTTGCTGTACACGGTTTTGGATATTATGGCATACGCATTTGTGATGTAGATAACTAGCTCTGTTTTGTATCAAGAGCGCAGCATTATACATTATTGTATTCCACTTGATCACGTTGCAGCACAGAAAACAGCTCTCTAATGCAGTGGTTCCCATCTAAGTAACATGTATCGTGGACTGAATGAGAAGAACCATGAAGAAAATCTCTGTCCTGATGATTGCAGTATTCCTGTAGTTCTTAATATGGCTTTATGCATTGCAATTTTTTTTTTTATTCAGCTGATGAGGAGCTCGAGGACTGCCTTAAAAGTTTAACTTAAAGTGTGGAAACGCAGATGAATTGCAGTTGAGAACTTGTGTAAATTGTTTATTTTTGCCTCTCACTTTCTGTGTGAAGAAGACATGAAAGCACTTCCTCCAGAGACTGTGCGTCTGCTATCCAGCTCCCAAGTGATCACATGTGTCCTCAGCGTTGTGAAGGAACTGATCGAAAATTCGCTTGATGCCGGTTCGTCAAATCTGGAAGTTAAATTGGTAAGTGCCCAGTGCATGCACAGGTTGCTACTAATGTCAGCGATAAACTACAGCACCTCAGTTTTTGATGGCGTGTTTAATTGTAGGAGAATTATGGTTTGGATCGTATTGAGGTACGAGACAATGGTTGTGGGATCAAAGCTGCTGACGCCCCTGCCATGGCGCTGAAGCATTACACCTCAAAAATTTCCTGTCATGAAGACTTGGAGCGACTTAACACTTACGGCTTCAGAGGAGAGGCGCTTGCATGTATCTGCGCCATTTCTGAGGTATCCGTCGGTTCGACTGACCCTGTTGAGCATCTTATCACCCAATGATATGATAACACTGAGAGTGTTGTTTAATGGTTCTTTCTTACTGCTCACTTTAAGGTAGTTATTACCACCAAAACGGTCGATGATGATGTCAGCACTCAATATATGTTGGACATCAGTGGACACATTGTCTCACAGAAGCCATCGCATCTTGGTCAAGGTAAACATTTTTCCATCCATAAATCAAACTGGCACAAAATAAGAAACGGAACAATTACTTTAAAAATGCTATTCACACAGGTACCACTGTGTGTGTGATGAAACTGTTCAAGAACCTCCCTGTCAGAAGACAGTATTACTCCAGCTCAAAGAAATGCAAAGATGAACTCAAGAAGGTGCAAGATTTGCTGATGGCCTACGCCGTTATTAAACCAGAGCTGAGGATCACGTTCACTCATAATAAGGTCTGGAACCATGTGTTCTCATTTTCTCAGTCACCATGTGTGTTTAATTTTGCACATTGTGCAGACATGTCTTTCAGAAGATTCTACAAAATAATTCTTGTTAGGGTTGGTTTTTGGGCCAGATTGGCCAGATTTGTTTTTGATTCTGCCCTTCAACATATATACGATTGGAGATGAAATGGAGCCTATTAGGTTAAAGTATTAAATTATAGCTATTTGTTCAGTGACATTTACAATGAGTGGATCATATAAGTACAGTGGTTGTTTTTAAACATAAGCCACATCATATTTGAGGGGACTTTTAACAATAAACTATTTCTGTTTTTAATGTTTATTAGTAGTTTGCGTTCTGTGGTAAACTGAGGACGTGCTGATGGTCTTTTCTCTGTGTGTAGTATGGTGACGCATCTATGACTATGTTCTGCATAGTGTCCTTGGTGTCTTCACTACTGCACTGGTTCTTCTTAACAGTGAACCAGGCCATTGATTTTCACACATTTTTAACCCGGTTTATTTATTCCAGGTTAATGGCCTTGTAGTTTATTGGCATCAGCACTTCTTTGGTGCACTTGCTGAGAGACGAGAAGAAGAGACGCTTATCAATAACACACATGGGATTAACAATGGACTTTGTTCTTCGTGTATTAATTAATGATAGAGCAGCACACAGTCCAAGTTACATGTTGACTGCTTTTCCCTGTATGATTCATCCAGCTTGGACAGCAAAGACCAAACTGAGAATGTATGTATGCCTTTAAACAGAAGGAGAACCGGTTAGCAATAAACCTTTTACAATTTACAATGCTTGACATTTGCTTGAAAAAATATGGACATACTTGGAACCAATAAGATTTTGTGTTGTGAAATAAAACTAAACATCAGAAAGTAAATGGCTAGTTTGAACTCATCTGGTTCAGTTCAAAGTTTATGATTAATTAATTTGCTACCAAATAATTTTTTTCCCTAAAATTATTGTTATTGATTTCTTATAGTTAGTCCATTTTTCTTTAAATGGCCAGTCAGATCTGGGCAAAGTCTTTTATCTGCATGCAGGAAAGCTTTTGGCCACAGGGAGTCTTCATATGTCAACAAATGTCTTGCGCTGGTTCCACAACAGGAGATTGTAGTGCTCCAGCTACAGTTATTTACTCTCTGATATCCAGCTTCACAACTCTGTGTTGATCCCCATATGACTGTAATTTTTCATACATTTTATATTTTTTCTAATTTCAGACATTGCAGGGTTAGGGTTATTTTTTTAGGGTTATCGTTGATAGTTTCTCCTACTGGTTGAAGTCATAAATATGTTCTTGGTTTGGTTTCTACAATCAGATCCTGTTAGCTGTCAGAGATAACATAAGACCTGCTTGCCTGCCAAGACATAGTTTAAATTCTGACAGCACAGTCAGACAGAGGGAACTTTCCACCACCAATCACAGCTTTCCTGGAAAGCAGAAGTTGAATAGGCTTCCGTTTATGACAGCTGTTTGAAAGATGTATTCATAGTACACATACGGTACATACGGTTTACTACACGCAGCTCTGACAGCACCCTGAGAGTCCTTAACACTAAATTAGTCACACTGAATTAAGGATTTTCATCCGTTTTAGCTTATGTCTATACAAAAACTAAAATGTCTATACTATGAGTTGTCTTGTACTGTGAGTTTAGGTTTTTTATACTTTACCATTTATAAATGCAGTGAATCTCTGTCTGGACTTTGTTCAAATTTAGCAGTGCACATAGAGTAACCCTAATTATATAAGGCTATGGCCAAGGGCCTAAGACTGTCACATAAGCCTAATGTAGCAAGCAGAGTGGTGTGATGTCTGCAGGTTTGACTTTAAGTGCAATAACAGATTGGACTTCTGAGATACACAGCAATGTAAGTGTATGCAGCATGTCGTGTACCCTGTGTTGGACATAAAGAATTGTGAGGATTGCCTTTGGGTTAGTACATTTTCATTAAATTAATTTAGCAGATTATCAGGGGAGGAGCATAGAGTCATTTAGTCCAATCAGCAGTTCCCACTGTATCTTGTATCCCAAACTTCGCACTTTGCTGAGCGTTGGGTTTCATGAGTTCTCCAAAAGCTGTTTACTACCACGCTACTCCTTTTACATTCAACCAATTGTGTATTTCATAGCAGAGATGTGTGCTGTGAACTGAGAGCAGCACAGAAATCAACACCTTGGATATATATACTCGCTAGTGGAAATGCCAACGACAGGCAAACGTGGGTGTGAAAATATGTGTCCATTTCTGATGTAACTCTCCATCTCGCAGAAAGGACATTTGCTGTGATATATAGTTCTGCCCTTTATTTGAAACAGCCTCATGACAAGCCTATTGAGTCTCAGTGTTTGAAAGAGAGAGAGTGTGTTTTAGAGTGCTGTGTATGTGTGTGGCCATTGTCGTAGATTATTAGAGAAAGCATGCAGGTGCACGAGATTTTGGTAAAGTTGCTAAAGATTAAAAACAGCCAGGATAACAACGTAAACATATTTCTGAGTTTTGTATTTTTTCCACGTGTCAAACTGTCAGGGGAGTTAATTGCTTATTGAAAGGCAGTGGTTGGTGGCCGGTGTGTGAGCACGTAATCCCACAGGTGGTCTTATTTTAGGAGGAGAGAAAATAGCCTGACCCGCTTTACCGTGTTGTTGCAGACCGTGTTCTGGCAGAAGGGCAGGGTGTCGGATCACCGCGCGGCTCTCGTCGCCGTGCTCGGAGCGACCGCCGCGGCCGGCCTGCTCCCCTTCCAGCATCGGCAGGAGCAACCGCAGGTCAGTGACGCGCCGAGAACCTGCAGGCCAAGTTCTGGAGGCCAGCGGAAGCGGACGGCTCGTCCCGCCCCACCTGCGCCCTGCCGGCTCGGGATCGCCGGACCTCGGGACAGCCGCACTTCACTGTTTCACAGTTTCACAGCTTTTTCATTTCTTCTTCTTCTGCCTTTTTTTTTATCTTTCTCCATCCATAAAAAAAGCAACGCAGACGAATGTTCTTACACACATGCGCTACATTTGTGTCCAAGCCCTGCGTGACAGAAGGAGAACATTATAGACAATCGGTAAATTACTCTGAGCGTTGTTCTCCACGCGGCCACCTTTTAACATGCTCCGTATAAATCAACAGTGACGTGTCCTGTTGTGTTAAAGTTTCACATAAAGCATTGCTGGACTTCTCCGCCCAGGGGGTCTGGGTAGCAGCTCTGTCCTGAGCGGTTCTTCTCTCCCACAAGCACTGTTTCTATTCCCCCTTGCTTGTGCATTCCACAGGAATTCATTTTCTCTTTTCCTCGTACGAATGACTCGGCATTCTGCGCAGGTAACCTCTTCTCTTCCTTGTCTTAGAGCTTGTGGGCAACACCAAAGCTACAGTCATGCCTGAAAGTTGGTCACACATAACTAGCAGAGGGACCAGCTTGAGACTATAAAGATTTAGTGTCATTTATTACAAGCATGGATACCAGTCACATGACAGACGTGTAGGGGCCGCGGATCTTCAACAAAGAGCGACATGCATTCATAGGAATGCGCATTGCCATCGTGCGTAGCCGGCAACGGGTAGCGAAGGTGGTTTAAAGGAGACCGCGTGGGGCCACTGTGCATGTGAAGCAATCACGCCAGAGTCCCTTAGCTCAGCCGTGCTGGCTGGCATCCATGCCCCTACTGCACTGGCACCAATTATGCTCTCACAGGGCAGCGAGCGCTCCGGGCAGGCATGCGCTCACATGGTGCACTGGGACTGCTTACGCAACACTTATTATCTGGACAAACCAGCGACCTCTGGTATGTGTCCAGGCAGTGACACTGGTTCACCACCACCTGTTTACGGCACCTTTCCGTTTCAGCGTCCCTGAAATACACACACACACACACAAACTCACACAGGCATGCACACGTACTTGTGAAGATTTAATGGTTTTCTCGCTGAACAGTGTTACTGTGCCGTTAGGATCGGAGGTGCAGCGCTCAATCACAGCAGGTATAATCTGTTCACCACTGCACTGCACTCCATTAATCCCACTTGACAGATGTGAGCCTTGTTTCTAGGTTCTTTTAAAAACAATTTCTTGTTGTTGTTTTGTTTATTGGATTGCATCATTATATAAGCCTGTGACCTTTTCCATGTATGCTTCCTGTTGCCAAAACTGCTGTTTTTCCCTTCCTCTTGGCAAAATCTTTCCCCACCGCAAAGAACAGTCTCACCTTCTGAAATGATCTTAGGCAGTGAATTACAGTTATTGAGTGAGGGCACTTGGAGGTCTTTTATATGTGGAGCACGGTGATGTTAATTTGGGCAGAATGCATATCCTTCCCTGTTGGAAGAGAATCTATTGTTGGTGCACACATGGTGCCCTACTTTCAAATTGCCACTGTCAAAAAGAAAACCTTTATCCTGTTTGAACCTTGTCTCCCCAAAATCTTTTAGCTTCTGGTATTGGTTTAATGGTCCAAAATAAGTTCATCATCTTATGCATATGTTGATTTGTGAAGTGTTCCTGATTAGTCATGAATGTTACATTTATTCTCTTAAACTTTAAAATTGTTACCTTAAATGTTTCTAACCGTCTTATGAAGTGAGAAACAATTCCAGACAGACAAAGGAATCACATAGGCTTGTTTGCTTTAGGAACTCGAATAATTCTAAAGTAGGACGCTCAGATTTCAGAAGCGCCTGTGTGTGTGTGCGTCATCACGTGTCCTGCTAAGCTCAGGTTCTCCGCGATGACGTGTCTCCAGAATACATAGAGAGGCTTTTTGCTCATATAGCTGAGAGAAGGAACGGCCCTATGATAGCAGCTGTTGTCTGGCACGTCAGTTTGACACAGTGACATCGGAATGATGTCGAGGCTAAAGACAATGTTTCTGACTCGCACAAAAATCGACAGACCAATGCAAAATAGTCTTTTTTTTTTTGTTTGTTTTATTATTTATTGGAATGTATTTGAGTAAAATGGTTGTTTTTCCTTAAACTACTCACATTTGTCCTAAATTCCAAAAGTATTGTCACTTAATTTTTATTTGCAGAAAATAATAATCGGTTAAAATGACAAAAAGATGCACAAACAATGCAAATAAATATTCATTTTTAAACAACATAATATTGTAACTTAGAAAGTTGAGAATTCAGTATTTGGTTGACTGATGGTTTCCAATCACAGCTTTCATGCATTTTAGCATCTTTAGCATCCGTTATCCTTTCATGACGTTAACTTCGTTTTTGTGTTCCGTTCAGTAAGAAATGCTGTAGAATGCGTTGTGCCTATGATGAAATTCAACTGAAATGCAGTGTCTGCATATAGAAATGATATTTTGGAGAGGTCTCTTGATTTCTTCTAGAGCTGTATTTATAAAGAGACTAATGCATTTGATGTCATTCAATATCCTTTTGTTTCAGGTGTGTTAAAAAAATGCCAAACAAGTTCACTGGACTGCAGAGTTGATTGACTGAACCGATCTATTCCTTGGTTCAGTGCTGTAACTACTGCACTCCTCGTCCAGTTCTCTGCCCTTGAGTCCTTCACTATATATTACCCTCCATTATTGTCTGGAAGCCTGCTCTTCTTTTGCTGAACATATAGCAGAGCACGCACTGAAATGCGTAAACGATGAGTTGTTGATTCTTGCCAACATTCTGCAAAGCCTGTTCCCAGATGTGGAAGCATCTTTATATTGTTTATAAATCATTTTTGGAACTGGTTATTATGTAAGTGGAAGCACAAATCTGGTAGTGCCTGCAAAAGCGTGTGTGTCTGAGCAGTCAGTCATTATTAATTCACTCCTCCGGCTTCGTAAGCAAGTCCTTTCTGAAACGTCCTCAGCCACGTCCTGGATGTGACGCAGGCTGACTGCGGTGCACATGGAGCAGGGAGACGGTGCTGTCCAGACCAGTGTATTGCCAGCGGTTTTGGTACTTTTCATAGTAGATTTTATTGATGTTTGAATATCCTTATAGTAAACAAACAAACAAACAAAAAAACCCCAGATTGCTGGGGTTAATACAGGGATTTCCAACTCGGCATTCATGCACTTTTAACAAAAGCTGTTTGTACTATTCTAGCTTGTATGAGTACAAGTATGAGACGCCAGTTAATGAAAGCATTTGCTTGCCAATGGCGATGCTTGTTAATTCAGAATTGTGTGCTCAAGCATCTCAGTATAAGTCATTTGGACCTTTTTCTTATCTCAACACTTTGCTGGTGTGTACTGCACTCTGCCAAGAGGGCTGCAGCCTGGCCAGTACCTAGTTACGAGATGACAAATGTGTTCTGACTGGCCAGCGAGATCTTAATTAGGTGGCGGGATGAGGTCACAAGCTCGACAGTGTGTGATTTTTGTTTGTTAGAGAAAATCCCATGCAGACCTTAATGAGCCCTGACAGTTAACATGGCAGGTATGCTTCGTGCCTGAACAAGAGAAAAACGATTTGGCGTTAAAATGTGCACAAACCAGACTCTTGCCAGTCTTTGTTGAAGTTTCCCCAACAGAAAATACACCACTAGGGTAAAATGTGGACTGGGAATCGTGTACAGTGGCATCACATGTAGGAACTTCAGAGGCCTCTGTTCTGCCTTCAGTAGCTGTTTTTGATAAATGTACCGACGCGCCTGGTTCTTCTCTAGAACCGCACCTGCTGCTCACAGCTTCTGCCAGGCAGCTTTACTCGCAGAATATTGATCAGGTGGTTTTGTTGGGCAAATGAAAATCCCTGATTACATGCCAATTAAAAATCCAGTGGCATGTAGAGCTACTGTTGAGCTGAACTAATTAGACCAATCAATCTTCCCATGTTTTATTAGATTGCTGTTGATGGGTATTTTCCTAAGCCAGACTCTGATTTGAACTCAACTAGCTCAAGTACCTCTGACAAGACCTTCATTTACGTGAACAACCGACCTGTCCATCACAAAGATATCCTGAAGGTATGCTCCTATGTTTAATCCTTCTTTATTACTTAGTAGTGAATGGAACAGCAATCGAAAGACCCTTCACTCAGCTTATATGAGGCAAATTGTTAATGTAAAGTGTAAAAGACTCATGCCTTCTCTGAGATGTGATGGAGGTTCTCCTGCTCTGTCCTGCAGCTTGTCAAGCAGTACTATGCTAATGCAGTCCACGCTAATAGCGAGTCGGCCAGCCGCCGATTCCCCATCTTAATGATGAACATCATTGTGCCTGCCTCCAGTGTGGATGTTAACCTGACACCGGACAAAACGCAGGTGCTTCTGGAGAACAAGGTGAAGCCTGCTCTCAGCTCTCCTTCTGCACGGGTGTATGGGTCCGAGATACATGCCACGTTCGTCTGGGGTTGTTCTAACGACAGACCCATTTGCTGTGCTGTTGTTTCAGGATGCAGTGCTTTTAGCGGTGGAGTCCGTACTGATCTCTGTGTATGGCTCTTATTCTGTTGGTAATGACATCCACACCACCGGAGGAGGGCAGTCTTCTTCTGGGGTGGCTCACAAGGCGTTACCAATCGCTGAAAGTAAGATGAGCCCTGTTGGAGTCCCCATGAAAGGTGTAGCTCAGTGTGACTCAGAGTACTGTGTGGTCCCTTCTTCAGAAATGCTGGAACATTCTGCAACGGACAAACGGTCACAAGCCGGTGACACGTCCCTGCCCGGTTCCGCTAACACAAGCTCTTCCTCGTCATCGGAGGACTGGATAATCAACAAAAGCTTGACTGACATTGACACCACTGCTAATTTCTCATCATTTTCAAACAGTGTTATGTTGAACTCTACCATTGACCAAGAACGCAGCTCAAAAAACGGTAGCACGCTGGCTCGAGCGGACGAGATATCGAGTGAGAGCTGGTCAGCCGGAACGGCTTTCAGAGATCCCGCCACAGGACGGTGCCTTGAGCCCGTCAAGCTCCACACGGCAGAGGACCGGGCAGACGATGAGGCAGTGCTGGAGCTCCAGAGCCAGGGGAGCAGCCCGCCCAAGAGGCCCCGCAACATCATAACGGCCAAGATGGCCAAGCCGACGGCCTTCGACCTGGTCGGGAGCCGTGCCGTACGTCAGCCCCTGTCCGCCTTCGCCCTGTTTGAGCAGGACGCCAGGGCGTCCGTCCTCCTGGAGAACTCCCGAGCCAGTCTGCAGGATGTCACTTCTGCTGTGAAAGAGCGATGGGAATGCCTCGGGGAGGAAGAACGAAAGAAGTAAGTTTCCAGATCTCCCTACCGAAGCAGCACTTTCCACTTGTTGTGATTCACTCTCTTGGTTTGTGGGGGAGAGGGACGGAGGGGCAGACCTGCCACTTGCAGGTATAAAATATGACATGGAAAGTCTGCTTGACATGTTCATGTGTTTATATTGCTATCCAAAGGAATAGGAGTGGTTCATGCGAGTTGTTTGTTTTTTCCAGACAACTGCATTTGATTACTCATTTGGTGGTCAATACCATTTTCCGTAATAAAAAAGGTATTTTGGATTCCAAAGAATGCCATAGTCTTTTCCTGCTTCAACACCACAGCTTCAACACCACAGCTTCAACACCACAGCTTCAACACCACAGCTTCAACACCACAGCTTCAACACCACAGCTTCCAGCAACGTTGTGGTGATGCATTCCATTAAAAGGAATCAATATATCCCATTAATGTTTATTATTTGCCTTTTTTTTAAGTATTTAGGCACAACAAGTTCTAATGTGTTAAGTCTTTTTTGGATGGTTTGCTTTTTTTTCTTTCTTTTTTGTAGTAACCGACGCAGAATGATGTCATGGTCAGAATGTTTCTGATCTTTTACAGACCAGTAAAACTCAAACTAAATGAGGAAGCAAGTCTTGTTAGAAGCAAGTCCATTACTCTTCTCAATATGAATATAAATGAAAAAATAAGTAACAACTGAAATGATGAAAAACAGCACTTCCAGTGATGTTTGTGTAAGTTGGTGTGTGGAAAGTCCTGCACCTGAGTTGGCGCTTGGCATATTTTCCTGCTACCGTTACGTAGCACACACTTCTAAGAAACACATTTGCACGAAGTCATGTTTCATGGGTTGCTCACATATGGGCTTGCTGGGCGAGGGGATTTGAGATTACTGTGATGAACGTTGTGCAGGGGTGCTAGGCTTCATAGTTTAAGAACCTCACACCTCAACTGCACACCCACACACACCTTAGGGTTGCCAAAAAACAAACAAACAACAATCAGACTTTCTTCCAGTGACTATACAAATTCTGTTCCAAAATTACTCACACCAAGGGAACGTTGAATACTTATTGCATTGTGTATGTGCATATGATCCTCCTTATGAATTCCAGACTGGAAATGCAAAGAACCTTTGCCCAAATGGATTTACTCCCACATGCACATCCACAGGAGGAGGTTGGAATTAAAAGGACAGAACTTCTCTCTGAAGTGTTCGCTCTGCTACCCCTACATCTGTTCTTCACTCGCTGCTGTCCCCGGATTATTGGTGTATTACGTTTTTAGTTACTAATGTGCAGTTCAGTTATGCAATCTGTATGATCATCAGAGTCACATTTAGCACTCCTAAGCAGTGTTTTCCCATTTAGAAATCCCATCTTTCTAAAATCCAGAATTAACATATTGTAATAGTGCATCATACCACATTAATTTACTGTAAAAGTGTCCAAATTCATAAGCATGTAAATAATAGATTTTACTGAATCTATATGAACTTGAAGAGGGTTAAAACTCAAGCATGTTAAGCACCAATACTTTTGTCACTTTTCTGAAAATGCTAGTCAAGAGTACGACTTGTGTACTAATCTTTTTAAATCTCTTGTGTACTAATCTTTTTAGTCTCTTGTGTACTAATCTTTTTAAATCTCTTGTGTACTAATCTTTTTAAATGTCTTTCATACTAATCTTTTTAAATCTCTTGAAACCAAACACTGCATATTAAGTTTTATCAACATGAAAATCGTAGCTCGGCTTTTGGATATTTCTTTTCGTTGGTAATTAAAGTCTCCTGTCTGCAAGTTTATTTCAAAGACATAATTGCAGTGAAAGGTGCGAAAGTGACCAGCCTGTCTTTGTATTTAAACAAATTCTTTCATTTTCTTTTAAATACCGAAGCCCTCTATACTGAGGTGCACCCATCTTTTCCCATTACTAGAACAGAAAAAGAAACTCAAATTTGTCATCACCAAAAATATCAGATGAAGATCTCATGGTTACTGTTTCCAAAGCTGATATTGTTATTTGGACTGCCTAGACATGACATTACTGCTTCTGTTTCACTACTACCTTCATCTTGGAATTTTACACACATAGCCGTAATTGTAATTAGCTTTCGGCCTCCATAGGTGGTTTTGAAAACTGCACGAATAATGACATTTTTGTTCTAGGTCCATATATGCTATTATCCTCCTCCTTACAGGCCCTCTGATAGGAGTCCCAGTCAGGTTACTGAACTTCTCACAGTAGCACTGCTGCTAACTGGCAAGACTGTGAAATCTCTTCCAGTGTAAGGGCATGTGTAGAACTTTCTTTATAGTGGTTCTCTCTGGATCCGTCTTTCTCTCACTTACTCTCTCTCTCTCTCTCTCACTCCCACCCCCTCTCTCCTTCTCCTTCTCTCTCTCTCTCCCCATTTTGCTCTCAGGTAGCAGATGTTTTTTATTCCGGCACTTTCTGTAACATTTTCTGTGCTGTGATTTACAGCATGTCCCTAGGAGCCACTTAGATTCACAAGAGGAATTTAAATCAAGGTGCCTTATGTGCACTGAGAATTTTTAATTAGTCACAACTGCTGACCTCTGTTCAACAGTTAGTTTCTAGCTTGCACAGTTAATGGTTCATAAATTTATTGTGGTTTAGATGACAGGAAGTCTGCAAGCATATGGTACATTGCTTTGGATGTGATTATTATATGTTAGTGCCTCTAATTAAGTCTGTACAGGTATGGTTTTGAGACCTCAACAATTTAATATGTGAACTTAAATAAAACTAATAGGCTTTAAAACCAGAAATCCAAAAAGGAACTGATCATTAAGAAATCTCCATTGGTTCTTAAGTAGTTTTATCTGTTTAAGTGTTTTACAGTTAACTGACTTTTGTGGAGAGATGGTGGTTCAAACTGAAATTCCTCTACCATAAGCAGGAGCTCTTTCCCACACGTCTGTCTCTTGCTGTGTGATGCCTCAGGTACGAGGAGAAGGCCCAGAAATCTCTGCAGTCTTATAACCAACTGAAGAAGCAGGCTTCAGCGGCTGACGCTCCAGGCCGGTCAGGCGAGCAGCTCTCGGCGAGGAGACCCCAGGGCCTGAAGCGCAAGGCGCCCCTCTCCAATCAGCAGATCCTGGACCGCCTCTTCTCCTCTCAGCCAGCGATCAGGAGGACCCCGCCCAAGCCATGCCGGCCCCTCCCATTCAATATCGATACCCTCAGGCTCTCACTGCGACACAGGGCCACGTCCTCCGCGACTGGCCCAGACTCCGGTCGCCTCAGGCTTGTAAACTGCTTGGCTTCTCATTGTGCCTGGGCCGTTTTATGTGGTAGAAAGCTCATGTTGTTAAATCCATTTCGGGTGGAAGAGGCCTTGCTGTTTAAGAGACTTCAGGTGAATAATATACTTCCAGCGGCGAGTCTACAGACCCCTATACAATTAACAGATGGGTAGGATATCACTTCATCTTCTCACATAGTGACAGTGGTTTTGTGTGTGTGTGTGTGTGTGCGTGCGTGCAGTCATGTGAAACGATTAGGCACCCCGTTAAATATTTAATTCTTATTTGAGTTCTTATTGAGAAATATGGACATATCAATGTTTGATCTTCTTTCAAACAAGGTGATGTGATTGAATCACCTCTGCAACAACAATGTTTTACTTAACAAAACAACAACAAAAAAGGATTGCAGTTCTTACTGAAGAAAAAGTTCGGACACCCTTCGACCTTATAGCCGGTATTTCTTCTTGTGGTTGAAATAACCTCAATTAGACGTTTCCTGTAACCATTTGTCAGTCTCTGATAACGACTGGAAAAAGCGTTTTCTCACTCCTCTGTGCAGAATTATTTCAGCCGTGTTGTTTTTTTTGGGGGTTTTTTGCACAGCCAAAATCACTCGAAAGTGTTTCAACAAAAATAGACAGGATCGT
>JAOXYF010000007.1:21002088-21017014 GCA_028565775.1 Sternarchorhynchus goeldii
GGATATATTATATATATATATATATATATATATATATATAAATATAGACATACAAAATATAGACCTGTATACAAATGTGTGCATTTATATGAAATGAAACCTTGCTTTGAATAAGTTATGAATCTATGGCCCACAGTGTCATGGCTTTGCTAATGTCAGCATTGTGGTCAAAGTTCAAGTCTGAAAGGTTGTGCAGGCAGGACAATCTGCTGGTGTCTGTCAGGTGGCATTGGTTAAGAGTGACCTGGCACCCAGAGCTGTGCACGCCGTCGCCAGGGAGACCGCCAGAGTACAGAACCCCTACGGCAAGAGACAGAGGGTCGAGAGCTGCTCCAGTGCCCCGACTGATGTACCTGCTGTACAGCAGACAGATTTCATGAGGGTTTTTTTGTTTTTTAGCCACTAACCATGCCGCAAAGTTGCTGTTGACGAGGTATGTGATGAAAAGGTTTTGGCCCACTCGGAGAGCTGAAATACACGATGCTAACACCCATGGTTAGCACGGGTCTGCCATATGCATCAGGTTGACGTTTTGGTTGGTGGGTTTCACAGAAAATGCTGCTTCGTTCTCAGTAACATTACAATGACATGTTTCGTCATGTTTTTTTGAACCCGGGGGTCGGCTGCGTTTGTGGTTTAAGGCCAGTGGCGAACCCTTGACAAAATGAACCACTTTTGTTCAGCCTCCAGCTGCTCTGAGAGATGGCCTGCTCCATCGCCCACACCATACCGCTGTCTGTGTGAGAGCTGAAGACTTTGGCAGCTTCCCCTGCACATAAACTCACTGTGCTTCAAATGCTTTCTTTGGAGACTTTATTAGCACTAGATTTATGTGCTAGAAGAAGGGTTATACCTTTGCTTCACCATGGTAGGATAAATAAATATACTTCTCAAGCAGAATAATTCCTGACAAATGGGCAAAAAAATATATAACACTTGGAGCTCACAGAGAACAAACACATTGTTTAGTTTGACTGAAATATTGGATCATATTAAATAAATCAGTGTACTGTATAAGTGACATTAAATACTACATGTGGTCTGAGGATCACAGCCTGGTTGGCTGTGACTGCTAAACTTTTGACCAGCACATATGATAGGCCCCAATGGGCCCTATCTGATATCCATGTAAACTTATTCCTCTGAATAACTCAGAGTCTCCTCAAGTATTTATTTCTCAATTAATTTGGTATCCTATTAGCTTAAAATCTGACAACCATCTTTAGATCGAACTCATCAAAATTAGACCTGCCTGTTTTGGGTATGAGAACACTGATCCTACTTGACATGACTTGCTAGGCTGTAATGTCATCTTGAAACTAGTCAAATCCCAGATCGGCATGAAAGGGTCAGGATGTGGCACTGAGAACAGTTACCACAATAACAGCCCAGATCCACAAGACATTAGTTCAACGACAAACTGGGTGAACATGTACATTTAAGGACATGTTACAGCCTATCGGTGTGAAGCATTTCAGACTTATGCAACAATCTATATAAAATCGTAAAATGATTTACACACATGATTTAAAAAAATAAATCACTCATCCAGGTCAAGTTTTTTTGGGGTGTTTCTAGAGATAATTGTGTAGGTTTTACTTTTATTACCTTTCTCATTTTTAATTTCTCATTATAATTTCTTATAAAGCTACAAAAACTGCTTCACCATACGACAAGACACTTTGCATTTCTAAGTATCCAGATGTCTGACAGGCATAGTGATGACACAGGTAGGGACAGGTTTCCGTTTTTCCAAATGATCCAGGCATCTCTCCCGGTCCTCCGAGGAGCATCTGTCCTCCTCACTGTCAGTCACTGGCCCAGTGGGACGCTTGTGGTTTACTGCAACGGACCTTTTCCACTTCAGTCATTAACGAGCCTTGTAAATGAACTTAACCTCATGGACAAAAAGTTTCTGAATGACTCATTCCAGCCCGTACACGACATCGAGTTACATATCACTAAACCAGGACACCTCGCTGTCCCCAGTCACAAACATCCGGAACCTTTACGATGCAATTCATCAAATCCTGGTTCCACAAGGGTCAGTACATACTGGGGGGGTGGAAAAGGTCACCGATTTCTCAACTAAGTGAAAAAGCAAGTGGTGGTTCAGGCAGGGCCAGGTGTGGATGCACTAGATAAATCCATCAGGAGCTGCGACGTCCAGCCTTCAGCAGCTGTGCGACTGTGTCCTCTGGCTCAAAGCTGACACCATTTCAGTGTTTTTCATTGCTTTCTTTGGATCCGACTGGACTGGAGTTTGTCTCCCTCTTAAATCACATCCCACATGGTTAGTGAAGTGATAACTACATTGTTATTTCTGTGATTAGACAGCATGGCAAAAGTACTGCACATCACCTGCTGTCTGGCTAAAATTTTAATTTCCCTTTTAAAATTTGGTTTGAAATTTGAAAGATTCCTAATGTAATTACCGTTTTTAAAATTCGGTCTGTTTTGTGTTAAATGAATTGTATAGTGTGCATTCCTCATGTCACATTACTTCAGCTGCAACTTGTAAAACATGTGCATCTATTGCCTTTATTTAAACACCAACAGCAGCACTGCAGGTACAGCATCCAGAGAGTGAAGAGCATCTTCCCCTTCTCTTACACCTCACCATGCACATCAAGCTGTATTCTTTAAGCATGTGCCATATTTTTAACTCATTAGAGCAAATGTTTCCGCAGCTGTCTTCTTGGAGTACGTGAGGGCTGGTGTGAAGCTGCAGATGTCTGTGCACAGCTGGAGTTAGGTCTTCTCTGTGGTGCCCCCCCCCCCGATCCCACCTCCTCTACTTCCACCCTCTATCCGGAGCACTCCGCTCCTGTATCCCATTTCCCCTAGAGACAGTGCGGATATGGGGAATTCTGGGAGACCAAGATGAGCTATGTGTTCCCCCCACAGAGAGTCCCTGGCCTCGGAGGGGGAGCCTTCCCATTTTCTCACGCCCGCTTCCCTGCCTGTCAGGCTGGGGAATGCATCGGAGACTACCTGGATCTATCTGGGATGCAGACAGCTCTTCCCGTGTGACCAGTGTGACGGCACTCGGCCGAGTCGCTGCTGCTCCTGTTTGTTGCACCCACTTGCTGTTTAGTGACACGACACGAGTGGGAGTAAGGAAAGTCAGGTGCACAAGAAAACACATTAATCATGCTGATGCTGGACATGGTTCCTGGTGTTGGGCCCTGCTAAATACAGGGGAAGGAAGGAACTCAGCTGAATTAGTAGGTTTTATGACTGTGCTTTATACTCTGTGCACCGTATAAATTTAAATTGTTGGATTCTCAGTGCATGAATGGCCAGATAGATCCTTGATCAATCCCTGATAGATCCATGATGGCTCACTGCTGTAATTAATCATGTATTAGAGCAGGAAAAACACAGGAGTAGGCAGAGAACCAATCAGGATTCAGAACACCTTCTTAGAAGATGCGGATATTACTAGGTATTGCATATGCATTTTAACATGAACCTGGAATTGCAGGGGATTAAAACACCACAGCATAGTTCAGGGAAGTAACCAAGCCTTGGGACTCGGGGATAATCCTGAGCTTGGAACACTAGGAAACACCGCGAGCAGGAAAGACCAACAGCAGGTCAGTGGAAGTCTGCCGTAGGCTGTGGCGGCCAAGAAGACCACGGCACAGTTGCATGGTTTGGCACTGCGCGACTGTGTTCACTACACTTGTTCTGTATTTTATGAGGGCAGTGCAGTGTCACTGTGACAATAAATGAACTAAAGTCTGAATAGTTTAAATTGCTTGAGGACCAACAATACATTCTGCCTCAACATCACCTCTAAAGATACAATTTATATCCCGTAGTCATAATAAATGTTCTACTTTGGAACACAATGTTAATCAAGATTTCTACTACTTAATGAAGAGGTCTGCTGTTACAGTGTAGATGTGGATGTAGCAATTAGTAAGAACCTAACTTTGGAATTAGCTGTAATTAAATCAGAAGAATAAATACTTAAATTCTAAACCTTTCCTTTTGTACGGGGTTAGGGTTAGACTTGGACTTAGTTTTAGATTTCCAGACTTTTTGCTCCTATGCATAAAACTGGAGCATATACTATTTATAAAACTCAGAAAGGTTCAACAAGACAACTGAAAATGGCATTGCATGTATGCAGGCAGATATGGGGACTGCAATGATACTGCTATAGAATCTTTATTCTCTCATAGTCCTGTGTTCACTTATGTGCACGTTCCTCCTGGTTCCATGGCAGCTGGCCAGATCACAGCAGGAAGTGGATTGGGGCAGTTCTCAGTTCGCCCTCTTCTGGCCGGAAGCGAAGACCTGCTCTGATTAGCTAGGCTGTCGTGTCCCTGAATCCTTGGAATGAAAAGTATTTGTTGGTCATTCTGATCAATTTTGATGGCTGACATTATCTAAATTTAAGTCTCAATCCAGAAATGAAGGGGGAAGCTTGTGTTTGGATGAGAGATGAGGTAAAAAATAAAAAAATTATTCATCCAAACATACAAGTCCTGTTCTAAAAGAGATCCAGCGTCTCTGTACAATCTGAGCGCAGTGTATCGGACCTGGGTGGCGAAAATGATGCTTGCCAATAAATCACGTGCAACCATTTTTTTTCCCTTGGCCAAAAACTGATCATAAAAAAAGCAACTTTAATGTCAAGCTCTTTGCTTACCCTGTCTTACTGCAAGCACGACTTATCCTCCTGCAACAAAAGTAGGACCTGTCTCCCCGCAAACCCACACCGATCTCCTACACAGAACCAACTGCCTGCCTGAACTAATCCGACATTCTTCTCTCCCAGCTGGACTCTTTGTCAAATTCAGATGTTCGGGATGATTTTTGAATAAGACGTAACATGAACATATACTTGTTGTGCTCTGCTTGCACTCCTGCAAATACCGTTAAGCTTTTGTTGTGAAATCATACAGCTCAACATATAAAGCAAGCACCTTTATTTGATTTAACAGATACATAGATTTGATATTGAATGCGATTTGCTAATGTATTGTCTTATACACCAACTAACAGAGGTTAAAAAAGGCAACTGTTAATGGAAACAATGTCATGTATACAACGCAATTAGCAAACATATCAAAATCAGTTTTTACAACATTTTTTAGCAACCAATTCTTTCTATTGGTTTGCCATAGTGCAAACTGTAAGATTTGAAGACAGAGTAAAAGTAACATGATATTAACATTCATACCTTTTTTCAACAGTTCTCTGTCTTTAACACATTTCAACGTTTAGACTGCATTCAAAGTGCCACTGGTTCAAGTCCTCCTGTCCAGTTAATGCTGATTTTCAATAACAGTTCAAGTCAATAGGGCAGTTCAAGAAGGTGACTAACAGAAATAGCTACACTTAACAATGATATCAGATTGTGCAGTGTGTTCTGTGTTTCTTGTACAGGAAGGCTTGATTCAGGTCGCCCAACTCTACCTGCGCCTGACAGGCTTTCTCAGATTTTCAAGCTTCTTTTTCTTCTTTTGTAATGTCCTCAAGTCTCTGTCTGTTGCTCTTGGATACATAAACAAACTTTCTGTTGTCACACAGCTGTTGTAGCAAGAAAAGAAATAAATGGATAATGAGAGGCATGTTTAGGTGATAAAAGATTAGTGTCAAGTGTGTGTCTGTGTTTGTTCTAAGTGTATGATTTGTTGATGGTTCTGAGAGAGAATGCATAATGTATAAAATCTTAAACGGTATATAATTTCAGGTATATAATTTCCAGTTTCCAATTATATACCAAACAGGTATAGAATTTCCAGTTTAAGTCAATGTCCACTCTCAAGTCCATCCAGCATGACATTCCTTCGTACATCCATGTGACCTCTGACCTCTGTGGTCAAGATACAGACTCAGCATAGAAAATGAAAGAAAAATGAAAAACAAAAGTCAGTGAAAGTGAAGCAGTGCTTTAGTGAGCCGGTGAGGACCCTCGCCACTACTCTGCTTCTGTTGCACAGTGTAGTGCGGAAAGCACTGATAACGGGTGATGGGTTTTGCAGGGTAAGCTGTCTGGGGTCGGAGGGGAGAGACGGCTGGAGCTCAGACCCAGCGCGCCCTCATGAGCAGCCACAGCGGTCCACCACCATGGAAGGGATCTTGCCATAGATGATCTGCTCTTTCCCATTGAAGTAGAGCATGTTGATGGGTGACACCTTGGTGGGAGTGCAGCACGGGCCGGCGGTGCCGCGGGGGTTCGCCTTGTTCACCAGGTGAGTGTGGGGGTACTTCTGCAGGTGCATGTAGTCACACTCCCCAGAGCAGTAGTTGGCCTTGTATCGTTTGGGGGCAATAATCCAGTCCCAGCCGAAGTCTTCAAAGTCGACGGTGAGGGGGTAGCGGCAGCAGCGGGTCTCGGATGAGTTCTCGTCGCAGTCCAGTCCCGACTCTCGCCTGGTTCGCTTGGGACTCTCAGAGATTTTGATCTCCAAGAAAGGAAGCTGTGGTTTAAAAAGATTATGATGTGATTCTGTGAAAAAATTGTGTGATCACTTCAGAAAGAACAGTTCACAGAAAATAAAGGATAACTGCTCCAGTCTATCTTCATCTATTTTCTATTGGCACACTTCATTGTTAAATGTTATTCTTTGGTTAACCATGAGCAGTTTGTTCTAACCACACCAATATACTTTTAATTTGTGTTTACCGATGTCCACATATTACAGCAATTTATGATACTGACTTAACTCTTTACAGTTTACAGCGAATAAACTTTCTTTTTATAGTGTATGTTCACCGCGGACCTTAAACATCGAACTGCAGAGACCATATATCGCATAATAATTTAATTACTGTAAATTCGACTTGTGCTCTGGGGAAACTAATGCAACTTACCAGTCCCTCTTCGCCGGCTTCTGTAGTGGTGATAGCCAGGTCGTTTCCTTTAGCGTCGTAAGCGTTTATCTCGATTCCCCTATTCGTCTCTGGCTGTCTTAGCCAAACCGCGAGCACCTGCTTCACGTCAATGCTCTGCCAAGATGTGACTCCTGCATTCACGTCAATCTTCAAAGATCTTATTCTTACGGGTCTTCTTCCGTCTGTAACAGGGATCAATCGCGATATCTGTAAGAATACGGTGGTTGCCTCTTCCGCTGGTCGCAAATGCACCCAGAGCTGCGCCCTTACAATGCGATTTGCTTGGATCTTCGGCGTGAAGGAGAAAAAGCAACACTTCGGTTTTCGATCTACTTGAACGATAGGATCAGCTGAGTGAAAAAGAGAGATAAATAATTATTATGGAAATAACTAAAGTTTGAATTACAATTTTAGATATTCCCCAGAGATACCATTACACTGTAAATGTGACATTGGTTTAATAGCATGTCCTATGTAAAAATGAATATACGCCGTTTCGCAAAACTCTTTTTCACTTGTAAAAATATTAAATATGGCTAGGCACTCCAAAAATCTCGTTCTTGTACATATGTTATTCAAACTAACACGTTTTAAGCAATGAATTGCGTACACTTTTGGTCTCTATGTAGGCTATAGCATTCAAAAGAGCACGTTTCAAGAAAAAATCTTATTAGGACAGCTCGCGCGCTTTCATGCGCTCTTGGGTTAACGTGCGTAAAACTTCCGCTGATGTGGAGAGCACGAATAACTTTATACTTGCTTGAGAGTATACAACACATATCAAATAGAGATTTTCGCGCATTATTCTAGTCTTCTGATTGCAATTAAATGTATAATGTTGGGAAAACAGCTAAAATGCGCCACTCAGGGAAATTACCTTGACCGATCCGATCATTAAAGCAGGTAACTACTAAAACGCCACTTACGTTCGCTAGCCATGGTCATGATGGTTTCCGTCGTGGCGAGGTCATCATCATCTTCTTCTATAATTCCATCCTTACTGTCATCACCAAGAACGTCGTACTGGTCAAGAAGTTGTTGCAACGGAGGTGCTTTAGGTAAAAGCTGTTTGACAACGTCTCGGCTAATATTGGGAGCTTGTTTGAGCCGAAGTTTGCTGAGAATTTGTGATTTGATTGCATGCAATCTCATCAGCTTGCTATGTTGCCTGAACTCACACGCTGAGCACTGCGGCTCGCTCTCCACCGTGCCTGTGGAAGGCTGTTGGTGCGCTGTAATATCACTCTGATCCATTGTACCGAATACAACTACAAAACTCAGAGAAATTAAAAACTGCGTTAAATGCATGTTCTAAAGCGCGACAAATTACGTCAGGTTTCGATTTATGATGTTTACGGCAACAACGAACAGCGCCATGCACCAGACAGGTAGATGTCATGCTTAAATTCCGCAACCCTTTTTATACTGCAAATTCTGCCACTCTATTAGGCGTTGTCGTCGAATTCTATGATTGGCTGGCCTGGCAACAATAAATCTAATGGCCAGACCAGGACTTATTTTCTGGATGAAACCTTAAAGAGGTACAACTCCAGTGTTTCAAACTTAAAACGTTAATATTATAGTACATGAAGAACACGTGTTTTAAAATGCAACATTATTGCAAAGGTTTATTATACGTTAGTATCCACGCAATATCTGTATGTCTACTGTGGAATATAAGGGATGCACTACCTCATATAAATGTTTTCCCTTTTAAATAACCTGTTTTGTATTATTCCTTTAAATTCTGAAAACGTAGCCGTATACAGTAAATACTTAATTTTGCTCTATGGAGTTCATTTTCTATGTAAAAACTTAAGATGTCGTTCAGATGCTGTTTTGACATGATTTCAGAACCATTCGGGACTTAAACTCTTTGTTGTGAATGTACCGCTGGTTTTTGCACGCGACACATGAGAAAGGTTTAGAGGACTGTTTTGCAATGATTGTATTACAACATTTTATAACACGAGGCAGACTGCCACCTACAGTTCAAATTAAGAAGGGACGTTACTGGATCTAAGGAAGCCCTTTGCTGCTGATCTGTAACTTCATGCAAATTTTCATTAAGGTGAGGAAATAATCTTAATAAATAATAAACAGCTAAGACATTTTTTCTATTTTTAATCTGGGGTAGGGATCAGTATCTCAAACAAGCTGTCAAAGTTTAAAGAAGTATGAATTTAGCGCCTGGCCTCCTACCACAGTGGCCTCGGGGCCAGTCCCCTGCGAACTCAAACGCATCTCTCATCAACTAAACTTGCATATCCACGTGATCCATGTGACTTCCGGTTCTATCTGATACTATCTGTATTATGACGACCCAAAAAGCGACGTCTGGTTATTAAACGTAATGAAGTCGCGCGCTGCTGTGCCAGTGTCTTGAACCTGGGGGCATGCACATAGCGGCATCTGGTGGTTGACACACACACGCATACAAAGTAACGCGTAATGACCCTTGTCGAAAACACCTTTATCTTTTCTTGGATGCCATTTTCTTACTAGTTAGCTAAGTTTATATAAGTGAGTTACCATGCAAAAACTGCTTCGCTGCATTAACGCCTACGGTATTTATATAACTACACAGTAGGTGTGAAATCTACTCTTGGGGGTTTTGCTGTATACTAATGAGGCATAAAACGTATAACTACACGCATCAATTTTACGCCATCGTTGAAATGCAGTGGTGAATAAACACCATGTTGAATATTTCAACTGATGCACGTTTTAAATTTAACACAAATTATGGAAACGCGCTCTCAAAGCCATGCAACCCAATCACGCCTGCAGGTGGCGACATCAGGTTGTCTCAAAAATGTCTATCCTTACGTGCAATGACCGTGAACGCTGCGATAACCTACTTTACACTGCGTCTATCAAATATTTGTTTGTTGAAAAAACTGTGCGTGCTATACTCGCGAAGAGCACACTCAAATGCAGTTGCGTTTAACATACGGCAAATGTCTTTACCGATCGACAGAAGGGGCACTGTCCAGCCTACAACCGGCTGTAATGCGCGTGAGAGCTCTCGCGAAATGTATTCACTGGAATGAAACAGAGACGTTATCACCTAAGGGATGCCTCGACGGAAGCCTACCAACATGAACTTTGGACACTGTGTTCGCACTCAGCTTACCGCCTCCGATAAGTGATTTAAAACAAACCAGACTTCATACAGTAACTTTCTTAATATCTTTGGCCATTTCTGGCGAACTAAACGGGACGTGACAAGAAGATCCAGATTTTGGTATTGATTGAGTTAGCCGTCTTTCCTTTAATAAGTGTTACCATTTAACACGCTGCCAGGAAAAGGCGGGGATGTTGTTTTATTTATTTATTTAAAAAAAAATCTTACCTACAGCACTTATGTAAAGAGGTATGTACTCTAGTTTATATAATTTCAGAAATTTATAGTAGACTAACTAACATTTCCTATGGTAAAATAAAATTTTATGTATAGGAAAAAAGATATATCTAATATTTGGCCTGATCACGGAACGAAAATGTGAATATCATATAGCATTGCATAATTCGCAATATACGGGTTTTGCTCTGACCTTGAAGGTATTATCACACGTGCTCCAATCTGCGCTGTTTGTCAAATGACAGACCAAATAGCATTCTTTCTGATAAACCTTAAAAGTTATCATGTTAATTGTCAAAACGACTATTAAGCCTTACCGAATGCCAATGTTTAGCTAACCGCACCTGTCAAATATAAAAGGTGTACCGTTGCGCCGAATGTGACGTAAACAAACCTACGTTTGGATCTGCATTGTTCACTAAATCTCTAAAACGTTCAGCACGCTCTAGATTGGACGGGCGCGTCGTTCGTTTACTTGCCTGGATCGGCTTGCACGCTGTATAACAAAGAAATAGACACATGTGCGCTCGAAATTCGTCATGTAGACAGTCATGCCAGTTGGAATTTCAGTCACCTGTTCGCTGAGTTTAAGAATACCGATCGACATGCTTTGTGTTTTTTACTTGTGAAACAAGATCTCGGCCGTCATTCAAGTAATACTAGGGTGAAATAGAAACGTATAGCTACAGAAAGATTGTATAGCTACAGAAAGATTGTACAACACAATATATTCAGCAGTATAGTAATATATATGCTGTATATTCAGCAGCGACATAATGTCCGTGCCTGTGCTGGATACTTGGTTGGCACTTGTTACATAAGACCGCGGTGCAGCTACAGAAAGGGCAGCCTCTTAATCGAAGACCTGAGGACCATCAGAAGCATGTAATAGCACGGGGCGATCCGTTTACTGAATACAGTGGTTCGAATACAACATGAAGGGACGCCTTTTATCTCTCTGTGAAACTCATACTTTACTTATGTACTATATCTCAGTAACAGGACTGTGCCCCTGTATTTAGATGGATTCAGCACTTACTGTCTTTTGCAACTGTTCTGCTCTGATCAAAAGTAACGCTGTATTCACTACGGCAACAAGGACAGTGCTAATACGTGTAGCTACTGGAGCTCAGATAGGGACACTGTATTTTTCTTTTAAAGTAGTCAATTTCTGAAACTCTCCTCCTCTGGCAGGGACAGCAGAAGACACTGATGCGTGAGCAGTGGTTCATGGGTCCTCATCCGGACCCTCTGCACACCTCTCAGTCCGGGTGAACGTCAACTCTCATCTCTCATCTGCCCCACTTCCACCTGTGCCCTCGAGTTCAATGCTCCATTATTTATATCATGGGATGCGTCAAATCCAGGCACAGCGACGTGGCACAGAGCTCCAGCTCTATGGAGAGGGTGGACGGCATGCTGGGGAGGAAGCGGGGAGATAAGGCAGTGCTGGTCTACGCCGAGATGGGCCCCGTGGAGGCCCCGACGCGGGTCAACCCCGTGCTGCTAGACTATGCCCAGCGGCTGTCGGAAGAAATTGTGACTCGGGCCGTGCAGCAGTGGGCCGAGGTGGACAGTCGCTATAGCGACATCCCCTACATCGAGTGTGACGTGCCATGAAGCCCAGGCGCGAGGGGGGTGGAGCATCTGCACTGGGCCATGCCCACACATGGCTTCCCCAGCCTCGAGGAGAGCTATCAGGCCTGCCGGAAAGGGGCCGGTGGTGTGTGTAAACACACCGCAGCATGAGACTGTGGGGAGAAATGTTGTTTAGACACCTTTTTGTAAAGAAGTAATTCGTATATCTACATGTCTGTGCAAATCGCACTGTGGGATTAAACTGGCTTGGTCAGATTTTAGTAAACCAGTATATGAACTGAATCAGTATGAGTCTAAGTGAGGTGAAAGCACCAGTATGCCTCAGCAAGACCCTCCCTTTTCGTTTCCTCACCTGTGTGACGTGTCGAATCCTGGGTTTTACATGCCAGGGCAAATGTCCAGAAACCAAAATTACGCTGCTCCCATGGACACTATAAATAGGCCTTATTTATTCTCTTTGATTAGAGTACATACACACACGCACACCACTGCAGTGATGTTGCAGGTGTCTAGTATTTGAGGGAGTTTGCTTAGGGTTTGTCTGAATTAACGCAACATCATGTTTATTCCCCATTCCCATGTTTGTTCCACATTTCTCCACACGAATGGAGACACTCCACAAGGAGACACTGTGGAGTGTCTCCAGAAACCTAACCCACTAGTTCCAGAATCCAGCCTGTGCTGCTATGCCATGAAGTAGTAAACTCATAAGACAGTATTGATTTAATAGCTGTAAGTCTCCTCACCATAATGATTTGGTATTTTTGCAGTGTATCAAACCAAGCTTTTCGCTGCAGTTCAAATAAACAAGCCTCAGAGGTCATGCCATGTCAAGACAGGAATGTGTGCCACCTTAGAATACCATTTGCTATACAGACTGCCAGGCAACTAGCTGAAATGCCTAGAAACGGGACCATAAGAAGCCCAGTGCCCTTAACAAGTGGCAATTCAAGCACAGGTGTCTTTTTAGGTCTTTTGTTAGGTGACTGTTGCAGGTCTCCTCATAGGCAATAAATAAAAAAATATACCAGTGATGTAAAGTTACCAATATCCCTTTAAAACCAAATGATGTCTATTTGAACCACAAGTGTTTTAAATCGATGGAAGGCTTGCCATTGCGCTGAATTTTCTGCAGAATCATCTGGATATTTAAATATTTATGCGGGGTCACTACTTAATGTAATAATAAGAAAGTTAGCCTGTTTGTGACAGCAGCAGTAATCTGTTAGGATGTCATTTTGAAGCCTTTAAACTCAAGACCAGAATTACGGCAGATTCATTCCACTTGTGCCGAAGACACCCCCAGTCAAAGGTTAGTTAGCTGTGCGGTGGTGGAGGAGCACAGGTTCACTCTGACCCTGGTTAATCTACAGAGCCATTCTCCTCATCAGGAACACTTTCACTCAGTCAGCAGCAACAAGATTAACCTCCGCTAACAGGGAGAGAAGAGCGTCCATCACACTGGTCCAGTTAGGTGAGGCTGATGTTGTGGAGGGACTGTGTTGTTGTGATTGAGGTCTATTGCCTGTGCTTCCAGGGACGATCCCCACCTGCTGCACGGACCCTTGCATTGGGTGTTACTTTGTTTTCTTTCTTTTAAGAAGCATTAACAAATATGGTGGCAGAGGACTGATAGTGTGACGGGGCAGTGGCAGCTCACTGGATAAGGTGCTTCAAGCCCCACCTCTGCCAAGTTGCCACTGTTGCCCTTTACCCTCAATTGCTCAAGACGTATACAGTCACTCTGGATCAGCCTAATTCTCTAAACGATAATAAAATCAGACTCTACGGAGCTCTAAGGATCAATGATATCCCATTCCCTGAAAGACCAGGATCCATCGAGAGACTTCTGAGAGTCTGTCTCACAGAAGCCAAAACGTCACTGTAGTTTACACTATCAAATACAGCGTTGCCCCTGCCTCCATAAAGAATGAAAAACAAAGCAACGTGATGCTAATAAATGAATTCCATGCCTTCTGCAAGGCCGTCTTGGTTTCATTACTTGTGGTGTTGATTCCTGCCATCACACAAAAGGAAAACCACACAGAGCATTTTACAAAAGGCATAATGGAAAGAAGGGACACTTCTGAACAGGTAGTTACATATTCTAAGCATAAGCCAGATATAGTATTTTGGTTATTTTTCCCCTGGGTTTCTTGAACTCGTTGATTAACAGGCCGCTGTTATTAGATTAACAGCTCATTTAGCAGAAATCTAATTGACTCTGTAGATTTTAATCAAATAATATGTTTTCCAAAGGCAAAAGAATTACAAAACAAGTCGGAAAGGTATATTTTTACAAAAAGTATAACTGGCTTACATCACACGAAACACGCCAAATCTTTCGGTTAAAACATTTAAAAAATGATTCGTTATCTAAACAAAACCAAATCATTAAAACAATACAAACTGTATTTATTTGTGTAACAGGTGACAATTGACAAACTCAAAACCATTATAGGAGAGTCCTATTAAAACCATTTGATCACACCAGGCAGTTTGTTAACCAAGTGTCATAAATATTGCAAGTTACTTTTGTTCATATAATAATAATAATAATAATAATAATAAATGCCTTTCACAAACCCATGGATGCTTTCCGTTAAGGAGGGGAAAAAACGAAGAATGAGCAGTAAAGAGTGAAGCTGAATTTAAAGGATGACTGAGAGCAGAACAGTGACGACGAGACATCGGCAGAGCTTCAAAGCAGAAGCACTAACTGATCGTCCACCCATGGCTGTGAGGACAGAGAGTCGTCGTCCAGGGAGTGAGGATGGAAGGTTTCCGCACTGTGACTCTTTAATGAAACCCCTGCATGGTCTTCCACTGTGGAGATAAACATTCATGCAGAAACACTATAGCAGGTTGTGGTTCACTTGGTCTGATGACTACGAAAACAGGTGTGGCCTGGTTTTGGTGGTGTTTTTTTTGCCACGAATAAAAATAATCTTTATTGTGCAGAATGGTCCTGACTCATATTGCTTAATTACCAACCTCTGCCTGGCTGGGGGTCTATAGTAAGAAACGCTTATATTAACTATCAAAGAGAGACGGAGGGAGGGAGGGGGGGAGAGAGAGAGAGAGAGAGAGAGAGAGAGAGAGAGAGAG
>JAOXYF010000007.1:21032307-21048388 GCA_028565775.1 Sternarchorhynchus goeldii
ATAGCCTCACTTTAACTCCTGTCTTTAAAAAAAAAGACTAATTTTAAAAACCCTCAGGCATGAACGAATAGAAATTTAGTAGAAAAGAAAAATACAGTCTGGTCTCAAAGGAGGGAGAGACACTCCCCTGACATTTTTCAAGCAAAGCCATATATCCATTGGCTTAATTGAGCTGTTATGTAGGCACATGGTGGAGATTATTACCAGAGTCTGTGTAGAATAACAACAGCCCTAAGCCTGATAAATAACCATAGTGGCAGCAGCTATTGAGAGCCCAGGATCAATCACACAAAGCCATGTTTAGAGGCAGCCAATGAAACGAGTGCAAGGTAATGGATAACCTTTACTGAAGCAGAGGGCATAAGTGCAGTAAACGGTGCATAAGACGTTTCCTCCTGTGCTCACGTTCGTTCACAGCTTGGTTCTACTTCTAAACCAAATCCCTTAAGGATCGAATCACGCACTGAAATGAACTGCAAAGTGCACTGGGTTCTTGTTGGATGCTCCCTACCAGAACATAAGGTCCGGTTCCATCCTCAAACCACCATAGCCGATCAATCTAATCAAGCCTTGAACTCAAGATTAATTGGATCAGGTCGTTTGGAGGTGAAAACCTACAGGAAGGTAGATCTTCAGCAGATCCTCTAACTGACAAGATGCAGGCAGTAATTCGTCTGAAAAGTTGAGAATTGCCCTTGATGACTGCCATGTTTAACATGAGTAACATGAGTAACATGAGTCCAAACACATGGGCCAAACCCAGCTTCTGATACAGGTCACTTCATAGAGGATTCATGAATTGATTTTTACTGAATGCGTCAAGATTTGGCTGTGCAGCTAAAGTACAAATCCCTTTATGAGGTGAATTAGGTCTCCTGTACAATGCTCCAACATCTGCAGCAGCACATCTTAACTCATAAAAAAGCGGACACATTCTGGCAAAGTTCCCGAGCTCCCAAAGATATAAAGGGGACACAGAATTCTAAATTTCTCTTTGTGTAGGTCTCTCTTGTTGTGAGAAATGACTTTGCACCCTGCCAACGCATTCTGAACATCTGATGCTCTTAATTCTCGGAGATCTTTGGCACCAGCTCCAGAGCGAGCTCAGCGTACACGGCCAGACCCAACACAGCGCGATGGAAAATACCACCCAACAAGCAGCAGATTCTTATCAAAGAGTCTGATGTGGAAAGTACATTCTCTTGAAAATATGTTAAGAGCAGTCCCATCTGATAGATATTTCTAGCCTATGTATCGAGAAGGACGTGATCATGGAGAGGAAATTTCCTTTAATATGGCAGAATTCAACATTCCACAGAGCTCTATCGAGTGAAGGAAAAGCAAGCAGACATCAACAGGTGTATTTGAAAAAACCAAGAGCTTTCCCAGTAATCAACATCCCACCTGAAAAATTCTAGATGTAGGCTTTTGGAGCTTTGCAAATGAAAACCACCTCTCGTTTTGGAACCAATAAAATATGGGTAAATAACATTCCCAGTTACACAGAATCATAGCCAAATCCCATTTTACCAAGAAGTGCCAGGAGACACACTTCACTTTTCTGGCCTGAAGCAAACCTCCCTCTCACTGCATGCTCAGCTCCTGGGTGTTGGCCCTGGCCGGCCCCTGACTAATTCACTATACGTGTTCACTAATTCATTCATACTATGCGTGTTCACCATACATGCTTCTTGATGCACTTACACTGAGTCTGCAAGCATCCAGCATATGCCAAAAGCCATTAGATACATTAATTGAATTCAGTCACACTTTGTTCAAACAGTGAAACACACTAATAATGTGTATTCAAACAAGCTGAAGAGAGAACACAGGCAGAGCTCTAGGATGCAGTCTTAGTCCAGTCCCTCGAGGTCAGAAGCCTTAATTCCTCATCCTAAATCAAGTTAGGATTGACACACACACAAACATACACACACAGAAGTACACAAGAATTCCAACAAAAGTGCCAGAAATGGCATTCCAAGCACCTTAGTTCCTAAAGGAAGAAGTTTGGACAACACATCTGCTCCTCCTCGGTGATTATTCTAGTCATAAAAGCATCTTGCTGATATGATGGATGTGAATGGTGCTCCTGCTCACCCAGAGAACCACAATGCATCTCGAACATGACACTCTATCAAACGTTCATTCTAATATGATGGAGTCTGGCTCTGAGAGGTATCTCAACCCATAACTCTTCGATCATCAGATGCCCAAATTCTGTGGCATCATGTTTTTTTCCCTCCTCTCTCCATCCAGAAGACCATCTTACCAATGCACACACCTCTCCACAAAAGCCCTGACTGGAGACCCCAGAACAACGCTGCCTTTGTACTTTAATGTAATACAATTTATGACATTTTATCCAAAGCAACTTACAACTGTGACTGAATACATCTTGATGTTAAGGGTCTTGCTCAGGGGACCAACAGTGGCAACTTGGCAGGGGCGAAGATGGGACTGGCAGCCTTGTGATTGCTAGTTACCTTAACCACTGAGATGACACTGCCCTTTGAGCTGAACCTGCCATCTACCTCACCCAACTGGCCTGAGGCACAAAGCGCAGAACCTGTCGCCTGCCTGGCCTGAGCCAAGCCCTTCCAGCCCAGTGTTCTCTGCTGAAGAGGAGCATAACCGAACGAGGAGGACTCAGCACATCAGTCCCACACCAGCGCTGCTGCATAACAATGTGTTCCTGTTGTTATTCCAGCATCACCCCACTCTTCAGATAACACAAAGCAGCAAAAACAGTGTTGCTTTGCCAGGAACAGCATTATCTCTCTTTATGGAAGTGGAATGTAATTTGTTCAAATTCTACACAAGTATGAGAGGTTGGAAGAGGGGGGTGGCAGGCAGCAACATGTCCTGCTGTCGTCATATTGAATTCTGACCAATCAGATGTAACAGAACATCTAATTCATAACAAACTGTGTTGTTTGAATGGAAAAAGCTCAGTGATGCCACCTACTGGATTATGATTTAGGCCTGGGATGTGAGAGATTTAAAAGGGTTTGTAACACATAATGGAAATCACAAGCAACCTGAATAAAACATGAATTAGAACACAAAGGTTTAATATTACATAAGTACGTAATATGTATGATATGTAATATTATAACTGTGTAATAAGAATTACTTATCTACTTTGTAGCAACTGGATTACCACAGAGGATAAAATAATTAAACATGTAGCTGCTGTAACACACTACATAATGGTGTTGGCACAACATACATCTAGGAATAAGTACTGAATGCTTATTCCAAGTTTAAACCAAGAGGACAGGTTGCTACCCAAGTTGCTTCTATTTATGAAGTAAGATTGTGTACATTCATAACTGCCTTATCATATATCAAACGACACTTCTGAAGAATCAAAACCGATGTCCACATTGTCTGAGAGTTTTACATTATTGGTCAAAGCAAGTCATTTGTATAATGTTGGAGCTTTGACTTTCATTTTGGTGACTTTTTAAAAATATATATTTTCATAAAGGGATTTAAAAAACACTGTTCTCATGATCCTGGTTCACACCAGCCTGAAATGTTAAACTGTGCACCGAGTGCCATCTGAAGACATGAAAATGGCATAACATCAAACATGATGTTTGCACACATTTATTATAAATAACGCATAGATTAGAAAAGTGTTACACCCAAGCCAGCGGTGTAGACTCAGACTGTCTTCTACTGCTACACCCAAGCCAGTGGTGTAGACTCAGACTGTCTTCTACTGCTACACCCAAGCCAGTGGTGTAGACTCACTGTCTTCTACTGCTACACCCAAGCCAGCGGTGTAGACTCACTGTCTTCTACTGCTACACCCAAGCCAGCGGTGTAGACTCACTGTCTTCTAATGCTCTTCCTTATGATCACATTCACTTTAGGGTGAGAAAGGCAGCAACCCCTCAGCATGGACATCAAGGAACATTTGGGTACAAAGATGTTCTTGGGTCATGGCTGTGCAGGGACATGCAACCTTAATTGTCAATAGCTACATTGTACTGTAGTTAAAGTCATAGAGGCAGTAGAAGAATGTACACACACACACACACACACACACAGTCCAGAAAGAACTCATACACCTTCAGTTGTTGCCCACACTTACTTTGATTTTCGAAAATAATTTTTTATTATTGTAGGTGATTGATGGGTAAAATGGTAATTTTATGCATTGAGAATCAAATCCAAGTAAAGGTGTGTAAATGCTTTCTGAACACTCTGTGTATATACAGTGTTCACTTTTCTGAACACTCTGTGTATATACAGTGTGCACTTTTCTGTTTTTTGTCCCCTTCCCAACTTCCCAACATTTAGAAAATGTTATATATACAGTTAAAAATATATATACTTACACCTCCCATAGTTATTCCATCAATGAGAGCCACATACGGTTTCTTATAAGCACCTAAAATCAAAAATTTGGATTAAACTAGGATCTATAATATTCTGAAAAGAAAGCAGCATTTGCAAAACTATAATTTATGATTTTACATGGAATTAACTAGTTATTCACAATTTTACACTTTCAGTTTTCGGTTAATTTAAGCTTAATTGAATATTTGTAGCCTATATTTACTCATTTACTAGACCCTGACCTTCATTAGCCTGCAGAACTTGCTGGCAACATATTTGTGTGCTTGAACATACCTATGGTGTGGTTTAGAATATACTCCTCACGGAAAAAATCCTGAGCCAAGGAGCCACCTACTTTCCCAGCATCTGTGACAGCTGGAAAGAATCCCATTAAACACATTCAGTGGAGGCAGCAACACCACACAACGCAAAATAAAAAAAACAACAACAGAAATAATAATAATAAATAATCGTATTAATAAATCATAATATTATATGGTTCATAACGTTTCCATAAGAATGTTTTGTGTTGTTCAGCAGATGGACTTTTTATTTATGTTTTTCATTACATATCAAAAATGAAACTGACATTTTAAACAATATATAGGGCCTTAAGTGGATCTTTAATATTTGTAAGCATCTGTATTCAATTTTATTAAAATTTCAATATATATTGTTCATAATCAGAATTACCCTTTATATCTCCTCCAGCGCAGAAAGCTTTTTCTCCTGCACCTTTTATAATTACAATATCTGTCTGTGCATCTTCCTCCCACTTCTACACAAAACAGATAGACAACAACTTCAAAGCAAAATCAAAGACATAAATTATACACGAAACAATTCAGGATTACATTTAATTAAATAAATAATTCATTAATTTCAAATGCCATTAAAGCATATGCACATTGTGTGTTCTGGCCTGTGTAGTCTAAGGTAAAGTCCTAAAACAGAATGTTTGAAAAGCTATGCTTATCTAGTACATTTATTTACACAAATTTCAGAAAGAAACAAGGAATACAAGGAAATTAATGAATGAATAAACCACTGGAATACTGAGGAATAATAAACTGCTGTGAGCATACATTGTCAGCTTCAACCTGTATGATTACTGTGTTTGTAGCACCTTATAGGAAAATACAAAAAAGGAAAAAAATCAAACTATTAAAAACTATTCACCTGTTCAAAATATTTACTACTCTCTAACTTTGCAAGAAGAATGATACATAACACAAAAGTTATATTTGAGTGTTTAGAGTCACTCATTTTAGGATGTCCCAGAAACTGAGGGTGAAGTAAACATGTTTATTCACCTTAAGTTGGGGGTAAATATGCCGAATCATGTTAAGGTTCAGTGCGTTAAGGGCTTTCGGTCTGTTCAGGGTGATCACGCCTGCATTCCTTACTCTCTCCATCAGAACCTCAGCACCTGCGTTACTGGACATCTGACCAAGAGTACAAAAACACAGTGAGAATTAAGACATACAGCCGGATCCTACTCTCTCAACTATAAACTTGAGTTAATCATAATATTGTAATCGGTTTTGCAGACACAGGCTTACCATGTGTCCTTGTATTCTTTGCAGTCTGCAGACGGATCTCAGGCTAAGTGAGGCAGAGGAGTGCACGTTATTTTCGTTGTCGAAAGTTTAGACGCAAAACGGGTAAACCGGCCAAAAACGATGTTCAACCAGTCTCATAAAGTTATATCCTCATCTTTAGCTAGACAGTTATATAGCTAGTTAGTCATGTTATAAATCTGTCATTGCATGTATCCAGACTACGTCGCCGCTTTCCTCTCTACTGTGGTCGACAATCGAACGCGTAGAAGAAAAATAAACGTCTTTTCACACATTCGGCGAATAGGAAAATGTCGTCTCGAGATAACTTACCGTAATGCAGATTTAAAAATTATTAAAGACATTGCTGGTTGTAGCTACAGAACGATCTGCTCCACTTAGCTACCACTGTCTATTGGTTTTCCCATAGACCATACAGTCAATGTGTTTTCCTTGTTAATGACGAAAGCACCATAGAAAGCAGCAAAATGAAACTTTCCGTGGTAGACATTTACGGCACTGCCATCTAGAGGTGATAACTTGATTTTAAACCTGAGTTTACGACAAGTTATTTTTTATCCATGGACTGTCGTTTTTATCCCGGGACTCTGTGAGTATTTCAAAGAACAACGAAAGACCGGACAAAAATTTAATTAAATTAATTCATCAGAGGACAAAAACGATCTTTATGCTGGGTGATGTTGCCAGGTAACCAAAAACGCGTTCCTCTCTCCGGAAGTGCGTGGCCTGTAAGACATGGCGCAACTGAGGAACGCGTCTGCGCCTATGTTACGTCTTCATATTTTTTATTTTTATATTGCATTGCTAACCACTACCTTCATATTGCGATTTGGTTCTGGTTCAGAACAATCAGATCAAGATGTCTTTCGTGCAGGGAATGTGGTATCATCACCGGCTGCAGCGACAGCACGAGATATACGGTAGGTACACTTTCACAGTTAGCTAACGGTATACTTATCGGCTAAGTAATTTACTTTAAATAGAGAATTGTTGGACCTCTTCAGTGTGACTCGGAAAACACAAAAATAGCTAACATATCAAATAGAATTTCTAAATGATGGCTGTGGCTAGCAATATAGCTTCCAGTCTGTTTTCCTGTTTCTCAGATTATTTGTCCATTTTTGCATTAGGGTTGACTTTGGTTTGCCTTGCAAGAAACTTTTTTCTGTATGATTACGGACTTATGATGAATGCAGATTATGCTTTTTTAATCAATCTCTTATATGGTTACTGGTGACTGACAATTGCCTGTCTCGGTGCTGCGACTTAACCTGTAGCTACCTGCTTTATGACGTGAACCCTCCCGAGGGCTTCAACCTACGGCGCGACGTGTACATTCGCATGGCATCGTTGGTGAAGACCCTGAGGAAGCAGGGCGACTGGGTGCTGGTACTGCCCCCCTGGAGCCGCATGTACCACTGGCTGAGTCCTGACGTCCACCAAGAGCGCATCCCATGGAGTGCCTTCTTCAGCGTGACCAGCCTGCAGGCCAATGTGCCCGTTCTTGAGTATGAGGAGTTTATTGCAGGTGAGGTCTCCAGGTGCGCCTTTTGAAATAAAAGATGACAGATCAAAGGCAGTATTCATCACCAAATTCCTTCCTGAAGTAATTAGATTTAAATTTTGCACAGTTTTGATTTGTAAATCAGTAATGTTAGTCTGCCCTTTAAAAAACAAAACAAAAACAAAAAGCTTGCTTGCTTTGTGTGTGTGTGTGTGTGTGTGTGTGTTTGACTGTGCTGTATGTGTGGCTCTAGAATCTGGTGGGCCCTTCATTGATCAGGTCCTGGTGTTGCAGAACTACGCAGAGGGCTGGACTGAAGGGGAATGGGAGGAGAAGGTGGATGAGCGGCCCTGCATCGATCGCCTCGCGTACTCAAAAGACAAACAAGGCTACTACAGGTACCGGCAGGGACACTGGGCCCCAACACATTACATACATGTAGGTGTAGTGGTGCATTTGCTGCTGCTGGTTGAACACAATTTGTAATTGCATTTGAGCCGTTTGTTTGTTTATCTGTCTGCCAGTGTTGAGTTTTACATATGTCTAGATTTTACACACATAAATGTTACATATACATTTTGTAATTGTCTTGTAATTATTGGGCAGTCAGTATTTGCTAAATGTAAACAAAACTTGGAGAATTTTTTTGGATTCTTTGTTGCTTCCTCTAGAGGCTGGTTTTGGGGTTATGAGGAGACCCGCGCTCTCAATGTAACCTGCCTGTCTGCTCAGGGCCAAGCCTCCATTTTAGCCCCCTTCTTACAGAAGAACATCACAGCTACGTGAGTCCCAAAAGTAAAGCCAGCAGTACTGTAATACTGTATGCAAATTGTGGCCTGTTTCAGACCTTGAAGTGTTCATGACGAATGACTCTGGTTCAGAACTTAATGTTTAAAAGAATGTTTCCTGATGGAGTAATTTCTGTTGGTAGATTTGTTTGAAAATGTACTGAAATCTAACACATTGTATTGATATACAGAATGACGTGCATGAGATAGCTAGTGCGTACATCCAGGTCTACTTTCTTTATTCCTAAACTTTCTAAAACATCCATGAAGTGCAAATGTGTGCTTTCATCTCTCCACAGCTCCGTGTTGCTGGATAGAGCAGAGACTGTTCTTCATGATCACTATGCTGGAAAAGACTACTGGGATGTAAGTTCAGTACTGGATTACTTAATTTCAGAGTACTGGGATGTAAATTCAGTATTGGATTACATAATGTCAGACTCCTGGGATTTAAATTAAGTATTAGATTAGTTAATTTCAGATTAACCTGCAAACAATGTGTTGTAGTGTATGCTGGTTACTAAGCTATTTAACTCACTTGCACTCCCTGTGTTCTGCAGACACGGCGTAGCATGGTGTTTGCCAAGCACCTGCGCATTGCTGGTGACCAGTTCAGAGCCAAGTACCTGAACTCCACTGATGAGCAGGACCGTACCATGTACAATGAAGACTGGACACGCATGAGAGTGAGTGTGTAGGCTAGTATCAGGACAGGACCTGTTGTTGTTGTTGTTATTATTATTATTATTATTATTATTATTGTTAAGGGTAAATAACAAGGGGCTCTGCCTCCAAATGATGCATCTACATTTTCATAAGAAATCTTAATGACGACAGCAAAAAGAACAGCAGCAGCAGCTACAATGTTGTTCATAGCAACCCTTTATGTATATTTCAAACTCGGCTCCGCTCGCTTTGCATTCTGAGCAAATCAATTAAACAAGGCATAACAAAGAAGAACATTTCTGAGACATTTAATTAAACCAAATAAACGAATAATAAAATGAGTACACTTCAGTAAAAGAGACTTTTTAAAAACAAGCAGAAAGTTTAAAAAAGTTATAAACAGCAAGATAACAATCTGACCACTGCTTGAACTGTCTAATGCAGGCCAAACTGGGAAGTGCCAAAGGTGGTCCATACCTGGGGGTTCACTTGCGTAGAAAGGACTTTATCTGGGGCCATCGGGAGGATGTACCCAGCCTCAAAGGGGCAGTGAAGAAGATCCGTAGCCTCATGAAGAAGAACAAGCTGGAGAAAGTCTTTGTTGCTACTGATGCGGCAGAAGAAGGTACAGCCACTGTCCAGAAGGGGGCAGCAGTGGTAATCAGGATTTGTGAGTTTACTTTTAAAGGCGCAGAAACACCACCTCTAGCGGTTAAGTAGATAAATGTTTAAATAATACAAATAAAACGCAAATGATAATTTTACTGTTCAGATTCTCCTTCCATTCTCTTAATTACATTCTCTTATAAGCAAAACACTGTCTTATTTTGACCATATTTATTGACATTTATTAATATTTACAGATTACTTACATAACCATATATGTATAAGTAAATGCATAGTCACCTTTGACTAGTCAATATTAATGCAACATATTACAGAGTGGTAGGAACCTGTTTTCAGATGGAATTTTGAGGGTTTTTTTTATGTACTTATATATCCTTCCGTGAGAATTAGCAGCTTGTCACATGGAGAAAAGCACAATGAAACAGCTTGTTTCTCCATTTGAACAGTGTGTGTAAAAATGCTTGCAGAGGTTTCCAAACTGAAGAAGATGTTGCCGGAAATGGTGCGTTACGAGCCGAGTTGGGAGGACCTTGAGCTCCTGAAGGATGGTGGGGTTGCCATCATAGATCAGTGGATCTGTGCTCATTCCAGGTGTGCCACCACGACCATCGCCCACATCATCCTGTTACATTCTTCAAGACATTATACTCCAGACGTTACAAAGAGCCATACACATACGCGATTGGGCAATTGATAATTCCTCTCTGGAAAATGGCTTTCTTTGTGTGTATATTTTTCTTTTGTGTTTTTGTCTAGTGGTTTAATTTCTTGACAGTTTAATATAAGCCTAAAAATAGGTGAATCATTTATTATCAGGTTGATGGAAGTTATTACAGAAGTAATTAAAATGACTGCATATAATTTGTAGTCTTATTATTTCTGTTTTAAATGTGGTGGTTCTCTGTGAAAGTTATAAAGACCGATGTAGACATACAAAGGTATTCATTATTATAGTTTGATTTTCCGATTCTGTTTTCAGACATTCTCACTGAAAAAAAAAAATGCCAGTCATTGACAGGTTCGTTAAGAAGTTAGAAATGCTCTTGTAGATTAAGATTGTTCCTTTGTGAAACAGGAAAAGCTAGCATCTCTAAAACCCAACTAGTCAGAACAATTGTGACATGAAATTCTTTTTGTTCCACAGAGGCTTCACCTGTGATCTACATTCTTATATGATGCAATGAGACATTCCACTTACATAAGTGTAGGGGGTAGTGTAGGTAACCTTTTTGAATGCCTATTGCCTTTCTTTTCTATAGGTATTTCATTGGGACCTCAGTTTCAACCTTCTCATTCCGTATTCATGAAGAAAGGGAAATCTTGGGTTTTGACCCCAAAGCCACCTACAATCGCTTCTGCGGTGATGCAGAGAAAGAGTGTGAACAGCCCACACACTGGAAAATTGTGTACTGACAAGGCCCATAACACAGACGCGAAGTGACGAAGCCTACAGCAATACTGCCTCATTACAGCAGCAAGATTTAAAAGAAAAGACTGCATGAGACTGAACATTGTATCATAGAGTGTTTATACTTTATTAGTAACATGTTACAGAGGTGTTACAGGTGTTACCCAATAAACTCCCATGCTGCTACTGTACGATGAGAAAATCCACATGTGTACTGCTGTGACTGAGGAGGTATTGGGTTTCCTATATTGGATACTCTTTGATAAAGAGTTCAGTGACTTCAACGGCATTTTTTGAATGGCGTAATTTTGCAATTCACAAACCTGTTCAGGTATGAAGTGGCAGTATTGTGCTGTTACTTTTGTCTGACAACACCTTGGGTGTTGGAGCTGTAAATCTGAGCTGCTTCTTTCAACATACATCAGTGTCGACACGCACGTGACAAATGAGTCCTGCCAGTCTTGTACTCTGTGTTCACTCTTGTACACTGTTCATTACATTTATTTCTTTTTTGGGTGCCATTTTAAATAAGGAAACCTTTGAAATGAAAGGAAGCACATAACAGAACACCTGTGACCATGTGCCTACTGCAGGTTCCTGTTTCTCACCTAGTAAAGAAGGCGAAAAGTGTCCATAGTAATACAAATGTCGGAGGTTTGATACCCAAGAAACACACATGCTGGTTTTCAGATAAATTTTTATGTGGCATTGGGTAAGAATGTCTGCCAATCCTGTAAATGTACAGCACTTATATACAATCTGTGGGTTTTATACATCGATAATGAGATTTTTCCCCTTTACATTTATTTTCATTGCCTATCGCAAGGGCTGCCATCAGTCCTGGGGGATGTTCTGCTGGCACTGAATCACCAAACTTTAATTTATAGTGTTTCCCCAGACTGAGTGAAAAGGCTTTTAAATCACTTGTTATTGTTAGCTGTGAAAGTGACATAAGTGTAGAATTACAATGACTGCTTAGCCTTCTGTTACATTTGAAGGAACTACATTTTTAAAACTCTGGATTAAAAAGAAAATGTTGTTTTACAAGTACAAATTGTGTTGTTTCTCTTTAAGTCTGTACATATCATTATCTAAAAGCTGGTGTGGATGTCATTGAAGTCTGTCAACCTGTTCCTTGTTCACAAAGAAAGGCATATTGCTAACAAAGGTGTAACTTACATAGTCTCTGTGCTATGGATTGAATGTGTGGTTTTGTTTGAAGGTACCCTGCCCACACGAAGTTGCGGTTGTCCTCTTACTGAAAGTCGTAGGTGGCACAAAGCCTTTCAGCCTCACAGTAAAGGCCATTTGCTTCTGGTGGATATAGTTCATTTACTTCTTGTTCATTTACTTATTGGAAAATATTCAGATGTTCACAGGTTCTGAGTGTTGAGACAGTGTGATTCGTCCAACAAAATAAAACTTAACTTTTGGAGGTATTTAAGTGAAAGATGTAGTTGGGTTAGTTTTCAGCCTGGGTTCATATAGACGTGATTTAACTCAAGAGATTCAGCAGGAGTCTGCTTTATAAGAGCCTAATAAAATGTACCACACCATGGGATTTCAGCATCTCTCTCACGCCCTGTTGCTGCTCTCCAAGTGAGTATGTTACATTGCCTAATACACTGATGGTTCTGGTAGTGTTTTGAGCTTAAAAAAATTATGTGGATTTAGAACTTTGCTAAAATAATTTTGCAGCATATATAGGTTTTGTACGTGTTTAGTTTTTTATGGATGCATAGGAGGTTTCAAAAACAAATTTTAAATGTGCTAACAGACAACAGGTGTGGTACTCCATCTTCTATTTTCCCAGTTCCATATGGATTTCACCTTCTATACCACCAAACATTCCCCAACACAGCAGATTCTAGCCTGCCTGGTGATTAAGGCCATACCCAGTATCTCTGGCACCATCAATGTGCTGTGACACTGAAAAGCTCAGCCATTATGCCTTTATATTTCCCCACCCCAGCTAACTTATGCTCTCTTTATTCACAGCCACTGACCAGCCCTTTCACAAATAATTCCTTATCTTACAGCCTGTAAAACCAAATTCCATAAGCAAGGATGTAGCAGGATGTCCCTTAATACCACTCTTCTCTCACCTCTCTCAGCCACCCATTCTATTTAGTTCAAATCTACCTGCTTCATTCACTGTTACTTCAGCACCATATCACATTACATGCCCCCAGTCTGAGAGAAGTACAGCAAAATGTTGGCATCATGGGACATTTTGGGTGTGTCAAAGTGAATTACCATGGGCACATGGTAGGCAGTCAGAACAAAGCATGTGAACTTGGTCAGTAAGTCAGTTTTCAGTGGGTCTAATATCGGTTACAGTTTAGATCTGTCTTTTCTGTAAGAAAGTATGAGAATGAAAGAGAATGAAATATTAAAAGTCATTACCGTAAGTAAATGTAGGTCATCTGTGAATTGTCAGTTGTTTGTTTGTTACTGTTTGGATGGCCTCAGGAAGTGCCACTCCAAGTTTGTTTTTCTGACTCTGACCTGATTACACTTTGTGGACTCAACAGCACACCACTGGCTAAATGTAAATAAAATGAAATTGTAAATGAAATGAAATATTGGCTTATTGGCTACTGAGATGTAGATACAATCTATATTTTAGGCCCACAACAATTGTTTTTCATGTCAAGCAGGGTTCCTTGAACACAGCATAATTGACAAACTGTAAACCTACTGTAACACGTGAATGTAAAATGTAATATCTACTTAATAGCTATCAAAACCTATAGAAGGTCAGAAGCAGTTTAGTGCTGATGTGTTTTTTTTTTCTTCAGTAATATCTCCAGGGCTTGTCGTCTTCCTCTGAATCATCAGCGAAAGTGTCCAACACCATCTTTAAGTTGTAAATATGTCCAAAAATGTCTCACTTAGTTCTCTCAAAGCATTCCCTGCAGCTGTAATGAGGCATCCTCAGGCCAGCATTTTTCAGCATTTTTCAGGCTTTTGAAAGTAGAAAGCAAACATGTCTAAGCATCCAAGAGTCAAGATCAGTAAGATACCTGGGGGGTGGGAGGCTCTCAAAAACATTGTCACTGAAGTATTTGGTGCCATTCTTTGGTTTTAGCAAGTGGTAACTCCATTAATGGTTTTGTAAAAATGTTTAATTTTTGGCAACTGAACTCTGAAAGTGGGACCACCTCTGAACTTGCAAAACTTTTTCTTTGTTCTTGGAAGACTTTTTATGGTAGATAGGCCCTACATGTCTTGCACAATGAGGCATCTTTATGCTGTTCCAACAGTGGCCTTAAATTAACAATTTTCTTTCTTCACATTTGCTAAATCTAATGCAGAATATCTACATATTTACAAGTGAGGAAAAATAATGCTAGTTAAATGTTTTTACCCATGTTGCTGTGTAGGATATCATTTCTATAAGTAATGTTGTGATGTGAACCATTTGATTAAAGAGAGGCAGAAGAAGTGTACAGTTTTCCCCAGGTTGGTTAAGCACTATGACCAAATCTCATGTTCATATTAAATCTCCCAGGACCATAAACCAGTTTTGACAAACTGAACACACATTCTACTTTGCAAATGAAGTTACCTCATGTGGAAAAACACTAAATTCCTAAATAATTCTCATTGAATTGGCTAAGTGCTACAATCAAATGACACAAGAACAATTGTGCTATTTTTGCTAATACCTAAATTACCTAGTAACAAACACTAGAGCTAACAAAGTCCATAGGTTCACCTAAACAAGCATAGTGTCACACAAGCCTCGATGTACAATGATATAGACAAACAAAGAATAACTGGGGCTAGAAGAAGGTGAAAAACCAGAGGAAGAAGAAATCACATATCAAAAGAAATAAAAGCCAACGGGAAAATATGCTAAAACCCTAGAAGCAGTATGAACTTAGCAGGATGGAGAGTGCAAGCCAATGTCAGCCTGTTCAGTGTAGAAGAAATCCACACAACCAAGAACAAGTGAGCGTGTACATGAAACATGACACTGTAGGACATTTGCCTCTGAAAAGAATAAGATAAGAACGACCACATGTTATTTCTATGCCAAAAGATTTTTTCAGACATATCGTTAAAGTGGAGAAAAAAGACAGCATGAATAAAACAACCCTAAGCATCATCTCTTGCTAGATCCAGCCATAGCACTTCATGCCCACAGTCTATGTCCTCCCTTGTAAGACTCAGAGGGAAGAATCTTCTTGAACTTCTCAAACACGATATGCAGTTAAAGTGGGCCAAAAAGTACTGATGTATAGTTGGCTCCACTGTACTAAAGGTTGGTTTTTCACCTGTGCTCTAGCGAAATGTCCGAATTGCTACCTCTTCCTGTTCCAACCTTTCCCATTCCTTCTGCAGGATCATCTCTCACCTGCACTCTTCGTCTTACTAGTAATGCAATGTTACCTTCTTTTGCTGAAGACACATAAACTCACCTGGGGCCTTTTAAACTGCCTTCACTTGATTAGTTACTTCACATTTAAACAGCTACGCATCTGTACACCTGACAGTTTTGTTTAGTCATTGGGTTCACAGGTGTAGAATTTTGAAAGGTTGTGCCTTAAAATGTCAAAGAAGTGATGTTGCAATATATAGCATGAACTGTTTTGTAAAATACGTGAAACAGAGAATTGGCTTATAATATTGCAGAATTTGCTTAAACTGACTGCAGTTTTGTTTCTTGAGTGTCAGGTTTCACTAACTGTGGCACTTTAAATTTTAGTGTGTAAACAAGCATTAAAAACTGTGACTTTCTGTAACTTCAATACCTTCAAATACCTTCAAATGTCTTCAAATACCTTAACATATCTGCTGGAATTTTGTGAAACATGTTGGATTGCGGTGAACAGTGCATATTTTTTTGTCAAATGGGAGGACGTAAGCTTCCATAGTATGAGAGCTGAAAGACAGTGTTTCAATAACCACATTCAGGTTATTTTCCATTCTTTAAATCAGAGGCAGCACCATACAATTTTTTTCTGTTACTGCCTTTGAAAGTTGCCCTGTATTAATTCATTCTGATCCAATATTTTTTAAATAAAAACCACTTAATGAGATCATCATGAAATTGGTTATCATCTGTATTTTACTCTCTCTCTCTCTCTCTCTCTCTCTCTCACACACACACACACACACACACACACACACACACACACACACACAC
>JAOXYF010000007.1:21048488-21069464 GCA_028565775.1 Sternarchorhynchus goeldii
CTGTGTTCAGATGTTGGTGTACAAGCTGGTTTATTTCCTGTGTTCAGATGTTGGTGTACAAGCTGGTTTATTTCCTGACCATAACTGACACCAGAACCAAAACAGGGTGGTCAAACTGGACAGTGTGGAAAGATTGAGAGAAATTTTACAGACAAGCCTGGGAAAGGCAGAAAGAAAGAAAACAAGAATGTAAACATAATAAATAAAATGATATATTCATGTTGTGAAAATGATGAAACTTGAAGTCGAGCTGTATGTGATAACATAGCATATCTTTGTTTCCTGACGAATACCGAATTTCTTAAATCATCGTCTTGGCCCTTAGTACCTCTCAGTACCTCCACCCATCTTTTTCTCTCTGTGTCTGCGCCTGAGTGTGCGGGTGGAGCTCTCCCTCCCCTCCCCTGTGCTAGCTGGAGTTGGGTTGCTGTGGTGTATTTGGAGGCTGTGTTGCTATGTAGCTCTGCCTCTGAGAGGCACAGCTGTGCTGTGAAGGAGCCTGTGTACCATTATGCTACTGTGGTGTTTGCCCTGGATGCTAATGCGCACCTGTCCTCCACATGACTGCCTTCACACTCCCGGGCCTTTTTGTCTACCTCTTAATGTTCCACTCAAACTCTTATTTCCATAATTGGACTTTTGATTGGAATTGTGTGAAAATTGCAAGGGCGGTTTGTGCAATTTCATGGCTAAAGTAACTCGTAACATTAAGAGGGACAGGCGTATGGGTGCAGATTAGACAAATTAGTCTTTAGATTAAAGGTGCAATTAAATAATTAAGAGCTTGAGTGAAGCAGAACTGTGCAAGCAGAAGATGGAGGACCGCTGGTAGAAAACACAGAGAAAAAAAGACATGGACAGACACACACACACAGTTACACCTTTTGGACAATGCAGTCTAGTGTTTCACTTTCAGTCAAGATACGCTACTGAAATGAGGGTTGGTTGGTTGGTTGGTTTATTCCCCAGACATAACCTGCTAATGAACTGTGAAATAGTTTTTGATTGAATTGGTCATATTCTAATGTTCATTTTGTTTATAGACTGTGACCCCAGGCCTGTCCGATCTGTCCCACTTACCCCCTAAAGTTTCTGTGCATCTGTGTGGTGTGTTTGGTATAGGCGTACCTGTGTTCTCAGAGGTGTGCTGGCAGCTTTGGGTTTTTTAGGTTGTGTCGTGTTGTCGGTGACTCCATTAACAGGTATGATTAGCATTAGCTTTGAGAAGTGCTGCTATGAAAAGCAGTTTGTGACGTACCTTCTGTCCCGGTGTCCTGCTGCATACGTGAGACGTGTCTGCCTCTCCTGAACGTACCACGGTGTGTATAACGCCCTGCTGCTCGCTTCTAGCGGGTGTACCGTGTCATTTCCATTGTGATTGAACAGGAGCAGTTGAAAGCAGAACCTTTTAGTAGAGCAGAAAGACACACGGGTTTTCTTACTGGTCTGGGTTCCTTTAGCGTGAAGAAACACTGTGAGAGATTCTGTTTTGTGTGTTTTCCAACTGTGTGTGTGTGTGTGTGTGTGTGTGTGCCAGTAGAGCATTCTGGCTGCAGGCGTCTTAAGTGGATTACAACTTTTCCAGAGCAGGAGACCCTTCGGCGTAGACTCAGCGTTTCTGCCTCTATTTTAACCTCGCAGGAGGAGAGGCAGGAAGACACCCGGCATTAGCATTTATCACACTACTAATTTGAGTCAGAAACTCATTTTGGATTTGTTTGGTGTGGTAGGGTTTTTATTTATTTATTTATTTTATTTTAATGAAACATTTGCCCTCATTTTCTACATTGAAAGGCTAAGAAAACACAGATGAGTAGGAAGCTTTTGCACTTTTGTTTAGAAACTTTTTTACGAATGGAGAATATGCATCATGTCAAATAATATAGTATTCAGTATTCAAAAGATTAAATTATGAACCCTTTGGTGATTCTTTCAGATATTAATTTTGATGGTGACTGAGAAATGTAGCAAGAGGTGTGTGTGTGTGTGTGTGTGTGTGTGTATGAGAGAGAGAGAGAGAGAGAAACAGGCTGTGCAGCTTCCCTTTACCTCTTTCTTTACATGTCTATCATTGTGCACAGATTAACTGCTCCCTCCTCTTCCTGCCTGGTTCCTCTCCTGTGTGTGTTGTTGTTGTTGTTGTTGACATCCACCCTTAGTAATGACTTTCTCCTGTCGTCTCATTTTCTGTTTGGCCCGTGTTGAAATGCTGCGTGTCATTTTGAGCGACCACTGTGCCCTGGCTGATGAATATGGTTAGTATTGTAATAAGCTATATGATGTTTGGAAAGAGACGTGGGGATGTAATCCTAGCCGCCAGCACAGGAACCCGGCACTGGCAAGTCCTCCCCCTGACACACACACACACACACACACACACACACACACACACAGTCCTCTGCAGCTCGGGGCGACTCACCATCTCCCTTGATAAGTATGTATGTACATTTTTTCTTTTGCCACAAGAAATGTCCCTGCATGTTTATATTTGCAGCCTGGCAGGTGTGTGTAGTCCCACACTCACACCGGCCCCTTCAGTACTCTGGGTACATCAGAATAGAAGAAATTCAGTGACCCACAGCAAAGTCATGCTGTAGTTTTTATAATTGTGTGTTAAAAAAAATAAACTACTAAAAACTACAGGCTTTTTGAGATTTTATACAAATCAGTAATTCTAATAATAATTCAAATAGTCACTCTCGTAACTAGAACTTTGTTGCTTAGTCCATTGTTTCTCAGAGGATAACATGAATAGCACAGCGTGTAACCCTGGTCCCAAAATTCATCTCTGCACACAGTGCTTTGTGCTGCCTTTAGTGTAATGTATTTAATGTGATGCATGTCCGGGCTGCTCCAGCAGAGTGGGGCCCGTCTGAGGCCGGCTTCTGAATTTGTTGCACATAATGATAAAAAAAAGATCAAAATAATGCCGGGAAGTGAAACTTTGTTCAAGTCTGTCCGTCACACTCATCACACAAGAAAAACAAGCCTGGGGATCTGGGCATCTGGGGATAAACTGCAGTGTGCCTTCTGCTGTGTCTGTACTGTGATTGACTAGTTTTAACTTAAGTACCAAAACGGCTGTTCGTTGCTATCTTTTTATAGGTGCCACAGATTCACAGATTTCTAGGTGTTTTTAGAGATCAGCTTTATCACTGTGATGGTGGTGGTGGTAATGCCTGCTGTTGTCCAGACTGCTCTGACAGCATGAGGCCTGTGGTAGGGGGGTCATTATGGCTCTGGAATTACACAGCTGTTCTCAGCGTTATTTAAAAGAGTGGGAGGAGCTTCAGGTAGCTGCCTGGTGGGAGGGCGGAGGGCTGTTTGGGTGTGTGGGGGCAGGGGGTTGTCCTCGCTCCGTATTGATTAGTTGGACTGAGGTTGTGTCTCTACTGGTTAATGTTCATCATTTGTTGCTTGACTATCCTTGTTCTTTTTTTCTCTTTCTCAGTTTCTCTTTCCTCCCCTCCCCTCCTCCCCTCTCCCCTCCTCCCCCTTGTGGTGACAGCAACAAAACAATCACGAAATTCTCCAAGGAAACCTTTTATATCACTTCTTTAAAAACACCTGCCATGTTTATGCATTAATAAACATTGTAATAACAGGACCCTTACATGTATTCATATTCCAGTGTGATTTTTGTAATCTGTAGATCTGAGTAAATTGCAGTTTGTGAAGAATCTTGTTTTTGTTTTGTTTTCACTCATGTCTTTCTCATATACCCTCTAGTGAGCTGTAAGGTGTGTGAGGTTTGTTTTCCACCAGTGTGCTTTTTTAATGTGTTGAGTGTGTGTGTGTGTGTGTGTGTGTGTGTGTGTGTGAGTGAGTATGTGTGAAAGGTTAAGGTTCTGTTTGAAGTGCCGAATGGAAAAGTCAAGTGAGGGAGCTTAGGGGCTCTAAGTGCCTCAGAGGAGAGTTTTACACACACACATTTAACTTTGCACTACTTTCACTTATAAATTGTTTAATTATATACTGATACTATAATCTGTACTGAATCTGATGCATTTTTGGCACAAGCATGCTTTTTAGGCTCTTTCGCTGTGCCATTTTGTGAATGGACCGCTGCTTCACAGCAGTTTGTGATCTAACAGTGGTGTTTTCAAGCACGATTAACTATCAAATTCTTGATCCATAAATTAGAATTCTAGAATCAGACATTCTAGTCAAGCTTCTTACTTCAGTCAGCCTCTATATGACATCTTCACGCCCTTTGCTGCACTCAGGCTCTCTGACTCTAACTCCTGACTGTTAAGGACAAAGATGCTGAGTACTGGTCTGAGGTCTTTTTTATTTGATTTTTTTAGGTTTGTCCTGATAAGCATAGTTAAGTTGACTAATGGAATCAGAACTCTGATCAGACCCCTGAGAGGTTCTGTGTGTGTCCGTCAAGGCCTCGATCTCCTGCCTCCCACTTACAGTGCTTCTCTGCTTGTAGTAGCAGATCCTGACCAAAGGGGGGTGTTGTTATTCTGCTTTAGCATTGAGCATGCTGGCCACCTAATATTTAGCACCCGTGTTAGGGGCCCAAGCAGTGTGTTGTGCCCCCCCTACACACACATGCAGATGCTCACTGATAAGGCTGCTAGAGTAATTTGTTCCTTCAGGATTTGATGTCCCTCTTTCTTTGTTAGATTCACATTTAGATGGAGAAAATCATTCGTATGTGTTTTGTCTCCGAGTTGTAGAATATTTTACATTCATTTTTGTGTGTGCAGAACAGTGAGCTCTTGCGTGCTTGTGTGTGTGTGTGTATGTGTGTGTTGTGAAATATGAATTCCGAACAGTCCAGATCCGTGACACTGCGTTTCGCTGTTTAACGGGATTAGGTCGGAGCGAGGCTGGTCTCCCGGAGAGCGGCCGGCCGAGCTTCTCTGATTCGGGATTTGCGGGATTTGCGAATCCCGTTTTCCACATGATTCCCGTCTCCTCAGCCAGGCCGATAAGACTTCAAACACACGGTGTTAATTAATAATATGTTTACATTAGGCATGGTCATACCCAGCTTCAGAGCAGCGTTCTAATTAAAGACAGCATGTAACTTGCATTGTGTGTGAGTGCGTGTGAGTCGGAGTGGGTGTGGAGCGGGGGGGCCATGTCTAATTTGAAGAGGACCCTTTTAACAAAGCTAAGCTTACAAAGCTAATTGGAAGGAGATACATCAGATCTGATGGTCAGGATATGGTGTGTGTGAGAGAGAGAGAGAGAGAGAGAGAGAGAGAGACTGAAGAGGATTTGTTAAAATGAGAGAGACCATGAGGCTCCCTCATTGTTTTCTTAATGCCACAACTTTGTTGGGTGGTTATGGCAGAATAACACAGGCTGAAGGCTTTTACTACGTGTCCAAAAAGAACAAGAGTTGTACCACATTTAACTTACACCATATAAATCAATCAGAACTCTGTCTGACTGTTTCTGTCTCTCTCTCCACACCTGTCTGTGTGTTTGTGTTTTTAGCCCAGTCCCGTACCGAGTCCAGTTTTGGGAGTCAGGCCTAACGCGAGTCAGTGTCTGCTGGTGTGGTGCAGAGAGGTGACGAAGGATTACCGTGGAGTGAAGATCACCAACTTCACCACCTCCTGGAGGAACGGCCTGGCCTTCTGTGCTCTGCTCCACCACTTCAGACCAGATCTCATGTGAGCTGCACAAAGACACACGTTTGCCTTTCTTCTTGTACTTGTTTCAAACATGCAGTAATGGTTTGTGTTGAAGTTTTGCCAAAGCATTTTAAATATCGCTCTTTCTGCTATTTCCTCTCTCTCTTCCTCTCTCTCTCTCTCTCTCTCTCTCTCTCTCTCTCTCACACACACACACACACACACACACACACACACACACACACACACACAGACACACACACATTCACTTACAGTCTTACTCTCACTCATTCTCTCTCTCTTTCTCACTCTCTCTCTATTTCTCATTTTAGAATGAAACATATATTTAATGGAATACATACATACATACATACATACATATATATATATATTAAAGAGACACACACACACACGCGCACACTCACATACACACAACACAAACCGGCCAGACAAGCCTGGACGCGCCCTTTTCTTATGTACTACCCACATGAAAGCGATCAGATTTCAGCGTCAGTCGCGTGAATAGTGGAAGTTTTAGTAAAGTTAAATCTTGTTGATTTATTGCCTTTTTGATTATTTTAAAATACTATTTGGGATTTCCAGTTTTATCAGGTGGTTGAGTATCACGGAGAGCACGTTCTGTATTACAACAGTTTCCTAGCTGGCACGATGTGCCTGGTCCATCGCACATATTGCATGCGATAACGACATATCAGTCCTACAGAAAACGAGGTAAAGTAACTATATTTAATCAATACATTACAATGTAGCTATTTGTCTAGATGTGTTATTGTTGGTTTCTTATTCACACTAAGTCGGTTCTCTGTCGGGTTGCCCAACACATAGCTGGTCTATTCCTTGATCTGAGTATCAATGATGTAAAGAAACTTGTGGGAAATTAAATGCCGAGTTTAGAAAATGTAATCAATGTAGGGAAGGCTAGGCTACACTGGGCGAAAAAACGTTTATAAAATCATACTACATTAGTCGATAAAATAAAAGGTTCAGATAAAACACTGTATGTGTCCATCTAATTGGACACATCTTTCTTAAAACAAAAATATCAAGTGATAAGACGTTTTGATATATGATGGAAAAGTTTTCATATCTGTTGGAAATATTTACATTTATATTTGGAATTACAACATATCTTTGTTATAACATTGTTAATATGAATCAGAGCTAAATTACAGAACTAATTTTGGTGGTTACAAATGCTCTTATTTTTACTGTTTTGAGTTTATGTTATGTTTTAATTGCTGTTAATGTTTTAACTTTATCTTAAAGTGTCTGTGCTCTTCTTTTACCTTTCTAAAGTGGTTTGTTTTCAGAATCACCCAACAGTCTGGATTACTATACCATGACACAAAACTGACTGAAATAAAGTTTCCATCTTTTATGTTTATGTTTGTATTCAGAACTTAGGCTGTAATGGCAGGGTTCTTCCAGCAGTTAAGACTCCTCCTATGGAAAAATGGTCTGAATGTTATCAGGCAGCCGGTGAGTTATTTTTTTTTACTTCTGTAAATAATTTTTGTAAAGTGTTCAATTTACTTTATATAAATTCATCAAGATGAGTGTTACTGACCATGAAAGGTCACGTGACTTGGTCAGAATGTGATTTGAGCATTTTTTTTCTCAGGTCTGGTCTGTGATTCTCTTTGTCTGGCCGCTCGTCATCTTCATCATTCTAGCTGTCACACGGTCGCAGTTCCCCCCGGCTCCCAGAAGTGCATGTACGTTCTTCAGACACGCCACAGACACATCACAGACACATCACTCCACAGACACATCACAGACACATCACTCCACAGACACGTCACAGACACATCACTCCACAGACACTCCACAGACACATCACTGCACAGACACATCACAGACACATCACTCCACAGACACTCCACAGACACATCACTCCACAGACACACCTCAGACACTCCACAGACACATCACTCCACACACACGTCACAGACACGTTACTCCCCACGCTAAGCTTTGGGATTCATGGACTACAACCAGTTGCCACAGCTGTGCCCCTTGATGTCCTATTTGATTTCATTAATTATTTCATTAATTATGCCCCTTCTTTATTAAGGAGTTACTCTTTAGAAAAGGATGGTGCTGTTGTGGTTTCCATTCACCCTGTCACACGGTACAAGAAATAATTCCTCTGGACACAGATTCACTGTAGTGATTGATCACACTTTCAGGCAAAACTCTGCATTTAGGTTAGGGTTATTAATCTACTTTTTCTATGTTTAGGAAGTTGTGCCATATTGTATAACTTTACATTTTTAGTTTGGGAATCCATTAACTACAAATTAACTATATGGGCAATGTGATGTACCTGATGGTCAGGTAATTGAGAGCTAAGTGTATCTTAGATTAGTGCCTGTACATGTACAGCATAATCTGATTGATAACGTTCTTATCTACACCTACTTTATAGCAAATACAGTATCATGCATTTTATAGTAAGTTCTAAGGTGTAATCCATCATTACTGGAGTTGTAGTCTGATATCAGAAGGTCCACAGTCTTCTACTGTCCATGGTTATACAGAGTAGTCATTAACGTTACTGCAGTCTTCCTGTCAGTTTGAACCAGTTTGGCCATACCACTCTGAGCAGTTTTATCAACCAGATGTTTCTGTCCACAGACCTGCTTGTCGCCTGCTTCTGCATGATAATCACAAGCCAGTTTGCCTGGCAGCACAAACCATGCCATGAACAAAGTCACTCACGTAACCACTCGTCTCACGTGTCACTCGGATGACACGTCTCATTCTGATGTTTGAACATTAACTGAAGCTTGTGATTTGTGTCTGCATGATTTTATGTACTGCACTACTACCATACAATTGGCTGATTGGATTGTTAAGTTAATGGACAGGTGTGAAGGTGTTCTTAGTAAAGAGGCCTGTGAGTGTATATGAATTTACTATACATACAGAAAATCAGTTCACTTCGAACTGAAGAAAAAACAGGAAGAGCTGTAGATATACCTAATGAACGGGCACGTCACTGTATGCATAAATTACTTCCTGTTATACACACTGCTTCTTCCCATTTACTGTTAATAAACATAATGTCTTTTTTACTGAATACAATAGGAGACCTGCATGTAATATGACACCGCAGGTCTTTTATTGTTAAACTCTGGAGATCATCTGATATTGCTTTTAACAAAAGGCAAAGATTTGGTGTCTTGTGCTCCAGCAGGAACATATTTTAGCCATGTATATCTTGACAATTATCTTGTTTAAAAAATTCGTGATTTTCATTTATTGGCGTAATTTCTGATAACTATGTGGTAAAATAAATCAATGATAACACATAATAATGTTCAGCATTTACTATACATAGACAATGGTAGTTATGGTAGTTGTTTCCATGTATTGTTTGTAAAGATGTAGTAAGAGAAACGAAAAAATCTGGAATTAGGTTGCATTTTTCATGAAACCCAGGCTGAATTGCAGCTGCAGAGCAGAGATCATTGTTCTCACCCCAGTGTTGTTGACTCATGGTAACTCCCACTTTGGGTATTAGTGTGCTTTGTGTGGTCTTTTTTGGCTTTTGAGAAGATCTTGCTCTTGCCTGGATGAATTTCAAATACATCTGCATACATTTGTATCAGGAGTGAACAGGTGCAAAGAAGTGTAGGGCTCATGGAAAATTCTGCCTTACAAAAGCAATATTTGCTAATGTGAAAGCATGGAAGATAAATGCATTTTTTTAAAATTAAATATAGGTGCTTAAATACCTTTTAACTAATTTTTTTATGTAACCCAGGAAATAAATCATGTTGAAATCAAACGCTGAAATTCAAATCAATGGTTAGTAAAATTTTGTACTGAAATGAAGAGAGTAATGGCTTAAAAATGTTGCTGTTTTAAAAAGCAAACATTATATTTAGTTGGTAGCATCATGTCTAAAAGCGTCTTTTGTGTGCTCAATAAGGAGTGGAGTCCACAGTTTACAGTTTTCCTCAATTTGTTCTACAAAAAAATGTAGAAAAAATGTAGAACTGTTGATATCAATTTTAAAAAAAAGTTTAATGTGTGCACTGCTCTTTGTTCACACCTGTTCATACTGATGCTGTCAGGGTTCTAGTTAGCCTTCTGCTTCATGAGCATAAGCTGGGTTTGTGGTTGTTTGTATACTGTGTTGTCCTATATGGAGAGCTCCCTTGATACTTTAGCAAAAGCCCCCAGAGGAATGTTCTTAAGTGTTTTGTGTTGTATGATACAAAAAAAGGATTTTATTTTCTGAGAATATAAAGACAACAAACCTTACTAGACAGGAATTCCACAATTAAGGATTAATTTGAGGTGCATTTTTCAGAATTGCAAGCAAGTGCTTCACACAGATGACAGGATAAATTAAAACCATTTATTTAATCTGTTTAGGTAAAGCCTAAATGTTGGGAAACACTCAGAATTCCCACCTTTTCCACTGTACTACTGAATACTGAGCACATTTCAAAAACTGGAAGCGCTGAAAAATAGCAACTGATCCACTTTCTCACCTCCACACAAGCCTAATATAAGAGCTTCCCACAGGGCATTGCAACCAGCACAATATTCCACATGAGTCATATCTGTTCTCTAGACACTCTGGCATGTTCATTAATGACTGTGGGTTATCTGATACTCTGAATGCAGCCAATTACTCTAGTAAATACCCACTAGGCTATTCACGGATGCATAAATGCTGTTCCTAAGACATGCTAAGAACATGTTGATGATATTGAAGCATGTATTGTAATCATTTCGTGCCATGCTCAAAGGTTGGTGTAACAGGATGGTGTAACAAGCTGGTGTAATAAGCTGGTGTAACAGGTCAGTAGTGTAAAGCATCCAAGACCATGTCTAACTTGAGTGCTATATCTAAATCCAGTTGAATGGGTTTCTGGTAATACTAGTAGTGCTTGGACAAAACAAAACAAAATCTGGAGATGTGCAGTAATCATGAAAAAATTATTTCATAGTTAATTAGGTATGTTATAATTATGAATTCTGATTATGTTTGGCAGTAGATGGATATAATTGCTAGCAGTTCTCTCTTTCACTCATTATCTGAACCACTTAATCAAATTCAGGGTCACCGAAGGGAGGGGGGTGGTAGTAGAGGAGCTGGTCAAATAACAAACAACATTGTATAAACAAATAAAATTGTATAAGCGAAAAAATCTCTCCTTGACAAGGTATGATTTCAGGCTGTGTGGTGGACATCCTAACCCACGTGAAGAAACATGCGTTTGGTGCAAGCTTTGGTAGCTGCTGCCATGTGAGCTTCAGCAGCGCACAGCATCCTCCAGGCCTTAACGACATTTTAATCTCTTCTTCTCAGGCTATGTGGCCCCACGGAACCTTCCGAGTGCAGGGTTCTTCCCTTACCTGCAGACGCTCATGTGTAATACTGACAGCACCTGCTCCAACAAGTCCTACCTTTCGGGCAGGGACTTCCAAACCTACGCTACCAACAGAAGCCAGCGGAGGCGCAGGGACACAGACGGTCTTAGGTATGACCTCCAAACCCCTGCCTTAATCCCCACCGCATGCCCCTGCTGCCAGGTTCAAAAGCCCTTCTCACCTGTATCTGTATCTCTCACCTAATAGCTAATAGCTAATATGAATACCCACTCTATGGAGTGGACCTTCTGCGCTGGCTCTTTGGTTAGCGGAATTGTCACATCCTCTAATGATTTAGCATTTAGCTCTGTGATAATCTGCAGGCCTGTGTTGTGATGATTAGAAAACATAAAAGACGACATTTTTCCTAAGGTAGAACATGCGTTATGTATTGACCAATAATGCTCAAGTTACATTAAACAAGGCATGCGTTTCCCCACAGAAAAGTGGAAATGCAAGTGGAAATTATAACTTTGGTTTCTTCAAAATTTCGTTAAGTTGTTCATGACTTTTCTTGACACACTATTTAGAATAAAGGCCTGTAGTTATTGTCGTGTGTGGTAGCTTTATTAGGGCTTTTCCACAAATGGTAAAAATAAACAGATGACAACAACAACAACAGGCAAAGGGGGTAAGTGAAAGCAAATCCAAAAGTGACAAATGGGTACGTCAAGATATCTGCAAGTGCAATGTGACTCGAATGAATGAAAATCAATAATATTTACAAATGCATCCTGATAACAAAAAGCTATTTACATTGATGCAAGAAAGAGTCACGCAACACGCAATAGCTGAAAATATCTCCGAATCTATTTTGCTTAGTCAAAACAATGCTCTCAGATATCTAACATCTCTGAATGCATGATATCATTCATGTAAGATGTTGCCATGGAACTTGGTGATGAGAATGACCACTGTTGTGCTATCAGCATATTTCACAATGATGTTAGAGCTACTACTGGCTATACAGTCATGTGTTTAGGAGGACTACATGAGAGGGCTCAGTATGATACCATGATTAACCCCTGTGTGAGAGTGTGAGAGTTGAGGCGATGACATGGCCGAGTCTGAGTCCTGACCACCTGGCTCCTATGAAGCTCAGGATCCAGTTGTCTATGGAGTGATTCATAATCCGGTTGATGTATTTTCCTATCCAGGAACATGTCCTTCTCATTTAACTGGTTCTGTTCCAGTTGTGCATGGGTTAGAGTGTTGGTGGCCCTGGCAAACGTCATTGACTTTGGGTTGGTCACAAACCCCTTGTGCTTTTATAGGAGCAACCAGTAAAGCGTACTGTAATGCTGTAAATCAAACGAAACTCAACATGTTCTGAAAATTATCTAGTTTTGATGTCAATAATTGCATTTTTTAGCAGGCAGTTTATTTGAAAACCAGTTTACCTTGTGATTTTCACCTTGTCTGTGAACTATGACCTGAATTAACTGTGACCTTTTCTTGTATGAATCTGCAAAAACTAATTAATCTCAATGGTTCTTCTGACAAAGAAACAATGGACACACCCTGATGTCTTAGCCAGTTTTCATTCCAGACTGGTGATGTTTTATCCTGTAGTAACCCCTGACACTTTTTGTGTAAAGCCAGTGCATTAAGGGACACAATCTTATCAGTTCTGTCATGGTGGTTGCTACACGGTATTTTTCACTTTTGTGTGTACCACCCTGAATACTGAAGCCACAGCATCGGTGTAATAACAACTGACGTGAGACATCTGCTGAAACATTTTTAGTGGAATTAGACAGAGGTCAGATATCTCAGAGCTAAAGCTTGTCTGCTGTTAGGAGACCTCTCTGGTTAGTGACTGTAGCTCAGGGTCTGATTTCTGGGTTAGGGTTAGGGATGCGGTTACCCTAACTTTAGGGTTACCCTAACCCTAACCATTTTGCTTTTGGTCTTTGATGAGGCATTTACATCTGATAAGCATCATGACATCATTGTTTGGTAGAGAATATAATCACGTCAGGACAAGAGTTACACTTTGCTGTCATCCACTGGAACGGCCACTGGTGTGCTTTCATATCTGAGCAAATACCACACCCCATACCATAACCATGACAACAAGTCTTGGCTTCTTTCTTGTTAGTCTTTTGTCAGTCCAGTTTTCTCTGCACAAATGTCAGTATTACACAACTGACCAGCTCCTTTGTCTCAGGAATGTTCTTTTATGCATTAGTGTACAAAAAAGGAGATTAACTTTTGGTTCAGTGACAATACTGTAAGAATATTACTTGCTTGTTAAATACCTTAAATGAATAACATACTTGTGTTATGCCAACATTCCTGCCTCGTGTAATGTAGGGCTGCTACTGGATGCCTTGAATTTCCCTTTGGGATCAATAAAGTAGTATCTTTCTGCCTGTCTGTCTATCATATGATCTCACTGCAAGCTCAAACAGGAATATAAAGTTCTCTCTCAGACTCTGTTTTTCTGTCTTTCTTAGTTCATCATTGCTGTCTCACCTACCACTGGAGAAGGGAGGCCTGGGTCACACAGTCCTGAAGAGAGACACATCCAATCAATCACAGATCCTGGAAATATGGGATATGATGCTCAGTGTGTAGTTTTCCTATGCCTTTTCTGTCTGTGAATCACCATAAATAATTTCCTGGGAGCTCAAGGTTTTCCAAATAATATAAACTGTCATTCTAGTGTGGGTAAAATATTTTACATTTGATGTGACTTAAGTATGTTTTTCTTTTAAGATTCCAGCCTACAAGACCCATCCAACATGAGTTCCTCCATCATGGATGTTCTTAACAGCACAATTTTTGCTGATGAGGTCAGCAACAAAGGAATAGTGATTTGCTCTCTCACAGTTATTTATTTACTCTGTAGATGGGCAGTTTGCCTCTAACTGATAATTGACTGCTGCAATTTTCATGATTATATTAGCATTATTCCATTTAATTCTGCTAACTTTAGTATCTGCGCTAAGCATATGGGCTTTCATTCATCTTAGCCCATTTAACAGATTTATAGAAACACAGTTTAGTCAGTGTATCATTTGTTGTGTAAATAGCTTTTTCAGATTCCTGCCATTGTCATGCTGTTGTGTGCTGTATAAATAAGACTGCCATCATAAAAGATTGATGCTTGCTTTGCTATTTGACACTGGAAAGCATAAAAATCCATACAAAGAAATGTACAAAACAGGCCCCAAACTATGCAAAAAACTTAACAAGTTGAGAAGGCAATTGAGTTGCTATCTGTTCAAAAACAAAAAAATCTTTACTTAGCACTTTGTGGAAGGACAGAAAAACAGAAGTTTTTGTTGGTCGTTTTTTTAGAACTGATAACTTCATTATAAATTCTTCATTGGTGTAGCCACTCAGACCAAATGAAGCCACTAGCTTATACTTGTTGTTTTGTTTGGGTCCTGTAGGTCACTCTGAGTGTCATCTTGGAGTCTGTGAGCCTCCTGAAAGAGTCCATTTGCAATTTCTCCATGTCTGCTGTTGACCCATCAACATTATCCCAGTCTGATCCACTTCGCTACACACTGGTCAAATTCTGCAGGTCCAATGACAGTGCTCCGGAAGTGTTCTTCTCTACTTTCCATGAGGTTGGCGACATTCATGAGACCCCCTACAAATCAGTTGCTTTTAAAACAGTATATCGGTGCTCATTTACTCAGAACAACACAGCAGCTAAACGAATGCTAAGGGTTGCCTCTTTAGAGTTGGCTAAAACAATTCCTTTAAATTAATACTTATTTTTACTTTTTTTGAATTCTGCACTTTGATATTATTAAATAAAATGTTCATGCCATTATTACAGATCATGAGCTTCAATGTCTTACATTTACAGACCAAAAGTCAGTTCAGTGTGGAGTAAATAATGAATAGTGATGATCTGAGTATAATATGCACCTTTTTTGCCCTGTCATGTGGTAAAAGCGAAGGTTGTCTTTTCTTTTACAATCTCTTTCTTTTTCCCTTTGAACTCTGCTTTGTCCCTGGGCTGTTGTCTGCGCTAATGACAGACCATTGTTTGACTTAGTTCCTTTAAGCCTTATGTCATGCAAACTTACCTATTACAGCATTACATGCATTCATCAACAGAAGACCTTACTTTCATTAATGTATACAGTAGTATAAATAACTGAGTTACAAGAAAGTTGCGTAAGTTAAAAAAAACCAGGAATGGTCACATACCACTCAGATAAAGATGGGTGACATGCTGTATTTTCAGGGCTAATTGTTAAAAGGTTGTTAAGTCAACCAAAACCAAATCAAGTCAAATTCAAAATTTGTCACATGTACAAAGTTGCAGTGAAACGAAGTGTGTGTTTGTGTGTGTCCGTGGATGTTTGCGCGTGTTTGCTGGCAGATTATGGTGCAGTTGCTGCTCCAGAATCCATCAGCTTTGATCAACTCAATGGAGACGGTCATGGTAGCGATGGGCCAGCTTCAGAAGCAGCCCTCTCTGTGGGACTTCCTCCTGGGTCTGCCAGACCTCTTCCTGAAGCCCACTTACCTGGAGAGGCTCACAGATACAGCTGAGAGGCTGGAGGTTCTGAAACAGTAAGTTACTAGAGGCACTATTTACAGTGAATGAAGCATGTTTCTTGTCTCTAGGTGCTTGTAGGGAAAATCAATTCCCTTCAAATATGTAAAATTGAATATATTTTAAATAGGTTTTTTGATATGAGACTTTATTTGAGTCTGTGTGTGCACGATTTATTAGTAGGCTAATCAATATGTACGAAATGCTCATAATTCTCTATATTTATATGCAGATCACTGAGGTTTTCTTTGTGTGTGTGTGTGTGTGCCTCCAGGGTACTGACTTCACTTAAGAGCAGCTTTCCTGAGGCTAATGCTTCTGTAGACATGCTCAGTCCTTTCATTGATGAAGGCGTCAACGTCCTGGACTTCCTGCAAACCTGGCATGGCAGAAGTATGTGCACGTCTCACCCTCCCTGTCTGGTTGTACTGCTATAACCCCAGTTAAACCTCCACGACATCTGCTGATGACAGCGCTGGCCTGTTAGGCTGCGCACATTTTATATAATTGTAATTTATTTTCCCTACCATCCCCTAGAGTCAATGATAGCATATTCCCTGTAAATAGTGCACCAAATAATACAGATGTCTCTCTGTTGGGAGTGGACTAGTTGGAATCAGTTTGTACAGGAAGCTGAGAGTGTTGGGATGACTGTGGTGGCATTCAGGGTGACGCATGATATTGATTTACTGCAGTACTTTAATAGCTGACCTATGAATCAGGACGTTGTACTAGTCTGTTTGTATGGGTTTTGCATGGATAAACAGCTTCACACTACAGTGGACGATGTTCTGTCTCAGAACACAAAAGATGCAGCCTGCTGATTAAAGGGAACTGAACTTATATGTAGGGCTTCAGTGATCTATTGTCTCCCAGGAACACAAAAGGATATCTCTCATAGGTACAAAATATTCTTTTAAAAATAAAGGCATGGATTGATTGAGCCCTGAGGTCAATTTTTAAAAGAACAACAATCAATGGACTGTCAAAAAATAGTAAGAAAAGCTACAGTGTGACAAACACATACAAATATGTTCAAGAGCACAAAGATGTTTTAATAAAAGAAAAAGCTGGTTTAAAAATTTGAAACAAACAAACAAACAAAAACTCCCCAAAAACATTAGCTAGGGGAGGAATATCATCTGCTGTATTTCCTATTCAGTCCTCTGATGGTAATGCTTTAGATGGAGTTGGTGTATAATTTAAATTTTAATTTCAAATCCCATACAGATGTCAGTGTTTCCCTCAGTGATATGTTGACACCATTTAACATGTCTCTGGTTAGCCCAGAGATGGCCAATCACGTCGAACATCTTCAGATCCCCTTTAATCAGGTACTGTAATATTTCACAAAAATGTCACAGATTAAATTTTCTTTTCATATATTTACAGTTATACCCCCATCCAACACAGTACATATATTGTACAGAGAATTTCTTAATGACACTCTTTTTTTAAATGTACATCCTTTTTCTGCCAGGTGGATGTACTGTTCAACAAAGAAGCCTTCTATAACTTTCTATGTACCAACAGCAGCATCCCTGACTGTAACACATCCGATGCGGACTTGATATATGGACTGATAAATCAAGAGAAAATGATCCTACAGGTACATTATACCCAATATTTACTTTATGATATTTACTTAACATTATTATATTTATTTGATGAAATTAACAGGAGAGGAAGTAGATGTCTGTCTTAAAGGTTAAATCTGATTTTTTAAAATGTAGACTAAAATTATGATATGAAAGGGAGTTACTGAAATTAGTATAAGTTTGTTATCAACATGGTTTCAAATACTCCACGTACTCATGCATAAACAGCTAACATGTGAGGATACAATAAAAACCCAAATGTGTACATTTACTTTGGAGACCAGGGTATCCATCCAGTAATGAGTGTGCTGTGAGGAGCTGCAGTAATAACTGATTGACTGATTTAGATAGCTCCAGTCAGCACTTAGTTCTTAACATGCTTTGTCACACCAAACTCCACCTAATGTCATTCCCTCAGGCCCAGTATCTCAATCCAGTCCCTTCAACCACCAGACAATCAGCATTTTTGCTTTAACACACCTCTTAATGTGCCTGAAGCAATTAACAGCACAAATATCTCTTCAAGGTGTACTGGGAGATTTATTTTTATATCAAAAATGAGGGCTGTCGAGTGAGGCCTGGGTTGTGAAACACTGCCCTAGGGATTTTAATATGAAAAGCACTGTTCCGCGGTTAATTCAAATTAATTCAAGATGCTTGTCTTTTATAGCTGTGTTTATTTATCACATAATCTTAGTCATAGTTTGTGGTTCAAGTGTTTAGGTATATAAGATATCAGGGTGGAAAACCTGACATAAAAATAAAAGTCACAGATCTACTGAGATCATTTTATATTCTTCAGTCCTGAAACATGCCAGCATAACTACACACGTAACTACACACGTAACTACACACATAACTACACACGTAACTACACACATAACTACACACGTAACTATACACGCAACTACACACGTAACTACGCGTAACTACACATGTAACTACACACGTAACTACACACGTAACTACACGTAACTACACACATAACTACACACGTAACTACACACGTTTTCTGTCCCCAGGTGCTGTCAGCGTGGAGACAGTGGAATCCCGATAACCTGGCCTTCATTAGAGACATACTGAGTAACATCAGCATTGCCCAAGGCAGCAGTAACAGCCAACCACAGACCATGCAGGAACAATTGTGCGCACCCTTTTATCTATGTTACAAGGCTCATCTGTGTCTATTATAATTATAAATCTATTGTAATCATAAATCATTGAAGAATTTTCCCTCATTATTTTCTTTTGTTCGCCGCCATTCGATTGTCTTCTATTTCATGTATGTATAGAAGGAGCGTGGGATTAGATGACAGCATTTCACCATGCTCTCATTTGACTTCTCTTCCTTGCTGTCTCTCTCTAGATTCTTAAGTGTTGGCAATACTGTGAAGGACATGCTCCAGGACATGCCTGTCTGGGACGGCGTTAATGCTTTCTTGATGAAAGTACATTCTTCCATGCAAATTGCTACAGCAGCTATGGAGGCACAGCTAGGTATTTTAAGTACATGTTTAGAACATAAAGTAACCTTTGTGACTCTGGTGTGTGACTAGAACAAAAGCACATTCTTATTGTTATTGTCTCCTTCTTTTTAATCTTATTGTTTGCTGGTGTTCTGTTTCACAGCATATGTTCAACCTCTGCTGCAGAAGGTTGAGCATCTCCAGGCGACCATGTCTCTCCTACAGAACCAGACTGCGGCTGATGCTTGGGTCAGGGGGACTGTAGGCTTCGCAGTGCAGACGGTGATCAAGGTGACTGTGCCAAAAACTAAGAACAACACCCTGAGAATTACAACTGGGTTTTTCCCCTTTTTTCTCCATAATGAAAATTACTCTGGATTTCTTTGATTTCGTAATAAAGGTACTGATGGGTGATGCTGACTGTCCTGACCCGGCTGCACCCTGGCCTTGGATGTCTGCATACAGCTTCATTAATCCTGAGCTGTACGCTGCATTGGTGTGTCCTGGTAATGGATCTCATTTTGGGGATGGATCTCCTCTGGTACTGAAGGTAGTAGTGATGATTACCCAGAAATTATTTGTAATTTTCTCTTGAGCCACTCTGAAAATAGTGTCTTGGCAGCATTTTTTGTTCTTGACAGTTTCTATGTCTCTCTTTTTCATTTTATTAATTTGTGCAGGTGAATCAGTTAAGCAGTGTGATTGAGGGCACTTTGGTATACAACATCACTCCCTCCTTGATTTTGACTGAATGGCACAGGCTGTATAGTACTTCACTTCAGTATGGTGCCTCTTATCAGAAGTTTGTTAACAAGCTTGACCGGGGATTCTTCTCAGAATGGATGTCATATAACACCCCAGCTGAATGGTTCAAGATCCTTCTGACCAGGTCAGAAACATTCTGTAGAAAGACTGAGACAGTACTTAGAAAGACTCTACAAGATAGGAAGAGTCAACAGAAAAGTTTGTGTATGTTAAATATTGACACTTCATTGTTCCTTTGTTTGCCACTCAGTGGTTTGGAGGCATTTAGAGAGGTGGGACCCCTACTTCAGAATAGCTCTCAGTGGTTGTCTATGGAGGCACACTTCCAAATGGCATACTGGATCTTAACCTACGAACCTAATGTTACTGCACCACCAAACTGTGAGTGAAATCATGAAATCCATTGTACATACATTCAATAATTTATGAAGGACAAAGGCCCAGTGTCACAGGTGAAGAATGTGTGGCCAAAGAAAAAGAAAGAGAAGCTCCATGCAGGTCTCCAACTAAAGTGTTTAATGAACGTAATGAAATAAACTACCATTCTATAAGCATGTGGCATGTATGTGTGTGTGTGTGTATCATGTGTGTGTATTGTGTGTGTGCTCCACCAGCCACCAGTGATGTGCATTTTTTTGTATTTAGTATTTATATTTAGCTAAGATAATTTTTTGTGCCCAGGCACTCTTGCTTCAAACGACACTATTTGTCAGACTGGATTTACATGGGAGAAGTTTATTCCACTGGTTGAATCTCTGCTCATGGACGTTAGCATAAATCCAACTGCTCTGCTAAGGTATTAGCTTCATTATGTCTCTTCTACATGACAATTACAAATGTTCTGCAATTTCAGTTTCATCAGCATATTTGTGGTAGAACTAACTGAGATATTTAATATTGGAATTTGAATGTATGTGTTTGTACCAGAACTAGTACCAGAACATTAACTACTTTTTGCATTACTTTTAGACCTATTGCAGGAGCAGAGGCTCTACTGCAAATACTCTACAGAGACACCTACATGAATCTCCTACAGGAGTTCCTTAACAACTCCAGTCAGTTTGCCAATGGTCGGCTACCACAGGACCTCTTTTTGACCGTCACTGATTTGGTGGACCAGAACATTCCGGAACTCATGAACATCACATCCATTTACCAGCTCAATGAACATGTCTTGATGGACTTGCTAAATGATGTCGTGGAATCTTTTGGAATGGGGAAATTGGAGAAGCAATGGTCAGAGTATTCCCAGAGCAATAGCTTTAATTCTGTGGTTATGAACATTATCCAACTCTTGAGCCAAGACTCTCACCAGACACTTAAAAATGTGAACCAATTTGCAGTACTTGATGCCATCTTCAATGGATTGCGAGAACTCCTGCCCCCTCAGCAACATATCCAGTTAGAAGATCTTCAGAATAGCACACTTGCTTTGTTTAGAAATGTGGAAGCCTGTTCAGTTACTGGTCAGAACTGCCTGGCTGAAGTTCCACAGGTTTTCCAGACTTTGTCTGTTCTTTTAGGAATGATAAAAGGGGGAGCAGATGTCAACTTCACAATAACTCCCTTTCAGAACAACATGACTCTGCCTCTGACTGGTCATATTCTTAACC
>JAOXYF010000007.1:21069564-21080725 GCA_028565775.1 Sternarchorhynchus goeldii
ATCAGAAATGCAGTAATGACTATACTACAGGGTCAGCTGCAACTGCTAAAGATTCAACAGATGAACTATGACTCCTTAGGTTACCAAGTAAACATGAGTATTCCAGATGACATTAAAGCTCAGATCATGACCTACCTCAGCTTGACTGAAGACTGGATTAAAAATCCACAGCTTACAACTGCCATTGTCAGAATCCTCCAGTTGTGCAGTACATCTAGAAAGTTGCTTGATAATTCATTGCCAGAGAAGTTCTTTTTAAGCCTCATGACTATATTCCACAAGAATGCTCAACTGCTGTTCAATATCACATCCACTGACCAGATTAACAGCCAGCTCTGGATGAGACCTTTGAGTGACATTTTAGATGCATTTGGTCTGGGCCAGTTGGTTATGCAATGGTCAGGGACATCCCAGACCACTAACCTCAGCTCGGTAGTAATAAATACTCTGCAACTCCTGAGCCAAGAGTCCATCCAAATGCTTAGCAGTGAAGGGCAGTTTGCAGTTCTGGAAGCTATCTTGCATGAACTTGGAATGCTGTTACCTCCTGAGCAACAGATCCAATTACAAGGTCTTCTAAACCACACACATTCCCTGATGACAGACCTAGCCCTCTGTTCATCTGCTGGTCAGAACTGCCTAGCTGAAATTCCAAAGGTTTTCCAGACTTTGTCTGTTCTTGTAGAAATGATAAAAGAAGGAGCAGATGTCAATATCACAGTAACACCTTTTCAGGACAATATGACTCTGCCAGTCACTGGTCATATTCTCAACCTTCTCCTATTATGGAACACTTCCTACAATGCATCATCTACAATGGATTCTGTCAGTAATGTCCTCCATCTCCTCGAGCAATTGTCTGTTACTGCCAGTATCAATGTCACCAGTATTCTGCAAGCACTCCAAGTCTTCAATCTCACCATGTTTGACCTGGAACAATTTGGACAACTAACAGGGGCTTCTTCCTTGCCTCTCCTACTGTCAAATCTCATGGAAACCATCAATATTCCCCAATGTTTAAACCATCAGCTCCAGAACATGTCAGTTCTTGGACCATTGGGTTCAAGTGAGACACAGTGTGTTCTGAGGTCAATTGAGGAAGCCATTGCCTTTCTTCAGGTCATACCCATGTCTAACAGTACTCAGACAACTCTATCAACATATCTTCAAATCGTGCATGAGCAGGTAACAAAATTCTTGAACTCATCTAGCACAGAGTCTAAACCTTTTGTTGTGGCAGAGGAGATTTTGACTGCGACACTCACAAATCTAAAATGGCGTCAAAACTTTAATGTGGAGAATATGACCTCAATAAAAAATACGATCCAAATATTGGAAGGGATTTTAAATGTGGCATTCCATGAGCAATACCCTTATAGCTGGATCAACTCCACATTGATGCCACAGAATGCATATGCTCAAATGGTGTATGATGAAATTGAACTGTGGTATTTACAGAAACTGTATAATGTCACCAGTGGAAGCATGTACAGAGACTTTCTCAATCCATATATTCGTTTGGCAGAAGTGGAGGTTTTAAACAACATTGCTCAGTCAAATTTCTCCACACTAGTATCTAACCAGATTCAAGACTTGATGGTTAATGTGAAACCTCCCATAGACAAGATAGATCTGAACAGAATGAGCAATGCGTTATCAACAATACTGCAAGGTCAGATGGAACTGATGAAGATTCAGCACGCAAACTATGAATCCATGGGTTTCATGAACATGAGCATACCTGCCGACACTGAAGCTCAGATAATGAACTACCTCAACCTTACACAAGACTGGATCAAAAACCCACAACTCACACTGGCCTTTGCCAAAATACTTCAGTGGAACAACAATAATGTTAATATCACTACCACAGGTATGGACTTTGAACAGCTGATCGAAACTTTGGCACCACTGCTTCCGGCTGAAAACCGAGCTAGTTTTGATGTTGTCAGACAGATCTCTCAGAGTTTGAACTATGCTATGCAGCTGGGTAACACTGATAGTGGTCTCCAGAGTGACAATTTCACAGGAGCTATCATGAATTCCATCAGGTTGGTCCTAAAGAGTACCTTTAACGAGACTGATCCATTATCTCAGTCTTCTGTAGATGACATTGCAGGAGGTCTCCACATTTTACTTCAGCTGCTGCTCAACCCAAATATGAACTATACTCAAGTTCAGGACCTCATGGTGCAAGCTGCATTTAGAGCAGAAAATGTAATCAATGTACTGGCCCCAGAGTCTGCTAAAGTCATAAATCCCATGGTCAATAACATCATATCATACATAAACACCATCTCTCAGTCAAACGGACCTGGCAAGTGGAACAAAGTGTGAGTTAACTGCTTTATTTTTCAGTAAAAAGATATTGTAATGTAGTCTTAGTAAAAAGTAAACAATTGGAACCAGTAGATGTTTTACATTCATTTACTTATACTTTATAAATCAAGACAGGTTTGGATTGAGTTCACACGTGACTTTAGGTTCTGTACTTTTATTGTACACCTTAAAATCCTTGGTAAAAAAAGTATTTTTCTATTATAATGTAGCACAGTGTACCTGTAATGCAAAACACCTATGAACTTAAAACCTGTTGTGTTTTATCAAACAAAATATGTATTAAAATGTGATTCACTGTGTATTTCTCCTAATGATGAAAGTGCAATGTAGTTTAAAACTTTAAGAATGGTGTGAAAGTAACATGGACAATTTTGGTAAAAAAACCCAAAACCCAGCTCTTAAATTCTTAATTATCTGTACGTCTCTTTTTCAGTATCATGAGTCTAATCGAAGGACTCCAGGTATCTCTTCCTTCCAACAGCACGGCTGAACCTTATATTTCTGCTGTACTGAAAATCACTAACTTTACTCTCAGCTCCAATCAAGGTATGTTTGTTCAGTGTACATTTTACTTTATAGATGGCTTCTAAAAGAGGTTACAAACTAGTTTTCTTAAGTCACGTTAGCTAAATATGTATTGCAGTTCACTGTGGTTTTCTACATGTTGTTAATTGATTGTATGTACATGTATCCAGGCAATGCAAGTCTGTGGGCAAACCTGGGAAACGTGAAAATTGATAACCTTAATGATACTACACAACAGGTGACTCAGTGCTGACAAGTATTTCTTGTGAAATGATCATTTTGCAATACCACAAACATGTTTAGTCCTGGTATGTTCACATATTCATTGTTTGCTGCTATAGCTTGGTGGGATCATGGATCTAGTGCTGCCATTCATAATAAATGAACAGGCCCTTGGCTTGACACCTCACTTTGCCCAAGCCATAATGGAGCCTGTCCCAGAGCTTGTCCAAATCCTCTCTGGAAAGGCTGACCAACTCACCTTTCAAAGGTAACACCCCCCCCCCCCCACACACACACAAGCGCTGTTTCTTCTTCTTGTTTGTTCATCATTTGTCTTGTGTTTATTTTCTTTGCATTTCGTCTTTTCGTTCTAATTACTTTCTTATTTAGTTTTGTCATGTCAGGTGTCGGTTGATTTTTAATGTGTTCCTTAATTTACTGATTTGCCTCTGTGTTCATGACTTAGCTGTCAGTGTTGTACTAACCCAACAGGCTGGAAGGCATGGCCACTGCTCTTCTTTCACGCCTGCAGGGCACACCTACGTGGGAGCCTTTGCTGTCCACTTTAGCCATGGTCAGCAATTTCACAGCAGCCATAGTCCAGAGAGTACAGGCACAAACAAGTAAGAGAATTGACATCACAATGAATCCGTATGTCTATGGCTTTAAGCAATTTGCTTCAGTAGAGACAATGTGACAGCAGAAAATAGTATTAATTGTGTTTTTTTCCCCCTCAGATCTCATTGACAGTCTCTCAAAGCTTTTAACAGATGTTTACAGTGTAAATCCCAGGAATGTGTCAGTCATCATTAGTGCGCTGCCACAGGTCTTACAGTCCACCACCGCAGCTGCACTGCAGGTTAGACTGGCGATCCACTCCACCTACCTGAATTTAGCCATGGAGTTTTAGAATAAGTAGCATTAAAAAGCTCATTAAAAAGCTAAAAAACATTTTGCCTGCCCTGTTATCAGTCAAAGAACTTTATCAGACTCACCTACAACAGCACTGATCTTTCATGGCATAGTGACAGATTATTGACATTCCACCATAATCTGCTCTTCATCTGCCCTTTTTCTGCCAATATAAAAAACATTCCTCAGATGGTTGGGAGGAATGAAGCATTTTTTTTGTTCTTCGCATTGTTGTTCACATAAGAACAAAAAAAACTGAACCAAGGCTTCAGCACCACAAATTAATTTTGATTTTGGTTTTCTCAGTTGCTTTCACACAGCAATTACCAAGACTGTCATTATTACAAAATACTATATTTATAAAATACGACTCTTATTTTGACATGTTGCTTTCTTATATTGCTGTCCTCCACCTTTTACTCTCATCTAGGCTGTCCTTGTTGTTTTCTGTTTTGCACTCACCACCATTATTTACTGTATACTGGAAACTGAGTGGAAAAAATATGACAGATGAAAACTGTTGTAGTTCACTAGCACTTTGAGCATCACCAGAAATGGCACGAATGTTATAACAGTTAGTATCTTGCTAACACACAATAGAGAAGTTTGTGTAGTGTTTTGAAACATAAATGAACTTAGAACAAAGGGTCAGATTGTGCAGAACTTGATTACTGTTTCGTGAGTTTAGTGTAGAAATCAGATCATACTATGCATACAATTTGTTACGGAACATGAGCAGGTGGAGGAAACAATGGCTCTAGCACACATAACCTGCTTTAGGCACTTTCTCCTCTATTGTCTGCTTTTTCCCTTCTAACCAAAAAAAGTATGTAATTACAGCTCAGGATGCTGACAGCAATGTGAATGGAAGTTAGCCCTGCTAGGTGACTGAATATATTCTGTAAGCGTAACACAAATGCTCATTCACAATGAGATTGTCATGGATACTGTGTGCTTTTGGTTGAGGAAGTATAACGTACTAAGACAGCTTGTGTCAGAATCTTCCATTTGTGTTTTTGCAGGGTTTTATGTATATTTATCCAAGGCTTATGTATATTGTCATAGCATGTTTTCCCTTTTCCTGACAGTCATCCTATGACTCCACCCCCCAGATCAATGCGAATGTGTTGAACTGCAGTGCAGTGCAGAAGCTCTGGGACCCAGTCATTCACGCAGCTGGACTCAACAGTGCAAACCTTACAGGCTGGTGCAATGAGCATCTCTGGCCATTCATCAGGGCCTACACTGCCTCACCAGTCCAGCCAGTGACTCAGAACATGACTGTGAGTCTACCAGACCCTGACAGATGAATTTTTACACTTTATTTTTTATAGTTTTTGTCTTATTATAAAGTGTGACCCCTTTTATTAAAATGCCCTGTGTATTTTCTTTTCACACTGTGATAACAGAGGTTGACCACTAGATTGCACTGTATACTCAGGCTAGAGCCACTTTCACTCAACGTATCAAAATATGTTCCACCACTATTTTTCACTGCCTTATCTGCTTTACACAGGGTGAGGGACCTCAGTGGGTGAACGCCACTGTATCAGAGATTGTGTCCTCCCTGGAGGCTCTCCACTCAGCTGGCCTTAATGAGTACCTTTCCATGCAACGTTTTTCACAAAACTTCATGGTTGATGCCAATGTGTTGTTCAACCTGTCTGTCTCTTCGCTTGGGGACCAGGCTGACTGGAATGGCCTGCTCCTTCAGCTTCAGAAGCAGCTAAGGTAATGGACAGCTAATACTCAGTGGAAATGTTTGCAATAATTCAAATAGAAATTTTACACACACACACACACACACACACACACACACACACACACACACACACACACACGCGCGCACATACAGGATGGACTGCTACTATATAATAATAGTGTTGTGAAATGCATGCCTTTATTTTACAATAAAATATGTTCTTTCCTTCAGTGCATTACCAGTGCATTACCAATGTGAGGTTAGAGAAAAAGCATGATCTCTTGAATTACATTAATGAATTCCTAACAGCACAAGGACATCATTAAATATGCTGATTTATATCAGCAGTATTCCAATGTATAGAAATAGATTATGGCAAATGCAATATCACAGTTTACAGATTTGGAGATAAATCACAGACTCCAGAGAGAAAACAGGGTATAATACAAACACTGGGGAATAATTACATAAAATGGTTGTTATTATTCTGTTATCTCGCCACCCTGTTTTTAAATTGATTTTGTTTTGTGTATCCAGCAATGAACTTAGTAGTGATAGAAATCGCATTATCTATATGTATAAAGATCGATCTAGTCTGATTGGTAAAACATTTATATGCTGGACATAGATCACTGGCCACATCAGACACTTTCCATGTCTTTTATAATATTTGTAAAAGTGTTCTTATACTAATGACAAACAACACAATGAAGACAGATTATCAAGAATGATTATGTAATCTACTAACTTATTGTATGTTTGTATGTAGAGTTTTCTCAATGCCTAAAACTTACTTGATGTAATCCCAATGCAATATTTTGCTCATGATTGTAAATTACTTACACAGCCTTTTTTCCCCTTCACTGACCAGCCTGGATATTGTTCAAATGGCCTTGGAGAATCTGGAAGTGCAAGTACCATCAAGTGAACTGAACTGGAGACCGTATTTCCTGGCAGTGCAGAAGACCATGGAGTACACCTTGCAGAACAGTTTCCTTGACCCAAATGCTAGTGCAAGCCCTCAGATCATCATGCAGGCTTTGGATATCGCACTCACTGGCATGAATATCAGCAACAAGAACATCCAGCATTTCCTGAGTAGCGATATTTTCACTAAACCAAATGAATTCTCCGTAGACATGCTAGTAAAAGAGGTGGTTGAGAAAATCATTAACCTGCGACTGCTGGGAAATTGGTCCATGGCTTACAGTCTGCTGGAACAATTGCTCTATGTAGAGAATACAAGCCTCATCTTGGAGGGAGCCAGTGAACTGGTTAACTGGTATAGCACTAATAACAACAGTGGAGTGCATCTTTCCATAGATAGCATGCCCAGGTTGTATGAGATGATAAAGGCGGTGCTACCGGTTGTTAGCCAGATTACTTTCCCTTTGCCATCCTACTCTCATTTCTTTATCAACCTTGTAGGCAATTTCTTGTACATGCTGAAGCAAATCAGTAGCACCAGTAACTTCTTTTCTCCTATGGATAAATATCTCAGTCCACTCCAAATGAAACTTGCTCAGGGACAAAATCTGGTGGATCTCGTGTCACAAGCTAAAAGCTCCAGATGGGTTGTGAGAAGAGAGCCTGTGGATGACTTTCTTGACCTTTTTGATGTTGACTACCAGACGTTATTTCAGATCCTTTCTGTCCCACTCAGCCCTGAGGAAATTTTGGAGACCATGCACATTTTCTTTGCAAACCCTGATCTTGCTGTCATACTCAAGGGCATGAACAAGGACATGGCAGGAAGATCGAGTGAAGACGAAACTATTGACACAGCCTTGAACATCCTTTCTGACCTCACACTTCCAAACAATGCACAGAACTTAATGGGGATGTTTGCGCAGATTGGCAGTGAAGGATCAGGCCTGGGTGATCTGAGTAAAATAGGGCAGTTGGCACAAACTGTCGGCAGAATGATCAGTATGACAATGGGCCTTTCCCAGGAGTCATCTCTGAGTGCGGCTCAAAGGGTTGAAGAGGTGGTTAAAGAGCTTAGTTTAGCTGCATTGTTTGTCACCACCCACCAAAGTAATGATAGTAGTATTTCCATCCTCAGAACTATCAATGACATTCTGTCCCAGAATACACAGGAAATGAACAATATCAGCCTCCAAATTCAGTCTGTACTTCAAAACATAATCACCTCCATGCCTGTGTCAGGGTCTCAGATTCAACTTGAACCCTGCATACTGTCTATAGACCAAACCATCGAAGCCTTGTCCTCCTTTCTACCGATTCAGGAAGCTGTCTATATCAACATCTCAGCACAGATGATGAGGGGATTCGCACTGCTTGTGTCAAATCCAAGAAATTTGAATGAAGTTTTGATTTCAACTCAGGTGATTTCTGATTCCCTGAATCGTATCCTTACCCTCTCCGGGATAAACACTCTTCCAAACGGGCGGTCTATTAAGAATGTCACGTATTATTTGAACCTAAATAATGCCTTGGCCACGCAAATCTTGGTCAACCTCTCAGCTTCTAACTACACTTTCAGTGGTGATCTGCAGCGAGGCATAATTTTGAACCAAGCATTTAATCAGATGACTTCCACTCTGCCAGCAGAAGCACATGTGGACCTCCAGTCTCTGAAGATAGCTCTCACCATAGCTCTTTCTGATGTCTCAAATACAACTGAAATCAGACCTGCCTTCTTTGAAATCTCCAAGAGAGTTACCATGTCACTACTGGCATCCCTAAATGTAAGTGGTGATCTCATAACCATGGGAATGACTTCAGATAGCTTAACTCAAATCCTGTTCACTGTGTCAAGTCAAGTGTCAGCGGCTATTTATGAGGACCTACTGACAGATCCGTCCTCTATCCAGCTGCCATATGTTCTCAGCTCACTGAGAGAGGTTGTGCCACCTTTGTATTCAATACTACCCACAGAAGAAAAGCAATACCTCAACGGCTCTCTCTTCTTCATTGAGAATGTGGCCTTTGCCCTGAACCACACCAGAAACACAGGAGATGTAGAAGGTGCAGTGTCCATGATTTCTAGGTCTTTTGAAAGCCTCGTGGCTGCCATGCCAAACATCAGCACAGAGAGTTCAAGTGGCATTGTTGGTGACCTGCACCGCATCATTAAGATGCTCCTGATTGCCCAGTCATCTGACCAAGTCTCGCTGGTTCAAAGTGCTGACATGACTGAGCAGATGCTGCTTACCCTCCAGAACATTCTCACACAGCCTAACAGCAGCTCAGAGATGGATCTAATCAGGATAATAGTGGAAGCTGCCGGGATGAATGCCGGGTCTTTGTTGAGGACGAATGACACTAACTGGGCTGAGAAGTGAGTTTTTTAAAGTCATGCTTCACTGATACTGGTTATGAGGTTTTAACGCGATAGGATATCATTCTGGTTTATTAATATTCTCTTGAATTTTTTGCATGCCTGGCGTTTACCCATGACATTTACTACTTACATCCTTAAAAGCAACACAGATCCATGACTGAAAAGAGAACTCATTTGGGTTAATGAAAATACATCAGCATAATCGATCCTAACTTGACTCACTTATTATGATTGAACATTATGATTGAGTTGAAACCAGAGAAAATGCTGAAATGCGGTTTTGGTAAGTTAATAGAATACTTAATTTTTGTTTCCTCAGACTGTCACAGGTGCTGACAAACATAGCTGACAACCTTCCCGATGACCTTCAGTTTGGATCTCTCAATAAAACCATCATCAGATGTTTGGCAAATGAGTCCCAAGGTACATAAACAAAAGTCTCTGTTTAACTTCAAATGCATTTCTTTTCACATTTTGTGTCCCCTTTCACTCTGAAACCTCACAGTAAGGAAGGTCTCAGTTACTCTCAAAATCAGCTGCTTCATTTAGCAAACTTGATTATGTCATAATGGTCCAAAACCAATTGTGTCATTTACATTTAGTTTTTCGTTCACTATTACCATTTATCCACATAATTCTAATTTGTCTAGCTTATAAAATTCAGCCAGTGTGAAGCACACTGTAAATGACTGTAAATGGTTTAATGTCAGCTTTTCCAAATACTCTCTAGTAAGCCAGGAGTATTTCTGCCAGGCTTCAAGAGAAAGAGAGAAAGCTCCACAGAATCCGTATTAAATCTCATTACCTCAATTGAATGCCATAACATTTCTCTCTCTCTCTCTGTCTCTCTCTCTCTCTCTCTCTCTCACTCTCTCTCTCTCTCTCTCTCTCTCTCTCCTCTGATCTCCATCACTCATCCTATATTTTGTTTATTTGTTTATTTTTATAAGTTCCTGACTCTCAATTTAATTTCCTTGGGATTTTATTTCTTTCTGTGTTACTGCTCTAGATTCTGTGTGCACTGGAGCTGCCGGGGCTGTTTTCCTTTGCAAGTTTCCTTTAGTACGTCATTTACTGCTTGCAGCACTGTGAAGATGCCTTCAAAGTAAGGCTAGGTGGTAGTAATGGTGCCTAGTGGGACTGGGGTTTGCACTTGTCAACAGTGATTTTTTTCTATTTCCACAGAAAATATGAATCATCTGCTTCAGACAATGGACACAGCCTTTGAACTTCTCTCAACCAGCTGGATGAACTATAGCTTCGGTTACATACTTGAGAAAATGCAGAACCAGGTCAGAACTATAGACCACAAAACAATACAAATGTTGGTGGTGGGTGCAAGCTTTAAAGAATATAGAACTATACACCTTATTTAATGATATATTGTTACCATTATTAGTTATTTATCTAAATATTTAACACATTGCCCTTTGTACATGTGCTTGAATGTCTTTTACATTCTGATTGGTGGCTCTGGTTGTTGCAGTGGTTGAAAGGTTGATTTGGGCCATGTTTTTTTTTTTTGCCACAACAATATTATGTTTCTTTGCAACAATCTTTTGAATGAACAGCTCCCATAGTCCTATGGGACTACTGTACTGCCTGAAATAATGTGTCCTCTACTCAAACGCATCTGATTCGATTTGCCAGATAGTTACCAAGGAGCTGCGTTCAAGTATCATACTATACAGTGTAGGATTATCCCTTGACTGAGACTGGAAATGCCAATTTAAAGTAGCTGTACTAGAGAGCAGGCCTTAAAGTAGCTGAGAGGTTTTTCTATTAATTGACTCACAGATAAAGAAAAAAATTCATCCTTAATTATTTAGTGAAGGAGCATTTAATTAATTTTAGGATTATTTCAGAATAAAGGAATGACTGCTGGAACTGTCACGCCGGTAAAGATCACATCAGCAAAGACCATCAGTAAAACAAACAAATAAGAACAACAGTAAACACAATCTCCACAGTCATTCTAATACAAACAAATAAGAACAACAGTAAACACAATCTCCACAGTCATTCTAAAACAAACAAATAAGAACAACAGTAAACACAATCTCCACAGTCATTCTAAAACAAATAAGAACAACAGTAAACACAATCTCCACAGTCATTCTAAAACAAATAAGAACAACAGTAAACACAATCTC
>JAOXYF010000007.1:21080825-21097865 GCA_028565775.1 Sternarchorhynchus goeldii
AAACACAATCTCCACAGTCATTCTAAAACAAACAAATAAGAACAACAGTAAACACCATCTCCACAGTCATTCTAAAACAAATAAGAACAACAGTAAACACCATCTCCACAGTCATTCTAAAACAAATAAGAACAACAGTAAACACAATCTCCACAGTCATTCTAAAACAAACAAATAAGAACAACAGTAAACACCATCTCCACAGTCATTCTAAAAACCTTAAATGCAACAACCAATGCTACAATGAATTACTTTCTTTAAAATACTTTTAGTATAGAGAGTTCCAACTATTTAGACATGCAGTTGTTTAAAGCTGGGGGTGTTTGGCCATTCTGGCATGTGCACACTGTGCGTCATCTCGCTCCTCCACCTGTCTGTGGGTGGTGCATGTGCTCTTGCAGGTGTGTGCTCTGGAGGGTATCCGCTTTGTGGAGCAGTTTAACGAGGCTCTGTACCTGGGCCCTGGCCTGTTGTGCCACACAGCTCTGCCTGCTGCCCGCGCTCTCCACAACATCGCCGCCAACCTGGTGAACAAGAGCACTGACCTCTACCAGGAACTCCTTCAGGACTTAGTTGGAGATCCCACCACCTATGAGACCAATGTTGACTGGTATTAATAACATACACTGTCTCACCTTTATCCTGTATGTTCACATCCTGTAAGTGTCACTTACATGCTTAAATATAGCCAAATTATCCATGTTTAAATTCTTTTTGTGCACCTGTTCGGTTTAGGAATGCTGTCCTCTCAAATGTCCTTGGAATTAATGTCAGCGCTTTCGAAATGATTCAGTTCAATATGACGTCGTCTTTAGGTAAGGAAGCACCATCGTTATGTGATAAGGAGAACCACAGCGAAGCTCACTTCATGGTTACGCTTGGTTATGCAGCTCTGTTCTCTGATTTAGTTTGGTTATGTAATACACTGTGTTCATGAATGCAGCATTATAAACATTGCAAGCATGTTTTTAATGTTGATGGCAACAGTAAAACAAGACCTTTGCGTGTGTTGCTATGGGACAGATGAACTGAAGCTGTCTGACTTGTTGAAGAACAAGACCATGTTTGTTCTGGATGTCATGCGCTATACTAGCATTCCTCCAGGGATCTTAGACAGCCTGCTGCAGTCGTCTCTGCCCAGCAGCAACTTACAGGTACTTCAGTCATTACCTGCTTCCAGCACACACACACACACACACACACACACACACACACACACACACACACACACACACACATGCATGTGCAGACACACACACACAGGCACAAGAACAATTAGTGTCCACAATACCAATTAGGATAAGGTTAGGCTGAAAAAACTGAATCATGCATCTGATCTTCATGACCTAAAATTATCCTGCACAAGGCACTTATTAATGCTGCTTTCAGTTCCATTTTCGACTATGTTGCTTCATAAAAAAGCAGATGGTCTCTTTTTTTTTCTGAGACTGATTTGTGTCTGGCTGCTGCAGATCCTGGCTTGGGTAACGAAACTGTATTACTGTGAGGAGCCATCTTCTTTGACCCTGGACCCCATGAAGGAGATGATCTTCAAGGCCTTCTGCTCTCTGTCACCTCAGGAGTGGTACAGAGTGGTTCTTCTCGTGGCTCAGCATGTGGACCTGGAGAATGTCGTATACCGGGTAAATACTACTCTTGAATGTGAACTTGGATCAGTACCCTCTTGTGCATTAGCTGAAGGAGAGACATACGCTGAACCTAGATCAGTCACGGCTCATTTTCTTTCTCATTTAGAAAACATTTATGCATAAGAGGTGATGTAATTGCTCTCAGTTTTTTATTTTTTGTACTCATTAATAAAGCATAACTTGAGAATATTTCTCATCTCAGAACAGTCAGATTACTGTTTTAGTTATAGTCTACAACTACTACACTTACAGTCTTTGGTCAACATTATATTGATAAATGGATACGAACAGAACACAACAGGACGCATTTTTATTGATCGTTGTTTTGGGGAAAGTTTGAGGAAACAAGCTCCTTCTGTACAGAATGTTTAAAGAAGCACCTCCCATTGTGAGTGTGTGCATGCACATTTTATGAAACATACGATATCAGAAACTACATTTTCTCTTTCTTCTATGTTGCTCTTTTTTTTCAGCGAACCAAAAACTGTTTTATGTGATTGTTGCTTCAAAATGGCTTCTTCAGCACACACTTGTTCCTTCTAAATCCTCTCTAATTCCCCTTTCAGCTAATGCTTTCCAGTGAAATCCAGGTTCTGGCAGGAGTCCTGACGCAGATGCTAAAGTTTTTAACAGATGTGATGAAGAAACTGTCTCCCACTCTCAGCCACCTGCAGGATTATCTCACCAGCTTCGGAGACTTGAAGTTGATGGCAAATCCAGAGTTTCGTCATGTGCGTAACCTTGTGAAGACCAAACACACCCTTACATGTGTATAATAGTGGAATTGTTTGAATTCCTTTTATCTGCTTGTTAACTTGTTAATTTGCTTAGCTGTAACTGACCTTTTTGAGTATTTTATGGAACAATAAAATATTTCAATTTGGCGGTTTTACTGGATGGCCATCATAGATGTTCTTTATTCTTTCTCACTTTCCCTGTTTCATTTTTCCCACTTTTTTATATTTCACTCTCCATTTATTGTTTGTTTATTGTTTTCCTCTCTTTCTACCTTTCTTCCTGACTCTCATTCTCCCACCCCTCCCTCTGTCTCTCTGATTCTCTCCCTTTGACCCCTCCCTCTGTGATTCTGTCTCTCTCTCTCTTTGACCCCTCCCTCTGTGATTCTCTGTCTCTCTCTCTCTCTTTGACCCCTCCCTCTGTCTCTCCGATTCTCTTTCTCACCCTTTCCTCTGATTCTCTTTCTCCAACCCCTCCCTCTGTCTATCTGATTCTCTCTCTCTCTCCTCCCTCTGTCTATCTGATTCTCTGTCTCTCTCTCCACCCTCTGTCTTTCTGATTCATTGTGTCTGTCTCCCACCCCTCCCTCTGTCTCTCTGTCTTTCTCTGTCTTTCCTTCCCTCTGTTTCTCTCTCTCTCTTACCCTCCCACTCTCTCTTGCAGCTGGTGAGGGGGAAGCGTTCAACCATCTCCAGTAGGGCTACGTTTCTCACCATCTCCCGTGCCATGTGCACGAGTGGCATGTTGTCTCTGTTCGGACTCTCGAGCCTGCCTGACATTGCTGAATCTAAGCCCTCTCTCAAGGAGCAGCAAACGGTGGATGATCTCATCACCAAGTTCAAAATCCCACGAGATGCCAGTATGAAAACAAATCCTTAGTGACATAAATATGCAGAGAGAAAGCGTGATTATCCAGTCACTCTGTGATCTGCCAAATTGGCATCTTACTGAAGTCGGCATATTGTGTACAGACTGTATGCAATGATTCATTTTTAATACATTTTTTGTGCCTGAAAATTAAAGTATGTAGTAGAAAATTTTAAATCATTCTTGCAAATGCCTTGACCCTGGATATTTAGAGAAACTTTTTAGACACACAAAGTGCATTTAACAGGAAGATAACTCGCACATTGCATTGAAATCACTCTATGAACAACAGTGCTTCTTTTAGTAATGATAATTTTCTAAAGTTTTCACAGGTACAAAAATTTTAATAAATTAACAAAACAAAAATATCAGACAGGTGTTTTTTTATGATGGATCAGCTATACTTATGTGTTTTTGTATAAAAATGGCTTTCTTAACCAAAACAATGATAGCATAATTCTTGTAGTTCACTACAGAAAGGTTTAACCAACTTGGTATTGTGCTTCTCAAACCTGAGTACAGGTTTTGAGTGTCCTATGAGATTTCATAGGCAAAATAGTTGTTCTTGTTGTTCGAATAGGAAAAAAAACAAAACAGAATGTAATGCCTGTGTGTTTTTGTTCAGCTCCGTTCTGCAAAAATTTCTACCTGGACATGGTGAGCACCACAGGGGGCGCTGTTGCGTGGGCTTTTCTAAAGCCAATGCTAGTGGGCCAGGTACTCTACTACCCAGACACTCCACTGATCAGGAACATCATCAGTAAGGTAACAGCACACTGCTCTGTCATACTGGATTTTAGTGGGCATAACGCGTACCGTGCAGTTATGTTGGTTCGTTTTTTTCCCTGCTGATGTGTCTTGCATTGGTGCCTTGCAGTCGAACTCCACGCTGCAGCAGTTTGGAGAACTGAGGGTGTATGCAGAGGAATGGCTGCAGTCCTCCTCTTATCTAATTAATTCAGCACAAGCCCTGAAAAAGACCCTGCCTATACTTCAGGTATGAAAGAATCTGTGCCAAAATCTGTGTGCCCACCAGGCTGTGTGCCCACCAGGCTGTGTGCCCACCAGGCTGTGTGCCTATGAGGCTGCAGCCTCTGTGCATAATTCCAGGACTGTGGACTGCACCTCTAACAATTCTGGTTCTGTTGGGTCTCTCTGCAGAACTCTTTAAGAAATCCTTTCATCCAAAACTTCATAAAGAAGCAGACAGATATTGATGTGATACAGATGCAAGAAACTCTCAACGTTTTCTGTAAGTGTAACATATTTTTGTTTGGTGTGGATGCCAGTATGTGTGATTACTCATTTCAGGCTAAATCATTATGACATGCCTACAGTGCATTACAGATATCATTTTGGGTGGCTTTGAGGCTAAGCAATTAGAAGTACTTGGTGTTCTAGTTTTACCACAAATCATCATTCACTTTTGTGCTGCAGTGGAAGCCGTACAAGGAGACAACATTCTTTCATTTCCTCTAGTGCTTCACACACTGTTCTCATTTCAGGAGATAATTATACAGATGAATGTGGCTCTTCTAAAATCCAGTCTGTTTGAGAGTAATGCACACTCTTCTGTGACTGTGGGCTTTTTTCCAATCTTCCCCTCCACAGCGAACGTCACAGAGCTGCTGGAGAAGAACACATTCATTGTGCATCAGATTACCACTCTCTCTAACCTGATGGTGAACCTCTCATCCTGTGTCAACTTTAACCGCTACCGCGGCTACAATTCCACAGAGGAGCTTGACAAGAGAGCTGAAATTCTGGCTCAAAACCGTGAGCTCTATGCTAGTAAGTCTAGCTCACATGTATATCTGCACTCATATTCCTGCACATTCACACACATTCACTCTCTCAGTTGCTACTCTTGTCAGGTAAATGATGCTCTCACTGATCTCACAATAGACTGAAGTGCTATTGCTCTGTATGTTCAGTAATTCACCTAGACATTTAACAGCTTATCTGAGGCTGTTTGGACCAGTTATTCTATTAACAGAAACTAAAAAAAGATCTGAAAATTCAGATAGAAGCTTTTTAATATTCAAACACATTGTGGGTCTTCACAAGCATCAATATGCAAAGTGTCGCGCTTAAAACAGGAAAGTGAGACATGCAGTTCTGGATGGAGTGGAGTACTGAGTGTAGATCAGACAGCAGGTCAGTGCTGTGTGGTGAAGTGTCTGCTTGCCCTCAGGTGTCCTTTTCAAGCCACCCTGGACCAACTCCTCGGCCCCGGCCTCCAGTCTGCCTCCATTAGTGGACTACACCATCCGCATGAACATCGACAACTCCATGAGAACAGATCGCATCCGAAACCCATACTGGGTGAAGGCCTCGTACATATCACCGTTGACGACGCAGCGCTACAGCCGCGGCTTTGTGTACCTGCAGGAGAGCATTGAGAGGGCCATCATAGCACTGCAGACAGGGAAGGAGGTGCAGGAGCCTGCCGTGCAGGTGCAGGCCTTCCCCTACCCCTGCTTCTACAAAGACGAGTGAGTGGAGACCCCTGCTGCTGGAGCATCCACATGCATACACACACAAACACACACACCACACCACACACACACACACACACCACACACACACAAACACACACACACACACACACACACACACACACACACACACACACACACGTAAAAGTAAAAGCAAGTTATCTTTTCACAGCCAATTTGATGGTGATTTAAAGGGTGATTTTCTCTGGTTTCCCTTCATGTTTTATTAGACACACACACACACACACACACTACATGGCTCTTTGCATAACTACTTTGCCGTGTCAAACACCCTGTTTAAGAGGTGTGAGGTAGATATCGGGCACCTACATAACTCTTAACTCACACCTTTATCTGGCATACATTCACACACAGTTATATAGTCATACACACAGTCAAACATACGCACATGCATATATGTTTTGAAATAGCACTCATGTTAGGAATTTGAAATGCATACAGCTTCTAAATAAACCAAGTAAGCAGAAACATCACAGTGCGTGTAATGAGTCATCATGGCCAGGACTGTTGCAGACACAAGCTTTTAAATTTTTGGTTCCTGCCAAAAGCTTGTGATCCTTGCATTACGGTCCGTTATGATTTACGACAGTCTAATGTGCCTACACTATCATTATGAAACCCTAGCAGTAGTGTAATAAAGATTGCTTTGTCCTTTTTCAGACTCTAATGCTGCGCCACCCCTTGTGCAACCTATTTGCAGTTCAGTCAGTCAACTCCTGTGTTTTCTGCTTCCCCCTGCTGTTCTGTTGGATAATTGAGGATGAAGGGCTGAAAGGCCTCCATTGCTCTCTCTGAGCCTCATCTCGCTCTGTCTCCCAGATATCTGAACAGTATCTCCTTCGCTTTCCCGCTGGTGCTCATGATGTCCTGGTTGCTGTTTGTTGCCAACTTTGTGAAGTGTCTCGTCCACGAGAGAGAACTGCGTCTGCATGAGGTATTCGCCCGTTCTGCGGAGGGTGTCACCCCAATATCTTCTTCATTACACCGTTCCTCTTGGTCTTATTCTGATGCTTGTTTATGGGGAAGCCATGCTGAGTTTATTACAAACAAAACAGTGTATAATGCCTGTTGTCTGCTGTTGTATCTGTCAAAAATCTGAATCACACCAAAAGGCTTTTCCACTTCTCACCACAGTACATGAAAATGATGGGTGTAAATCCGATGAGTCACTTCTTTGCCTGGTTCATCGAGAGCGCCCTTTTCATCCTGCTCACCGTCATCGTCCTCACTGTCATCCTGAAGGGCAGTGGCGTGTTACCAAAGAGCGACAGCTTTCTGATCTTCCTCTACCTGTCCAACTACGGCCTGAGCATCGTGGCCATCAGTTTCCTCATCAGCTCCTTCTTCAACAAGACCAACATTGCCGGGCTGAGTGGCAGTCTCATCTACGTCATCTGCTTCTTCCCCTTCATCATTGTCGTGTGTCTGGAGGAGAGCCTCTCCTTCTCCGTCAAGAGCCTACTGGTACTGGACCAAGCCCTACACGTTCAAAAATTCGACCCCAAGTGTTTTTACGTCTGTTGAATGTTGTTTCGCAGTATTTTTGTGATTGATGGTTATTTACATTTTCACAATATTTTTGGGGACTGATGAATATTTATATTTTGGGACTGATGAATATTCACGTTTTTTGTGAGCGATAAATATTCATTGAGCTCAGTTGATTGCTGCTTGTGGCTTTAGTTACTGATATGCAGATAATTGTAATGAAGGCATTTTAGTCATGTCAGGAAAAGAAATGCCCTGAATTTTTATAAGCATAATAGCTCAGACCTACACGTTGTGCTAAAGAGTGTTCATTCTGTAACTGCTCTCGTTTTTCACAGAGCCTGTTTTCTCCCACCTGCTTCAGTTATGCCAGTCAGTACATCACTCGCTATGAGAAACAGGAAGAAGGTAGGACCCATGAAACTGCAGAGCTGCTCCCCAAGCCTGCAGCCCTGCATGGGGGGGTTCCTTCCAGGAGTGAAGACCTTATCCTCGGCTAATGGATCTTCTCCACTTGGTTTTGTCTCAGGTCTCCAGTGGGGGAACATGTACGACTCCCCCATGGCTGGTGACACCTCTTCGTTTGGCTGGCTCTGCTGGCTGCTCTTCATCGACTCAGTCATCTATTTCCTCCTGGGGGCCTACATTCGCATGGTCTTTCCAGGTAAGCAGGAAATACTGTTGCTTTACCACATATTCACTGCTTAAAACCTGCGCAGTGGGTATTGAAATGTGTTCTTATAATGCATTTCCTTTTTCTTGTGTGATCAGGGAAGTATGGAATCGCTGCACCGTGGTTCTTCCCTGTGCTGCCGTCGTTCTGGGCCGAGCAGCTGGGCCGTGGCCGGAGCGGCCGAAGAAAGGAGGGCAGGGGGCTGCTCTTCTCCAACATGATACAGGACAGCCAGGGTGGAGGCAAAGGCAAGGACAAGGCTGAAGGTACGTGAGAATCGTCCACAGGCCTCCAGCTTTATCCTAAGAAACATCAGCCTGCCTCAGCTGTCACATGCTTTTTATTCTCTCTCTCTCTCTCTCTCTCTGTTTCTGTTTCTCTCTCTCTCTCTCTCTCTCTATTTCTCTCTCTCTCTCTCTCTCTGTGCAGGTAAAGCTCATTTTCATGCTGGTGGAGATGAGGATTTCTCTGATATGCCAGTAGGGGTCTCCCTCCACGGCCTGACTAAGACTTACGGCAGCAGGAAAGCCATAGAGAACTTGAACCTGTCGTTCCACGAGGGTCATGTGACCTCGCTGCTTGGGCACAACGGAGCCGGAAAGACCACAACCATGTAAGAGCAGACAGACCTTGCAAGTTTTACCACAGATCATCATGGCAGCATTTATGTTGTGTAGATGGAAGATAAATGTTACAGTACATTGTTATTATGTTATTCAAAGAAAATAACTGCTCAGGTTGTTTACTGCTGGAATCTAAATGTCTGATAGTGCCTTTGAAATGGCAGCGTGCAGACTGGAACACTGAAGTTACGCTGAAATCATGGACACTACTAAACGCTATTTTGTAGAGGCCAGAATCACTTCAAAATCACATGTACTTTGATAATGGGCTCATTTGTGCTTATTGGCAAAAAGTTGAGCTTTAATCATGGTTAGTGGATATTACAAAGGCTTCAATCTCCATGCTGTCAGAGTCTGCATGCTGACATAGCATTGCTCCTGCATGCTGTTTTAGGTCCCTTCTCACTGGGCTATTTGCCCCTTCCTCTGGCACAATTGAGGTCTATGGCAAAGACATGCAAACTTCTATTAATGATGTGCGCAAGGAGCTGGGCGTGTGCATGCAGTATGATGTGCACTTTGACCATCTCACTGTTGAAGAGCACCTGCTGCTGTATGGGCAGATCAAGGCCCCCCACTGGACAAAGGAAGAACTGCACCAACAAGTGCGCAAGTAAGTAAACAGTAAACAGAAGCAAAGCAAGTTTAGGGCTCAGTCTTATGAATCTGCCTCACTAATAATGCTTAAAGTACTAAAGAAAGATATTTAATTCAGTTAATTCAATGAGTTGATTCATTAAATAATACAATACTGGTAATACAAGACCATATAAACAATGTCTTTTTTTCCTGAACAATTTGCAGGATTCTGGAGGAGACCGGCATGTATTCCCACCGCCATAAGCGTGTGGGGACACTGTCGGGCGGCATGAAGAGGAAGCTGTCCATCTCCATTGCGTTTATCGGTGGCTCTCGGCTGGTGGTCCTGGACGAGCCCACCACAGGTGTGGACCCCTGCTCACGCCGCAGCATCTGGGACATCATCCTCCAGCACAAGCAGGGTAATGAGCTTCTGCAGCTTCAGCAGCATGTCTGGATAAAAAGAGAGAAAAGCAGAGAGAGAGAGAGAGAGAGAGAGAGAGAGAGAGAGAGAGAGAGAGGGCTAGAGTGATAGAGAGGGAGGGAGCGATGTAGAGGGAGAGGGGGGAGTTAGAGATAGAGGGAGAGAGAGAAAGAGGGAGAGAGACAGGGACAGAAAAAGGTAGAGATGGAGAGAGGGGAGAAAAGGAAGTGGAGAGATTTAAAGTGAAAGAGCTTCTGGGGGAAGGGAACTCTTGGCTCATACCTGTGGTGAACCCTGGAGGGCTTCTGTTCTGATGTCTGACATTCTGTCTCAGGATTTAATTATGCGCAAATGGATTTCTTCAAGGTGAGTGCAGGAAACTAGAAGGGGAAAAGCCCTGAGCAGATGGAAGGAGTGACTGTTATCCGTCCTGATCTTGCTGTTCATGTCCCTCATGTTTATGTTCTTCTGAGACAGAGAGATTGATCAGCTTAGGTTTTTTTTTTTTTTAATTTTAACATTTTTCCTGGCAATCGTTAGGACTGTCTGTATCAGGAATATCTGATTAGATGTGCGTGTGTGTGTGTGTGTGTGTGTGTGTGTGTGTGTGTGTGTGTGTGTGTGTGTGTGTGTGTTTGTGTACACACATGTCTTTTGTTTAGAACGCACTATCATAATGTCCACCCACCACCTGGATGAGGCGGAGGTTCTCAGTGACCGCATAGCTTTCCTGGAACGTGGAGGCCTCAAATGCTGTGGGTCTCCGTTCTACCTGAAGGATGCTCTGTCCCGCGGCTACAACCTCACTCTCACCAAGAAGGTGCAGGCCTTCATTTCTGTGTAATTGAATAGAAGAAAGCTTAGCAGAATGAGTTGGATTTCCATTGATTCCAATGGGACTCCCCTAGCAACTCACTCCCTAGCAGATGGATTGCAGCCAGCGGTTGGGATGTTAATACCCAAAGCTACTAGGAACCTGGTCCACATCGCAGTTTTGTAGTTGCTACCTTCTCTTACCTGCTGCAGTGATTACTGATCCAGAGAGAAAGAGCCTCTCTAATGTTTCACATTGGTACTGCAGACTGTGTTGCCTAGAATATCTAAGAACCTTTGCATTAAAAATGTATGTTTCACCTTTTCATAGCAAAAAGAAAAGAGAGACAGAGAGAGGAGAAACTGACACGTATGGCCGACATTTTCCATGCCTTTCTCAGGTCCAGTCTTCTGACTCAGAGGAGAAGTTTAACATTGACAAGGTGAAAGCTTATATCCACTCGCATCTGCCTGAGGCTCAACTGAAGGAGGGAGATGTGGGCGACATAGTCTACTCCCTTCCAGCCTACAACTCCCAGAATGCACAAGCCTACCGCTCACTGCTCACTGGTCTGGACACGAATCTGGATGCTCTACAGCTTGGCTGCTATGGCATCTCAGACACCACCCTAGAAGAGGTAAAAGATAGATATGTGCACTGATACACACACACACTGATACACACACACATGCTTGTTCTTAAAATTTGTCAGGAAGTGGGGTCATACATATGTCACATCTGGTTTTCAGCATTCAGATTAAGTCTAAACATAGACTAAACAGATTTTCCAGTGGTGGTTCACCACTGACACTACAATTTAGTCCAAGACCAGACTTGTTCCATATTCAAGAAACTGGACCTACATGTAATAAGAATGTTCCACACCTAAGCCTAAACATTTTCTTTACTTCACTAACCAAAAAAAATGTTTGCTCTATCTTTTACAGCTAATTTGATGGATTAAAAGGGTGATTTTCTCTGGCTTCCCTTCATGTTTTATTACACACACACACACACACACACACACACACACACACACACACACACACACACACACACACACACACACACACACACACTACATGGCTCTTTGCATAACTACTTTGCCATGTCAAACACCCTGTTTAAGAGGTGTGAGGTAGATATTGGGCATCTACATAACTCTAACTCACACCTTTATCTGGCTCCTACTTCTCTACAAGAGGTGCTAGATACGCTGCATCGATGGACAGATAGTTGTTCCGACACACAGGCATGACTAGGACTTCACACAGACAAATATGCCCACAGATATATGAATGTCTAATAAACACATGCATGTGCACTGTATGAACACACGTTTAGCTCTATTGGTTTTCCTTTCGTTCCAGGTGTTCCTGCAGCTGACGAGGGACGATCTGGAGCCTGTTGAGGATAAGGCATGCACTGTGTCTGAAACTGTGCAGGACATAGCCGCTTCCCGAGACAGCCTGCCAGGCGACCTCAGTGGCAGCATGTACTTTGGCGAGAAAACCAGTGCGTACTTCTCCTCTGTCTACCACATTGATTTTCATCTTTAGCCACTTAATCAGTTTTTTGCCTCGACAAATTCATTCCCTTGCTGACCCTTTCCATGCTCCCTGCCCTGCCCAGGTCTGACTGGTACTTCCAGGGTGACGGGCTGGGCGCTGCTGGCGCAGCAGGTCATGGCGATGCTGGTCAAGCGTTTTCTTCACTCCCGCCGTGACTGGAAGGGCCTCCTCTCCCAGGTGCTGCTCCCTGTGCTTTTCGTCATTGGTGCCATGGGTCTCGGCTCCATCAAGAGCAACCTGCAGAACTTCCCAGAGATGCGGCTCTCACCCGCCCTCTACGACATCAGCCAGCAGTATGCCTTCTTCAGGTACTGAGGTCGCTCTCGACTCGATGGATTTTTAAACATTGAATTTCATGGAACTTCATGGAACATCTCTTTATTCACCAGGACATGCCATGTTTTTCACATCTAGATCACTGTAAGCCATGGCTTTGTCTTTGTAGGAGAGTCAATGACATGATGCTCATTCTCTCCACAGTAACCAGAATCCCAATTCCAGCTACCTGGTTGACGTCTTGATGTCATATCCAGGCATAGACCACTACTGCATGGAGAAGCCTGACAGCGAGTGAGTAGATACCAGTGTCCCATTCACAGTCAGTAATCTGTAGGCTTAGGCATGTGGTCTGCATAATCCTGGCGTCCATAATCCTGCTTTATCCACAGGCAGCCAGCTAAGTGATAGCCTAATCCAGATCTCCATATTTTTGCAATGCTGGTTACAGTTTTATTAGGCACATACAATGCTGGCTGGACTGCGATGATCCCTGGTATCGCTACAGCAATAAATCCACATAGGCTTGTCTTTCTGTGCAGCCTCAAATTTGACTGACATTTTATGATGGTGTGAACAACCAATACACTTATATTCATTCATAGATGGCTTTGATACACCATCTACTGTGAGATGATTCAGAATATCCTTCATGAGACTAACCCCACAGAGCTTCACATGCTCACGGCCCTCCACAGTTCTCTTCCCTGGAACAGCTCTCATCTGGAACAGCTTCCAGGCCGATGCATTGCAGCTTCTGCATCCCGCGTTGCCTTGTTTACAGGATTTCTTTTCCTGTACATCATCCTTTGTAAATTTGATCCAGGCCATATTTTGATATTCCATCATTCTCTGGGCTGTTTTTTCTACCACTTCCATCCTTTTGTTTCTGTCTTTAACATGTTCCTTTTAGCCATTTCATTCTTTCACAGACACAATCTTTCTGTCCTTCTCTCTTTTTCTATGAAGACTTGCTCGTATGTGATTGTTAGGTCCAGGTCAGTAATTGGAGTGGCACATGCACGTCGGTTCAGTCCCATTAACACTTTTTTTTACATGTTTATTTGTAAATCTATCAGCACATGCACTGAAATCAGTGTTGGAACATGTCAATCAGACCTCAGAGCTACTTTAAAACTGTTAACCAATACATAAACAACAAACAAAACAAACAGTGAATGTTTGTGCTAGAAAACAGCTCTTAGCTCTGTGGAGAGTATTTATGACTCCGTGCCTTGATTTCAGGGTGTGTCAGAAGAGAGGCAGCGCAGTGTCTGATGAGTGGACGTCCAGTGGCAACAGCACATCCATGTTTGAGAACTGCAGGTGCAGCGACCTTTCCCAGGTGAGGGGCGAAGCGCCTGTACAGGTGCAAGGTGGAATTTGAAGGCTGTGGTGACACTTTTAACCACATCTGTTCCTTCAGATGCTGCTCATCTTTTCATTGCCTTTGTAATTGATTTAATAGTAACTTGTTATGATTCTAATCATTTGATTCCGAGTTTATACAGAAGGCACACAGTGCAAATAAACAAGAGTAATAAATACATGTGAAATGTGTGGAAGGAGGTTTAGTCATCAGCGAGAGCTGATCCTAGCGCAGAGAACTTATAACCCTGCGCCAGCTGCTCCCAGGCCCACACGCACGTATACCTGTTCCCTCTGTGACAGCGTGCTGCTGCACACAGCCTCCTCTCTTCTTCCTGTTGGCACGTCACAACCACAACCCCCGCCTTCACTCTCCCTCAACCCTCTGCTTGTTTCAGACCTGTCCAAAACAGGGATATAACCCACCTCATAAGACCAACCCGTCATCCCAGATTATTTACAACCTGACCAACATCAACGTCGAGAACTACCTCCTGGCTACCGCTAACGACTTCATCAGAGACAGGTGGGCTTATGGCACTGCGCGCAGGTATGAGTGCATAGACCAACAGAAGAAATGGGTTAACGATGCAGTCGTCCATGCTGAAAGGGTTATGGGAAAAGAAAACGTGACACTGAGATAAAGTGGTTCGACGTAGTAGCAGAACTTACATGGCCACGAATAAATGAAAACTAATTCTGCATTTCATTCATTGTTATTGGGGGTAGAAAGGCTTCTCCTTTTCAGAGAATAATGAATTATTAGGCAGTCTGTGAACAGCGGTGGAGGAAGCTCTGGGGAGATCCCACGCCTGAGCCGCGTGTTCTGTGACCCTTTGGCATTTCCTGCGCTTCAGAAGCAGCAGGCAGCAGTTCAGCAATGCTGCAAACATGAAGATACTTTGTTATGCATAAAGTAGTTAGTGCGAGTGATGAATAATTCATATGCTGTAAAATGTACAGCCTTCTCAAAGCTGCAGGGAAAATAACAGCAATAAATCACAAGTGTATCACGAGGGCAGGGGGGAATGCACCGATAATCAAAGCTGGTAATTAAGGATAAATGAATGGGCGTGAGTCTGTTTGTAGTGACCCAACCTACTTAATCTGTTACTGTGAAATGAACTGGCCACTAAAATTCCTCTGTATCTCAGGTATGGAGGCTGGTCTTTTGGAAGTGCCCTTCCTTCTGACCTCCAGATGGACATTTTGGATGTTCCCGAGAACAGAACTCTAACCAAGGTGTGCACAAAATGTTGATTTTCCATTAAGGACCCCAAATAATTCCTAAAATGTATTGAGTTACTACATTAAACTTATTTGGTTCACCGTGGTGGTAGAGAATGAATAATTAGTTCTGAGTTGGCGAGAGGTGCAGTATGTTTGGGAGCGTGGTAAGACCCATGAAACATGTTAATGTGTGTGGAGTAAAGAGACACCATGAACACGTGATGAACATGCTTGATGTAATAAGATGCAGTATGTATCCATGATAATAAGTAATAAGATGCTGTACGTATCCATGGTAATAAGTAATAAGACGCTGCATGTATCCATGGTAATAAGTAATAAGATGCAGTACGTATCCATGGTAATAAGTAATAAGATGCAGTACGTATCCATGGTAATAAGTAATAAGATGCGGTACGTATCCATGCAGGTGTGGTATAACCCAGAAGGTCATCACACCATGCCAGCGTACCTCAACAGCCTCAACAACTTCATCCTGCGTGCCAACCTGCCGGCCGACAAACAGCACCAGCAGTACGGTCAGTCAAAAATCAGCTCCTTCTGTTCCAGGTTCACTTTCGTTTTATTTATGTAGCTTTTACAAAAATCAATGACCATGCTGCATATACTACAGCAGAGCGAGTCAGACTAATTTCTGACTCTTTCATGATTAGCAGTTACGCAAAGCTGGAATGCGATTAACAGATGTGAATTCTGCTGTTGTAACAAATAACTTGTCGTCTTCCAGCGATGTCCGGTTTGCTGGCATGAGGTCAACGGTTAAGTGGATGAAAATAAACAGGACAAAGGAGTTTGCAAACCAACACAGTTTTTCTTCGCTACTTAAACAACTCAGTTCTGAGCCAAATGATCAAAGTCTTGACATAGTAGAAACAACCAATACTGTGAGGTTCTCACTGATCCTGGACCTGTTTAAATGTTTCCAGACATTCATATTATTCATGAATACAAGACAGGTTCATTGGAGTGAGAGAGCAAGTTATTTGAGGTAGTAAAGTTGCTATAAAAAGACAGCTGCTCAAATGGAGTTTTAGAGGCTGTCAGTGGAAATCAATGAGAACTGGCCATTATTCCATGCTTTGTTTAGAAATTGTCCATAACCCTGCCTCTGCCTTCACTGATGGCTGGTGGATTATTGTGTGTCAACTGTTGCAGTTCTGCAGTCCAAGGGCAGGGGGCAGTGTTTCCCTTCTTTCTCTCAATATGGTGCGCAGCAACAGGAATTGCAATTAGCTGTACGGAGAGCTGGAATGAGTGGATAAAGCAGGATGGAGACTCCAGCTTTCTTTCACCAGGTGCTGCCAGACTGGCCCAGTGGCTGAAAATCACTGGCTGCCTCTGGGCAAGATTAATGCAGACCCAGCAGTCAATAAGGGAAACAGAAGATGCAATAATTCAAATGTAGCCGTCGAACCCGCCTGGGCAAACAAGCACTGCATAAACCCACCAAAGGTTCTTCAAAGCGACCGAGCCGCATGCCCCCGATGTGGCTGCGGCGTGCGAACATGAAATGTTAAATCGTGTCTTCTCTTCTTCCTTCTCCCTCCAGCTATCTCGCTGAGCAGCCATCCCTACCCCGGGGAAGTCGAGGATGAAGATGCCATGTAAGACCCTTTGCCCCAAGTTACTGCTCTTTGGTGCTCTGGGCTCGCCCAAGACACTCCGCAGAGCCGCGATCACAGAGAGACAAATGCCTGGGCTTTTTTAAAAAAAACATTTTTTTTTTATAGAATATGCTAACAAATGTGTTTCTGTTTCTGTTCTTGGAAAGCACTCACTGTAATGCAGTTTCACTGCTGTATTTACTCCTGTTTGATTGCTTCAAATAGATTTCCGGTAGAGCTTGGCCTATCGACTAGCGAGTCAGTGTAATATGTGAGCGTTTCCAAGGTGATCTAGAGGTTAATGAATTCAGCATCACGGCCCGAACTTTGTGATTTGTGTTTTAAATAGTGTTACTGTGCTTTATTTGAAAAGCAAGAGCAGTGTTGTGAGGATGATGATTTCACTCTCATGAAGCTGGCGTAAAGCCATGGAGTGGGAGGAGCCTGAGGATAAAGAGAAAGGTGAATTATGTAAAGAATAGAGAGAGAGAGAGAGAGAGAGAGAGAGAGAGAGAGAGAGAGAGAGAGAGAGAGAGAGGTGGGGGGGGGGGCGTGGTGAGAAAAGGTATAAGTGTTTATGAAACAACACCACACAA
>JAOXYF010000007.1:21097965-21111443 GCA_028565775.1 Sternarchorhynchus goeldii
TGCGTGTCTGTGCGTCTGTGTGCGTGTCTGTGTGTCTGTGTGCGTCTGTGTGTGTGTCTGTGTGCGTCTGTGTGCGTAGCTGTGTGTCTGTGTTCGTCTGTGCGTCTGTGTGCGTGTCTGTGATGGTGAGAACAGGTATAAGTGTTTATGAACCTACAGCACACATTCTCGTGTGTCTAATTTAGTTTCCAAAAATCTATCATGGTGTTTGAGATCGAGATTCGATTTTCACTATTCTGTGTATTAAAAAACAAATTTTCTATGGAACTCCAGTTAAGTACTACACAGATTTGTTTGGCTCAGAAAAAAATTGAACTAATTTGAAGTAGTGCAAAATGTCTTAAGCAAAACTTGCAGCATGTCTTATCTTATAAAACCTGCCCTGAATCTTACAAAACCTGCCCTGAATCTTATAAAACCTTACATAGCATAGGAGAGAACATCAGTAGAGATGGAGAAGAGTATCAGGCATGCAGGTATACATTTTAGGTTATACCTTGTTTTCAACCTTCTTTTCCAGTTTTATGATACAGCTTTGGAATCGTTATATCCTTATTTTAAAGTTGAGGTTTGCTCTCTCATCTTTTTGTACTGGGACGCTTGGAAAATCCATATCTGCACAGTAGGACAGTAAAAGTCAGCTGATGCAGGGTTATCTGTAGGCACTTGTAATTGATTTCATTAATAATGGCAGAGTGGAAGTGCAAAGAGAGATTCTTAATCAGTATTGGTTCTTTTAAGATGCATTATGGACTTGGTACTAGCACTATGTACATATGAGTGAAACTGATTATGGATTCTGTAGATTGAATCTTGAATCTTTTAAAACAATGTCGTAAAAAAAATACTGTATAACATTTTAAACTAATACAAAAATGTTCTTATCTAAACTTAAGATTATGGGGTGACTGTAGTTGCATCACCCCTGCTGATGAAGCACATTTGCACAGACTTCCAATCACCTTGAGACACACAGATTCATAGATTGCTATTGTGTACACATGTTGGGCTGGGCCCTGTCTAAAGTAAGGTTTACTTTAGACAGTAAGATTGACTTTATACTGCAAATAGACAGTTTATAAGATTGCAGGGCTAATATTTTATCTTAATGTTGCCTGGCATGCAAATCATACCAATATATTGTAAACAACAGAGTATTAATTAGTTACTAATAATCACAGAAATGTATTGTAAATACTGTTTATGCCATTATAATGACTGCTATTTACAAAACAGATGACATCAAAAGGGTTGGGAATGAGGACCAGGTGGTTTGTAATGAACTGTCATTGATATTTCAGTGATGGATATCTCACATCTGTTTTGTGCTACTGTTTACTGTTATGGTGAGCTTTATGTTGATTAAGTGTTTGTGTCTGTCCACATGCCTGTCTTTCTCATTATTCTACACTTGTTGCTAATCTAGTTCAGTCAAACCATAATTTTCTGTTGGTCTTTCATTGACAGGTAGTTGTATATACAGTAGATGTTTTACAGTAAACCTTTTACTGAGGTCAATAAGATTATTCATATAAGTAAGGAATAGTTTATTGTTGTCTTCACAGACAGGATGGATTTGAATCTTATTTTATTTGCAAGTTCTTAGATCATGGTCTGTTTTCAGCCTGTATTCTACTCTGTGTGTTTAGACTGTTGTTTGCCATTACAAACAGGAGAGAGCCCTGCTCATGGTGTAGTTTGAAATGTTCATGTCCACTACATGGACTGTGATTCTGCTCTTTCAGATCAGTTTTCTGATTTGTTGTGTGTTCTCACTGTACCCAGCTTTTGATCATGTACCTGCCTACATGCAAGGGGTATGGGGGGAGGGGCCATGATCAAGGGAGGAGGAGTCAGGCAGGCAAATACCCAGCGGGTCCCTTCTGAGAGTTGATGCCATGCTACCACAGAACTCTCCAGAACTCTCTCAGGCCCCTTCACACACAAGCAAAGAGCACGGCCAGTGTGAGATAAATGCATAAACGCGCTCTGCTACACAGAGTGAGAGAGCAGAGGTCTGAACCATACTGTGAGACATGGATTCCATAATTGCTAAACTTTAGGCTACAACTACATGGTGCTTTCTTCTTGTTTTGTCCTCTGAGGAGATGCTGTTCCTGTGCTCCTCAGGGTGAGAGGTCTGGTGAGCATCATGGTGGCCTTGTGTATCCTCACCGGCTACTCTATCATGACGGCCAGCTTCGTCATCTACGAGGTCCAGGAGCACCACACCGGCTCCAAGATGCTTCAGCACATTTCTGGCATCAGCGAAGCTTTCTACTGGATTGTCAACTTCTTCTACGACATGGTACTGAGTTCACGTCACATCAGAAGCTTCTCAGTAGGGTTACTGGTATCCTCCTCCTTTCAATAAACCATCCTCTTTTTCCATATCCTAACAAACAGACTTTAAAAGTTAATTTGAACTTCCATTACACTACAACATCTTTAAAATCTATTTTATAACAATTTTTAAAACGGTCAGATACAAATTAGGATAGGGTGAATGTAGATGTCTGGGATTATGTCTCTCTGACTATCTTGGTCACGTTGTGTCTTTACTAGGTTCTATACATGGTTCCTGTGCTGCTCTCTGTTACCGTCATTGCTATCTTCCGGGTGCCTGCTTTCACCGACAGGCTGAATCTGGGAGCAGTCACCCTACTGCTGGTGCTCTTCGGGTTAGTATTAAATATACATCGATATCAAATGGAATAATTTGGCCAAGACATGGAAACAGGAACTGTTGTAACATTATCATATTAAATGTTAAATGTGCTGATTCTCATACCACAGTAATTCTGTTAATTACTTCCATTTGCTTGTGAATGAAATATCAAGCCTAAGTATACCAACACCTGAATACACTACATTTGAGGTTTGAGGTTTGGCACTAAACCGCAGAAGATTTCCCTACTCGGTCACCCCGCTGTGCACCCCCTGTGGGCCGAGGTTGGTACTGCAGCATCCAGCCCTCGTGCTTCGGGCTCTGGGCTGGTGTGTCTGGCCACAGCCCATGAATACCAACCTCCGTTGGCGGCGTCGGCTCGCACACTCTCACCCTCAGACACGTAATTGCTTTTGTTTGGCGTTTGTGCATCGGATGGAAAACTCTCTCTACCCCACATGGTCCCGCTCACTTACACGCAGATAAACACACACACACACACACACACACACACACACCTATGCAACTCTCTCTCCTCCCTGTTTAAGCACATCCTCTTCCTTGACCCCCCTCCACCCCAATCACCAAGAGTAATGAATAAAAAAGCAGATCATTTTGTAGTGCAGAAAAGCCTCACCATGAGAGAGCAGATGAAGTCATTTATCTTCCACTCTCTTAGCCCAGCTTGGGGGCATTTTTTCTTTCTTTCTTTTTTTTTTTACACCCCTCCTTTTAGTTACTGTTCAAGTGGCCATTTTTCCTTCGTAATTTTCCTCAATGCAGCCCCTCCCCCTCTCCAACCCTTTTCAATTTCATGGCTCTTTTACAGGTTTGCAAGTTTCCCCTGGATGTACCTCCTGTCATCTCTGTTTAAAGATGCAGAGATGGCCTTCATCAGCTACGTGTGCATCAACCTCTTCATCAGTTTGAACACCATCATCTCCACTGCCATCGTCTACTTCCTAGGACAGCTCATCCAGACTGATGAGGTATGTGCAGAGCATTAGAAGCAGTCTAATGTAGGCAGTGCATCAAAAATGACACTTTCTTCACCAAATGTATGGATTGCATGAGTATTTGGCTTAGCAAGTCAGCACATTACATATGTTCAACGTAAAACATATACAACATACAGTACCATCAGTACAGCATGCCTCTTACTTACAACGTGTGTCTGTAGTGCAGTGTACAATATATCCAAACATATAGTGCAACTGTATGTGTGTTGTACACCAATAAATACACTTACAATAGACATTATAGCTACATAAAGACTACAGCATCCATACGACATTTGGATACACATGAATTCGCTTTTACGCTCCCAGCAGATCTCCTTGCCCTAAGTGCTCCTGAGGTTAAAGGAGGCATGAGCTAACCACCCTGTACTCTCGATTTCTTCCATGGCAGAGTGTCCTGGCGATATACCACACCATGAGCTCCGCGTTCCTGCTCTTCCCCCAGTTCTGCTTCGGGAATGGGCTGATGGAACTGGCGCGGGTCGACCTGCAGCACCAGATCCTCAGTGCCTTCGGCGTGGACGCTTACAAGAACCCGTTCGGCATGGACGTGCTGGGATGGATGTTCCTCTCACTGTTCCTGCAAGGATCTATCTGCTTTACTCTGCGGCTGCTGCTTAACAATAAGCTCCTCAGGAGAGTCCGGTGAGGCCCCAGCATTGGTAGTACTGGGAGGAGTTAAACATCGAGCTTTGATGACTTTACATGAACTTTACATGGAGTGTCAGTCCATGATATTGCTGGGTAGTAGAAGATAAAAAAAATAAACCTAAAAATGCGCGGCATGATTGCCATGCATCATATTGGATATTGCAGTTGTGTTTTTGTAAGGAAGTAGAGAAATGGTTGAAGGATTGTGGGAAATTGTGCGGAACAGTTGTTTACTGTTTCTCAAGAAAACTTATTATGAATACCAATTCTGTATTGTGGAAAAACACATTTTGTTTGTATTATTTTAGTTATATCCAAATATTCCAAATTGCTCAGATTAAAACGTTTCATGATCTATTTCCATGTTAACCCTCTCACACTCTCATTTGTCTCTCTCTGCCAAGGCGGTTCTTTTGTCGGTGGAAGAGGACGTCTGTGGCAGTGGAGCAGGACGAGGACGAGGACATCGACGTCCTGGCTGAAAGCCAGCGCGTAGTCAGCGGAGCGGCCGCCTCTGATCTGCTACAGGTCAGACGGATCACTAAGGTCTACCAGCACCTGAATCGGCAGGTGCAGGCCGTCCAGAAGCTGACCTTTGGAATCCCGGCAGGAGAGGTCAGTGTGGTGTTCCAATGGGCTTTATCTGTCAACCTGTTATACTTGTTACAGTAATTCCTGTAACACAGTTAGTGAATGTGATTGTGGTAATAATTCCTTTTTTTCTGTACTGGCAGTTTTCAAGTGGTATTGAGTATTAGCAATACCTCTGAAATTGTCAAAAGACGTGGAAAATTGAGCACTTTTAGTATAACATAATGCAGATATCCTCCCTGACAGTAAACGTCCTGATAAAGGCCTAACAATCTGTTGGTCGTTCCAGTGTTTTGGACTGTTGGGAGTAAATGGAGCAGGAAAGACTACCACATTCAAGATGCTCACCGGAGATGTGAGCCCAACTCATGGCTCAGCGCAAGTTCGCGCCTCGGACGGGTAACTGTGCTGCACACAGCACCTACGTGCACCTGCATTTTCACTACTGATCACCAGTTCTTGTTATTTCCTCATATAGCACATTTCACTGGAGAAGCAACCGCTGGTGTTTGGGTTTCAGTAGTAATACTGCTCATGTTTCCAGGAGAATGGTCAACATCATGGACTGCAGGACAGAGGGTATCAACATTGGCTACTGCCCACAGGTGGATGCCTTGGACAGTCTGATGACGGGAGAGGAGCACCTCTATTTCTACGCCCGCATCAGGGGCATCACCAAGAGAGAGACTGACCGGGTGAGATGGCAGCTTTGTCTTCGTCAGATCAATGGTGCAAGCAGAACTTGTGCCCTGCCCCCACAGCTCCACAAGTCCGATTCACCTCATTACCTGAGGTGCCGAGGGGAGCGAGACAAGTGGTGTGGTGTGGTGGGGCACAAGGATAGTGATATGTGTAATGAGACACTAGGGGAGTGATATGTGTAATGAGACACTAGGGGAGTGATATGTGTAATGAGACACTAGGGGAGTGATATGTGTAATGAGACACTAGGGGAGTGATATGTGCAGGGTGGTGAGACAGCAGGAACTGGAGACCATGTCACTGACTTGGATTCTGCTGTTGGGCAAAAAAGAGTGTTGAGAAGGCATCTAAATTAGTTGTCATTTTGTCTTATACACACACCAGTCCTTGTCTGTTGCCTTGCAGTAATACATACATGGCCTCCAGGGAAATTTTAAAACACCACTTTCCTCTCAGGCTTTTGAGTCTGCAATTTCTTTGTCAGCAACTTGCAGGTCAGTGACTTCTTTCCACATTGTTCTAAATATGAGGCAGAGCTGGTCTGGATTCACTAGAGGCCTTTTACCTCAGCAGTAGAACACAAGGAGCTTGATGGAGGCAGAATATTGAAGGGCTGGTGCTTCTCCATATTGATTAGATAGGAAGTTAATTAATCTTCCATTATTGGGAATGAGCACTTCTGGAAAATCTGCCGCAGGCTGCACTAGAGAAATCTTCATTAGCCTTAAACAACCAGGAGAAATGGGATTTATTAAGGACATCATTTGTTAATGACTCCCCATTTGGAATAAAATAAAAAAGTGTGAGTTCTGATGAGCAGTGCATCTCTGATGCCACTTTCCCACCAACCAAGTGCTAACACTCATACCAGAGTTGGTTCTTGTGAACCACTGAACATTTTAAGAACTCGTGATTTCACTGGTTTGAGAACCCACTGATTATGTATGTGGATGTGGGCATTATCTTGCATTATCTTGCAGTTCTCATGAGCAAGGCGGGTAAACATCTATACGAGTTGATGCTAGGATACCCCCTTTGGCTCCTTGTGTACCAGGCTCGTTAATTACAGTGCATCAAGATCATTGGCACAAAATGGCACTAGTTTTTTTGGTCAAGACCCTACGATTTTGCAATGGAAAGGCGCAGACCCGTTCGGGATTTTGTCACCAGCGCCAGAACCACGCCAACGGCATAACCAACGGCAATGCAAAAGACATGATGTCACGATCATGGGATATTGTGGGGATACTGTCTCTGCCGCTTCCACACAGTGCTCTTTTGATCTTGAATGGTGCCATCCTCCATCATGATCAAAGGCTGTAAAATAATTATTATGACACGTTCACGGGGAACGTCTATTGACCATGTGCACTAGGAAACTCTGCCCTAGGAGATTCTGCTCCGTTATAGTTTTTAACATGTGAATGGTGCCACTCTAGGAGATCCTGCTCCGTTATAGTTTTTAACATGTGGTTAGGCCATCTAACGCTGAAAGTACTGACTTCTACACTTCAAATGCTAAGATGAATGGAAATGCTGAACAGATTCAGAGCTTTTCAGAAGGTGACCCATCTGCAGAAACATGAACGAAAGAAATTTAGAGACTTGACACACGTGAAGTCAAAGCCAGGTTGCAGCAGTTGTATTAACTCGTTTTCTGTTGCAAAGCCAACAGGGAAATAAGGCAAATTGTCATAGAAAAGGAAATCCTAAGCCTTAATGAAGACATTATTATGTCATTAAAAGCTTTTATAAGATGAGAACGATTTGTAAGCTTTATCACTCGTCTGTAGCTGTAGCTGCTACCTCGGTGCTTCTGTGGTCTGGTCCATTAGCTGAGATTAGAGAAAGATTGAGAAGAATCATGTTCGAAATCCTGATGACCTGTGGGAAATGCACTCTCGCCTCCTTACAGCGGTCGGAAACGGAACGTAAACCTGCTAAAAATGAATGTGCTTCATGTTTAGTCTTAGGTCTATGTTCACTTCGTTTAGCTTCCGAGCTGCTTAGCTCTGTGCATACAGGAACCCAGTAGATGAAACGGATGCAGTAAGAGTAACGTGCTTTTGTGGTTGGTGAGGTTTTTATGGGCATTTAATCAAAACTGTTCAGAGTGACTCATTATAGTGTGGAGTCCATGTGATCAATGTGTTAGTGCAACTTGGAAAACCTTTCTGTGGGCAATTAGTGCTTCAATAAACTGAAAAAAGAAACAGCCTATAGCTAACAAAAAAGCACAAAAATTATATATATACAATATATATTTGTTTAACTAGCAAAAGTTCCCCTGTAAGTCACCTTATTTTATCTTTGAATTAAAAAAAATGTTCTTTGTATTTGTATGTTGAAGGTTGTGAACTATCTTCTGAGAAGACTTGAGCTGAACTACCACAGACACAACACCAGTGAACAGTACAGCTGTGGAACCCGACGCAAACTATCTACTGCGATCGCTCTGATTGGACAGCCACACATCCTGTTGCTGGTATTCACCCCCCCCCCCTCCCCCCCCCACCTTAATAGTGCAGTTTACAGTTTATAATAGCAATTTCTCTATTCAGTGCCTCTCTTCAGTCTTTTTATCAGTTCTTTCTTGCCGACCTGTCAACAATTCCACCCACTGGTGGTTTGAAAGGAATTGTTTTCAGGAAGATTCATTGGATGGTGTAATTTACCACCACTTCTGCTACTGCATGGTGCAGTGTGTTATAGCTAACCTTAAATTTCATGAATGCTCTTTGCTATAGAGAAGTTTTGATCTATCTGTTGCCCAAAGTTTTGGACAGGGCAAACGCTGACCAATTTCATCCCACCCATGTTATCCTCGCCCAGGATGAGCCCAGCTCAGGAATGGACCCACGTTCCAAACGACACCTCTGGAAGATCATTACTGAGGAGGTGATGGGAAAATGTGCTGTGATACTGACATCACACAGGTATGTATTTGGAAAAGCACATAAAAAAGAGGCCTTCCTGATAATATGTGATGTCATATGTGTAATATGTGATGTCATATGGCAAAGATATCAAAATTTGAATTCCTGTGTATTGCTTTCTTTTCCATTCACTGGAATTAAAATATATATGCACAAGTAAAGCTTTACACCCATAACTTTCGAACACACTTTTAGGAAACTGCTTGCAGAAATGAAAAGGAGATGAGAGCTCTGAAACTGGTCTTTCCTTCATCCCTATTTGAAATGTTACCTGAGAAATGACTAATGTGCATTTAACTCAGTTTGCTGTATTCACCCGTTTCAGTATGGAGGAGTGTGAGGCTTTGTGTAATCGCCTGGCTATTATGGTACAAGGTCGGTTCAGATGTCTGGGCTCCTTACAGCACATCAAGAACAGGTCAGCGGCCCCTCTCTCCTGCCTCCACAAACCCATTAGTCACCACTTCCCCTCTGCCTGTCCTCTCTTGTTCTCTTCTTCATCCTGAGCTGTGTACCAGACTAAATCCCCCTGCCGACAGCAGTCCGTTCTCACCTCACTGATAGAGATATTGGTAACCTGTGTCAACCCAACAGGTTTGGCAGTGGCTTCACTGTGAAGATGTACCTGGCTGGTGCCTCATGTGATGTAGATGCCATCACTGGATTCATGGAGGAGCAGTTTCCCAACACTTTCCTTAAGGTGAAGTCACTTAACGGGGAAAGAGCTGACGAGTTCATATATGGCTCTTCTTATAAATCCAAGCACTCTGTGGACTTTCCCAGCAGCCACTGTAAAGCTACTCGCGTAGCTCATTCTCTGGCAGCTTCTGAAACCTGGAAGCCAGTTGACCTGTTCTCTCTCACTCTATTTAAACTTGCTCTGTAAGGGATCTTGAATGTGGAGTTCAGAGCAGGTGTTCTGAGACCTGGGGCTTCCACGGAATGCACACTGAGTGCACACTACCCTAACACTTTTGCACACTATGAGTGCACACTACCCTAACACAGCTGCACACTATGAGTGCACACTACCCTAACACAGCTGACCCAGCTGCTGAAATGCTTGGGAATTACCTGAGCCACTCCAGTCTGTCCCAGTAGAGAAGACACACAAATAATGTACCGTCTGCAGTGCTGGGACTGGAAAGAAGTGGACCAATGGATAATCTGAACTGCAGTGTACACTGCTTTTAGTGCTGTGTTATATCAATATGACCTTATGATTTTTCTGTGTTTGTACAGGATCATCATTTGGCAATGGTAGAGTACCATGTTTCAGTGGCTCCTGGTGGTGTGGCTGACATTTTTGACCGGCTAGAGTCTAACAAGGCTGCCCTGCAGATCAAACACTTCTCTGTGTGCCAGACCACACTGGACGAGGTGAGGTGTGAGAGAGGCAGAAGGCAGGAGCATGGAAGGCCCAGCCACATGCTTCATTTTCTGTGCAGATTAAAATATTCTTACCTGTTAAAGAAGGAAAGCAAACAAGAACAAAAAAACCCCCAGCAAGAACAGCTGGATAAATTAAGTAACAGTGATACTGAGACTAACAGAAACTTTTGGCTTTCATCCCTAGGTCTTCATTAATTTTGCTTCGGAAAAAGCTGATACGGACTCCCAGGACATCAGCGAAGACTCTAGCCTGGAACATCTTGACTGAATCAGTACTGCTGTCATTTCACCACTAAATGACCATGAAATTTAGAAAAATGGAGTAAAAACAACAAAATGAAAAAATAGCAACTGAAGACTAAATCCTAATACTGTAAAGAAAGATAAAAACTGAAATCAGTTATTTTATTTTATTGTTTTCTTTTAATGGAATTATTAAGTGTAAAGAATAAACCTGTTTCTTAGATTCTTTCCATGTCACAGACACAAGTACAAGTACAGAAGTACTTAAAATATATATTTATAAGATATAAAAAATTTATTTGTGAAATCATGAAGGTAAAGTAGCTAAATATCTTTACGGACAGACAGATATACAGACAGATACATAGATAGATCGATTATTTGCCAGTGGGAAATTGAAGAAATGATGGTAAACCTCTATACTTTTCTAAAGTTCTTGTACTATTCTATGCAAATGTAATGTGTCCATATTAGGACATATGAATGTGAAGCATCATCTTGATCTCTGTGGGCCAATGGGGTAGAATATTTTTACTGTTACATTATATATCTTATTTAAATCCATGCAACTCTGCAGAAGGATCCACTTTCTCCAGCAAAATCTTATTTCTGGCTCTATTGTTTACTGTGACTCTTGTTTAATGATCAAAACCTAAAAAATGTAAACATACAGCCACAATTTTGTTACTCAATACTGCATTAAATATGCATTGAGAACGAGGATCTCATCCTTTCAAACTGCTAGCAGCATTGACGCAGCATTACTTCTTGGGTTGGTATAAATCACAAAGACCGTTTTGGCTCCAAGATATAAATGATTCTTCAATGTCTCCACATCTTCGGTCTCATTAATATTTCCTCTAAAGGCACATCTTTCTCATGCTGAATATTTCATCAGCTCTTTCCTTAGACCGCTCCAAGGCACAGTTCTTTTTAAAAATGTACCAAACTTATTTTTACATTAAAACTATTTTTTAGATGCAGATGTTAAGTGCTTGTCTTATTGTGTGCAAGAAGTGGCTCTTGAGATCCAGAACTGTACTGACCCTTTAAGGAAACACATTTAGTCATTGTTAGTATTTCTGGGCCAGGCATATGTGGAAGTATGTATGTATGTATGCAGTGGTAACCTAGTGGGTAGGAGTTTGGGCTGTCAATTGTAAAGTTGCAGTTATTAATTCAACTCTTCCAGACAGCCACTGAGCAAGGCCCTTAACCCTCTCAACTCCATGGGTGCCACACAATGCCTGACCCTATACTTTTGCCACACAATGCCTGACCCTATACTATACTCCAACTCACAAAGCTATATGCTACTTACATATAATTCCTAACCCAGAAAGACTAACAATGGTTACATGTGTTTTTCAGAAGGGCAAGTACAGCTCTGGATCGTATCTCAAACATTTTGTTGTAATCTACATGTGTATGTCTACATTCCATCTGTCATAGCCCATCTTCTTCTAATAATATAAGCCTGTATAGCTATATATCTGTTTTTACACACACAAGAGAACATTTACAAGCAAAAACACACAATTATGAAAATATTCCAACAGTTCTTCAAATGTGCATCTAGCAGTACCAAAAATGTCATCAGTGAATCCACAAATACAGGAACAGGGAACAGGTTTGGTATATAGCTCAAAAAACCTTCCCCAACAAATGCAACAAACACATCAAAGATTTTTTCCCAAACCATCTTCATTAGGGATGACTAAACTTTTAGTGTTATTTGAAAACAGGTAGAGTTAGCAGGTAGTGTTTGTTCTTTCAAGCATTCAAGGATTCGTAGAAAGTGTGGAGAGACTAACATTTGTAGGAAAGAACGGAACATTTGTAGGTAAGAACCGAACATTTGGTTGAAAATGTCATCTAGAAACTGGGATATCATTTCTGTTGGGCAGGAACAATCAGATTACATCAGAATGTCTAGGATAATTTCCTTATGATTGTTAGGGAGAAGATAGAAATGACTACAGTGTGGATTATCTACAGTAAGATTCCATGTGGAACCAGGGGAGGCGTATTGCTGAAATGGCATGACTAATAGTGGATTGACTGGAGGACTGTAACTGCGATATCAGAGCTGTTCTGAATGTAATTTAAAAACTAGTAACAGAAATCTTTCTTCTCATATGGGGCTATTCTCCAAATGTTCAAATGACAACAGCTTCACCCTTATCAGCTGCCTAAGTAATGCTACCACCACTACCACTAATTCTACTGCTACTATTACTTTTAATAATTATAATACAGACAGCAGGATGTTTTGGACAGAGGTCCTTCATCAGATGTGCAGATGTGTAAGCAAAGTACTTTGCCTGTCTGAAATGTTCAGTTTCTCTCGAAACCTTGTGTATTTCACAACAATTTTGACTCCCTCTACATCTATGTAGACACACACACACACACACACACACACACACACACACACACACAAGTGTGTGTTAGATACACAAGTACACCCTTTATTCACATAAATCAGCCAATCATGTGGCAGCAGAGCAGTGCACACAGTTGTGGAGACAAGGCTCAAGTTCACATCAAATTTCAGAATGGGGGGAAAAAATTATTCGAGCCACTATGACCATGGAATAGTTTTTGGTGACAGTCAGCTTTGAGTATTCCAGAGCTTGCTGACCTGGACGTCTCACAGACAGCAGTCTCTGGAGTTTACACAGAATGGTGCAAAAAAAAAAAAACCAAACCCAATGATCCAGTGAGTGGCAGTTCTGCTGGTGGAAAGCCTTGTTAAAGGGGGGAGGTCAGGGGAGACAGCTGTGCTGACGAGAAGAACATTTTGGAATGTCAAATCTTGAGGTGACTGTGCTGCACGCACAAACGGCTATGGTAGGTTCCATTCCAGTAAAGCTAAAATAGGAATGTGAGACACTGGCTCACAGAAACTAAACGGTTGATTGGGAAAAAAAACGGTCCAATAAATCTAAATTTCTGCTACAACATGCTAATAGTACGGTCACATTCTGGCATAAACAGCATGAATTTATGAACTGAGCCTGCCTTGTTGCACCAGTTCAGTCTGCTGCTGGTGTAATGGTGTGGTGTCATCTATTAACTGAGACTTACTTGGTGGTCTTTTTCCTTCACGCTCGTAAACTCAGGTACTCTAGGACAGGCTTGGGAACTAGCTGTTCCCAGGACTGCATTCTTCTGTATGGAGATATCTGTATGTGTATACTACATATGGCAATATATACATACATAAAACTGGCAAACTGGCAGAATTTACTTCCTTGTATAAAAGCAGAGAGA
>JAOXYF010000007.1:21111543-21135565 GCA_028565775.1 Sternarchorhynchus goeldii
GCGAGAGAGAGCGAGAGAGAGCGAGAGAGAGCGAGAGAGAGCGAGAGAGAGCGAGAGAGAGCGAGAGAGAGCGAGAGAGAGCGAGAGTAATTGATGATGTGATGATGACGAGATCCTTCTGTCAACCAGTAAACGGAGATGTTTTTAAAACCCTCCCCTTCCTACCAATCTATTGGCGGGACGTGCAAACATCCAGGGGCAATGTCAAACTGAAACAATCAACAAGCTTTGCCACAATACGGAAAGTTCATAACCATCTAATAATAATGGATCCTGACACAGTAGTAGAGTTAACGAATGACACTTGGGTAAAAACTCGAGAGGCAGTAGAGCACTTCCGAAAGTTACTTCTGTGCTCTAAATGGTAAGTTTAGACTGATGTTAGCGATTCAAACCGCTATCAAACAGTAGAATTTATTTCCGTGTTTTCTAAGACTGATAAAATACGATACCTTTCCTCTTGTAGTTCTCAAGTTCTGATCGAACCGGTGTGTCTAGGCGTTTGCGAACACCTACTTTGCAGGTAACGTAGCTAGCTATCCAGTCGTTTAAACGCTCTTAACGACAGTTAGTTTCACTTCTTGGCTGGCTATCTGATCTATAGCCGGCTAGCTAGTTAGGTAATTAACTTTTTCTCTAGCCAGCCAACTACCTGACTGTGTGCGTGTGTGTTCAGAATATTGTCGTACAAGTATGCAGTATATCGGAGGACAAAAAATAACATATGCAGCTTAATTACCACAGGCTTATTGACTATAGCGTCTTGCGCTGCAGGCCGTGTGCGGGACCTTATGCCGGAGATGGCTGCAGTGTGTGTCACAGTCCCGCCTGGGTGAAAGACATCCAGATTAACAGGCAGCTCAGCAACATTACGGAGCTCTTCCGCAATCTGGAGTCGCTACTTCAGCCCTCTGAGGTCCCAGGTAATGCAAGACCAGCTTCGCATGAAGCAGCGAGTCCTTCATCCCCCATGTAGACAGTTTTTATAACCTATTTTCACAAAGTTTGAATTAACTGTGTGTGTGTTTAGAATGTTTGATTTGTGTGTGTTTATTTATACGCCCATTTACGACGCCTGTATCATTAGAAAAATGCCCCATTCTTGATGCATAGTGGATTTTATAGATGCAGACTGTTCTGACCTGCTGCCATGCAGTTTGTCAGCTACACTCTACTGTGTCATGGGCTACTTTCTGTCCTCAGGCCACTGATGACCTATTAGTATCCTTGAGTATGTATGTATTAGTATCCTTGAGTATGTATGTACACAACAAGGTAGCGGTGTGCTAATGGGCAGTGGTAGCTCGGTGGTTAAGGTACTTGGCTAGCAATCAGAAGGTTACAAATCCTACATCTGCCAAGTTTCCACTGTTGGGGCCCCTGAATGAGGCACTTAACCGTCAATTGCTCAAGATGTATTCAGTCATAACTGTAAGTCACTCTGTACAAGTGTCAGCTAAGGGTCATAAATGGAGCACACATGAATTTATCAAGCACAGCTTGTATGCAGAGGTTACAGATGTACGTGGCTGGTTGGTTGAGAGTGGCCTGACCATTGATGAAGAGCTGCAGGGCTGCTTACACACATTGTGAATGGCATCAGTTTCTAACTACACACCTACAATTTAATTCTATTAATACAAATAAGTTTTTAATGAAATGAGAGCTGTGTGCACCTTATAAAATCAAAATAAACGTATGCCAAAACATTATTTAAATATACAGAAGTATTTTTCATCTCACCAACAATATATAAGAAAATGTGAATTTCTATTGCTCTGTTGGTTTCAACAAAGTTCAATATTTAAGACTGAAGTAGTGGAGTGGAGTGACCCGGGGGTCGCGGGAGGGACTGGCTGCTCTTCTAGTGTTTTATGAATAATCATTTTCATGCACATTTCTAATATATATCCTGACAGGCTAAGGTTGTTTCTTATTGTTAGTTTGCAATACAGTATGGTGTGTGTGTGGATGTGTGTGTGGATGTGTGTGTGGATGTGTGTGTGGATGTGTGTGTGGATGTGGATGTAAATGCCTGACTGAGCATCAGACTTTTATCCCCTGAATGGCTATCATTAGTCATGGTGCCTTATAGCTGTTGGTTCCGGGCAGTGCTGGCGCTGTTGTTGGGTGAGTGGCATTATTGAGGTGTGACAGGCGGGACCTCGGGGTCAGCATTGGTCAGGAGGTCACGTTTGGTGTGGCGCATGGCCCGACTCGTACTGCCACTGCTGTAGAATCGGAGATAACGCGGAGAGTGTGAGAGATGAAGAGTCTCTTGGAAATGCTTGAGCGGTGTGGTGCGGAGTAAAAGCACCCAGCCACTGAGTACGTCTCTCCCCACAACCCTGTTTACAGGACTTGGTGTGTTCCAGTAAAGATATTTCAGACCAAACTACGTCACGTGTCTAAGTAATAAAAGGAAGTGTGTTGGCCTTAAAGGATGTTTACCCAACATGGGAAATGTAGTTTTGGAAACATGGCTACTGAAATGTGTGTAATGTGTCTGTATTTCCTTCTAGCCGCTGGTGGTGACCCTTCTCCAGTGGCCGCTCCAAGCGCTGTCCTCTCGCAGCAGAAGAACTTCAAGATCTGGTTCAGTCCAAGGAGCCGTAAAGTCCGCTGCCGCGTGGAGAAACCCGCGAAGGTGAACATGTCGACTAGAAAAACTCCTGCGCCTCCTCCTAAACCCCATGCCTCCAGTCTCCTGTCGGTCTACAACTTCACCTCATCCTCCCAGGACTCTGGCTCCTCTGTTTCACCCAGCGTTGAAGAAAGAAAGAAGAAAAGAAAAAGCACTGTGGGGTGTGTTGGCAAGCAGGCCTGCAGTGGACCAGAGCCACGAACCAGGTTTCAGAACAAGGAGAAGCAGAAGAAGATGAAGCTCGAGGCTGTGAATCAGCAGTGGGGCTTTGGGAAAGATGCTGCCAAGGAAAGCAAGGCTGGCAAGGAGGAGGAGGAGGAGGAGGAGGAAGAAGAAGGAGAGAGGATACATTGTGGGGATATTGAGGTCAGGTCCAACAAGAAGGTGTCCTTCCAACACCCAGCCAGCCAAGCTGAGGAGGAGCCCCACGTTGTCCTTCCCCAGGGAGGTACTCACATCCTCAGTCCAGAGAAGAGCATTCTGAAGCGGGGGGCGATCAAAGAGGTCGAGCAGTCTAACGAGGAGCAAAATGCCTTAGTTGCAAACATCCATCCTCCTTGTGAGAGGCTCCCTGGTCTGGTTACGGAGCCAGAGCCAGCTCTTGACAGTCCAGGGCATGCTGAGCCGTCTCCCTGCAGAACCGTCCAGAGAGCCAGGCTGGAGGAGTGTGGGGATGCCCCCCAGAGCACCCCGAGGCGGCCCAGGCTGTCTCCCGGCAGGAGGAAGAGGAGGAGGTCGAGCCTGGGCAACGCTGCTGTACTATCCGCGCCTCCACCAGACAGCTCCTCGCTCACTAAGATTCCCATTCCAGCAAGATCTGAGGAGGAGCCGCAGGAAGGAATCCCAGCAAGCTCGCCGGTCGGCGCAAAACGTGGGCCAGCCACCCCTGCCAAAGGGAGTCGGTGTGCAGGAGAACACCGCCGCCAAATCAGCCCAGCCCACATGAAGAGAAACCGGAAGGGAGAGACGCCTCTGCACCTGGCTGCCATCAAGGTCTGCAAATAGGACAACCGCTTCAGTGCTACATTTTATTTTTAAATGTTTTTTTTGCTCCAGGTTAAGGATAAGCCTTGAACCACATGCAAATCTCAGCCGGGGGGGTGTCTGCTGAAAATCCATTTTCCTGGGGAACATTTAATCTGTGTGGAAAACTGGGCTTTTGTGTTTTGTTTTTTTTTTTCCCCTTTTTTGTCTTTTTTTTGTGTGTGCGTGTGCGTGTGCGTGTAGCCTTTCATGTCTCGAACCACATGACCTCTGTTGCTTGTGCAGGGGGACGTGAATATGACAACACTACTCCTGACCCAGGGAGCTGAGCCCAACCTGAAAGACCATGCTGGATGGACTCCTCTGGTCAGGACCACACATCCTTTTCTCTTTTTCTGTTGCTCTGTCTCTTTCCTTCCCGTTTTTCCTTTTGCTTTTCTACTATGCAACGAGAGAAACACATTTAATATGTAATGCCATCTTCACAAAGTATTGTGTTCATTTGTGTGACGGAGGTGCCCACAAGGTGTGTTTGTACTTTCAGGGCTTTGCGTGCTTTCTTATACAATACTGAACCATTTGACTGCTTTATGGAGATGTGATGCTTTATTTATATAGATGCGCGGGTTGTAATGTAAAAAGCGTTCTGTAACTGAATCGAGGTACTTTTTCAACTTTTTGTTTAGTTTTTCTACTATGTGAAGTTTCATGCGTTTTTCATTTATCAAAAAAAAAAAAGTTGTTTTTTATTGTACTGAATTATGCAGTATAAAGTGTTTTATGGTTCTGTGTTCATTCTACTGCTGTTACAGACACATGACATTGCTTAGCACTTCAGTATGGATTTTGCCCAGGGGCTTAGTGTAAATGATGCATTTAAGATGAGATTAATATTAAGACAGTGTGTGTGTGAGTGCATGCATGTGTGGGTTTCCAGAAAGTTCTGGTGAATTGCTGCTGTAACCCCCTGCAGCCATTTCATGTCCTGTCACAGACGCCAAGTATGTTTTAAATTAAAAAAGGCTTTTGTTTCCCGCAGCACGAAGCATGTAACCTTGGTCACTTGGGTGTAGTGGAGGTGCTGCTGCAGCAGGGGGCGCTGTTGAACACACCTGGCTATGAGAACGACTCTCCGCTGCACGACGCCGTGCGGAACGGCCACGTGGGAGTGGCCCGACGGCTCCTGGAGCATGGCGCCTCTCCTGCCGTCCTGTAAGCCACGCCCACACACACGCACACGGGCATGACGATTTCTGGCATGGGTCCAGAAAATTGCAAACAAAAATATTATGTAGCAATTATGTTTGGTGTTGCAGGTACTGCACAAATGGCAGGATCCTTTAAACCGTAGAGCACTTATTTATTATAAAGTAAATTTGCATATCAGTATTGCAAAGGGCAGTATTTCATCAACAATTAACAAGCGATATATTGCACAGCTTTACTTGCCATGTTGTTGCCATGGAGTTGCCATGGAGATGTTGCTTCCAGTTTGTGAACCATAAACAGTGCAACACAGTCTCTTCGTCCAGAGTTAAATATGAATAATACATGTATTATGTATTTTATTTTTTTCTACCTTTCTGCACTATAAACTCAAGAATGCATTTTTTTTTATTTTCTATAACTTCTGTTTCTCAACCATTAGTAGTGTTTGTTTGTTTTTTCTACCTTTTTCAAGTTGAGGCCTGTTGCGTTATCCATGTCTGTCTACCTGTAGGTAGGTGGTGAGCGTGTAGGTGGGGTGTAGGTGCTCCACAGAGTGATGCTGCTTTCTTTGGGAAGTGTTGTTATTTCTCGGACTGCCTCATTTGGGCATTTATTGCCTGTGCCGGGGCATTAGAGAAACCTCCTGCCTCCGAGGCAGATGAAACAAACCAGGCTATGACGGTCACACTAGAGCGAGGCACTCCTGTCAGAGATGTTCATTCTGCTGTTTGTCTCCTTCCTCTGACAGCAGAGGCTCCTGTCATGGTTTTGACCAGAGTCAGTGTTGAGTCCTGTAAGTGGATTGATTGGGGTTCACCTTATGTTGAGCTGCGGCTGGATCCTGAGAGAGTGAATCCAGATGAGGGATGCTTCTGTAAGCTGTATCTGTGTAAATTAGAGGAAGAGGGAGAAAGCAGATTGTGCTTGAGGGATAGAGAGGTTTATTTATGTATTTTTGGTTGTGGGGTGGGCCTGGGGGGGGGGCAGTTGTGTGTGGATGCAGAGCTGAGTGTGTGTGTTTCAGAGAAAGCATGGAGAGGTCTCACATCAGTTGATCTACCATGCGTGGCTCCAGGCAATATCCCCAGCCACACTTCATTGTTACAGTTTTCCAGCTGCATGAATAAAAACATCTGGTCTGTCGGGGAGCTTCTAATTTTCACAGATCTATCGATCTGTGATTCCCTGGGCCCCGTTACTTCTGGCATCTGTGTCCTATTTGTCGGTGAAAGAACTGATGCATTTCTTAGGTAGCTGTGGATCCCAATATTCTGGCTACTGCATGAATTAGCATGTTTGCCACAGTCCCTCAGGCCATAAAGACACACTTTTGCTTCATTCTCCTGGAGGAATTACTTTATTTGTGACCTTTGAATTGTTTTCTGTTGTCTAAACTGTCTGTGTGAATGTACATGTGAAGTGTGCGGTTACAAATTTGTGCACATGTGCTCTTAGGAAGGGGAGGACTGTGGATCATGAATCCAAATGAAATATTTTATGGACCAGTGGACCTATTAATTGTCCCCTAGGTGGCATCTTCATATTAACGCTTAATCTGAGCAAACTGTCGCTTCATCTCCTTCCCTCCCTGCAGGAGCAAGGCTTCGGATGTTCGCCCCGCACAGTCCTATAGCCCACAGAACCCCCTGTGCTCGTCATGAGCCTGTGCACGTGACTCATTAGTTGGTAGCGTGCACAACTCGAGCTGAAACGTTCCCTTCAGACGCTTTCTTACCACGGTTGGATATGGTTTTGCATTAACAGGTGTTCTCAAAATACTGTAGCCGTTTGCACCAGTATGAGGTGTTTGAGCATTGGTTTTGCGCGTTTTGGGAATGTGCATTAGTAAATGTGTTCAAGAAATGTGACACTGGGTAAATGTGCAACATTTGTGTGTGACAGGAATAAATTTGGACTCCGACCTGTCGACTACGCTGGAAGTCAGGAAATGCGCGAGATCCTAACATTGGCCCCTGTGACACCCCCCCTCATGACCACACCCCTAAGTCCATCAGCCAGTCTGTCAAAGGTACCAGTGAACGTCATCACTCTTGCATACATCTAAACCCTTTTTCTTCTCTTTTCTAGCATGAAAACCTCTGCGGTGTCCTCATGATATTTCCTTATTCCCCATGGCGTGTTTCTTTAGTCTGCAGGCATATTGAGGAAGCCTGTGCGAGTTACTCTGATTGGTACCAAGCTAACCCAGTCTCAACAGGACCAGCTCTCCAAAGCAGCTCAGGTGCTGGGCGGAAACCGCGTTCAGACTTTCTCCAGCGCAGGTACTGGTGGTGCCATAACCTCTGATACAGCAAACATTCAATGTCATTCTACCTGCAGGAACAGTGTCCGTCTGCTTATACTGTTGCAGCGGGTATGATTGATTGATTTATTGATTGATTTATTTAAATTTTTTTTTTTATCGGACAGGTTCCTAGGCGATTTAATTATTTTTGTAAATATAAATTCCACAATAAACATTGTTGCTATTTCTTTGAAATTCATTTAAAAAGTTTGATGTAAAATGAATGCATCAGAGTTGTGTTTACATCATCTTTCTGGGACAGGGTTCTTGCCATCCTGGAGCACGGTTGCCTGGTTCACTAAAGCAGATGTACTGTACATAACGTATGAAGCTTTTAAAGTGCCTCTGCCCTCTTCTCTCCTCAAACTGTGGCATAGTTTGGACTAAAGTCTGCAAACCAACTGCCTTCAGCATAAAAGGGATAATTGTGAAAATTCCCTTCATACAGTAGATGGATAATATGATTTTCTGCGGCCAAAGTTCCACTCAGGAGACTCGCACAGCTCTGGAAATCACCATAATGGAGAAACGCACAGTTCACCCTGTCAGCATGTGAGCTGTTCTCTGCCTCCGTTGGTATTGGGCGAAATGAAAATAACTAAAACAGTTTGTCACAAGTTGCACATTTATTTCGCTGAATAGGGAGAGAGACCAATATTTGCTAGACAAAAATGTGATTGCGTGAGTAACAAACTGCTAGTAACTTTATAAAAGCCTTTTATACAGGTCTTCTGTACATTCCTTTTAAATTTCCATTTGTTTCTGGAGTTCTTTAATTTAAAGAGGCTTCTATGAAAGAAATGCTCTCACCACACATTTGTGCTTTGAGAAATAATTAAGACATTTCAGTAATTACTGAGCAAAAAGCTTTTGTTGCTCATGAAGGCGTGAGCAGTCATTTGGTTTTTAATGACGAGCTGTCGCACTGGGTGGTACCGTTTGTTTTGCTGTTCTGTTCAAAGGGCCAAGTCAGCAGGAAGCATTTGTTTACATTAGCAGATGGCATTAAATTGATCCGTTTATTTGTGTTGCGTAAATGACCTTTGAGTTTCCTGCGTAACAGTGAGTAACTGCCAAATCCTTGGACGTTGTGTCAGTTACTACAAGCTTATGGATGCTGCTTCACACTTTTATCAATTAAGAGCTTGTAGATTTTCAGGATTGTGCTGGCATAATCTTAATTATTTTTTTTATGTAATTCTACCTTTCAGTTGCCCTCATTCTCAAGACTCCTGTCCTTGAGACGGGTCCTGAGAGTGTGGCGTCCCTGAAAAAATGTAAAAGATTTCAGTCATAGAGTGGATTTCGGCAACCGGTTATACGTGTAGACGTGAGCCAGTTAGTACGTCGGACTCTCAAACCTTTTGGATCTGAACTGCGGACCTTTTGAATGACGAGCCTTGTGTTCCTTTCTGTGGTTCTTCCACCCCTCCCTCTGCAGTCACCCACGTGGTAGTGCCTGACGGTGGGATGCCCTCCACCCTGACGGCGCTGCAGGGCGTCCTCGCGGGCTGCTGGATGGTTCGCTTCAGCTGTAAGTCCAGCGCTCTCACTCTCGCCGCCTCGAACCCGCCAGACTCATCAGTCCAAGCCTGAGCCATTTATGAGCTGTTCTGAGATCTGCCTGTGCCTTTCATGTCTTGATGAACTGATTTATATGGACAAAGAAAAAGCTGGTCCTAGTACAGCACTCCTATTCTGAGGAGTTTGCATCCCTGATGCATTCAGTGTAGCATCCTGATGTTCTGATCTGTCCTGGTAACCCTGTGGAATGTCCTGTATTCTGCCCTCTCCTTGTATAATGACCTTTGTATCATGTAAAAGGTTTCTCTTTAAAAACTGTTGGTGCATCATAACAGTGGGCTGGTTGTGGAGGAGATCTGCAGTGCTGGAAGGATTTGATGCTCAAATTCTCCTTGACCTGAGGCTGCAGTACACACCCAGTCCAGTGTGTTCAGGAGTTTGGCTGAGAGTCTTTTATCTCTCTTCTGATGTCCAGTTGCTCATAGTGTTACAGCAGGTTTTTCTCAGTTCTGGAATTGTGGATATTTTTCTTTTTGGAGTTTATTTATTATTTCTTTCCGTTTGACAACCACCAGCAACATAAAAGCACTTGTCAGTTGCAAGCAGCTATTTCAAAATTCTTTTCTCTAAAATGTTAAATTTTCTTTTAAAAAGCCATCTATCTAATTACTTAAATTTCATTTTTAGTTTAAATATTCTTTTACACTAATTCAAAACAAACAAACAAAAAGGGTGTGTGTGTGTGTGTGTGTGTGTGTGTGTGTGTGTGTGTGTGTGTGTGTGTGTGTGTGTGTGTGAAATGACTCATTACTTTGAAACTTGTGGAGCACAACTGTTGATCAGAGGAGTTTCCAGTCAGATTCTCATTCATGCCTCATTGTCCCGACACACACTGACCTCATTACTGGTTAGACCTGTGTCATTGGTGTGTTTCACCGATGACGCCAGTCTTCTGTCTCTGACGCAGGTGATTTCTGGGTGATGGATTTCTCTTAACCCTCCAGTGACGCTGATGCAACTTGTGCAGCTCATCCCACCCAACTGTGTGTCTACCAATATAACCCTACTGGGTTATACCAATATAACCCTACTGGGTTATACCAATATAACCCTACTGGGTCTGACATGCACCTGTATTTAAATGCTTACCCACTGTGAATGGGGTAGAAGGTGGTTAACTAACATTTGCAGGCAGACCGAAGGCCGTTGTTGTAACTTGTTAAAAATGTTAGTAATTGTATAGAATTAGCATGGATGTGTGTATATAAATAGTTTTGTAAAATTTGTGCAGTTTTTTTTTTTTTTATTTTTTTATATAATGCCATCACAACATGGACTGCTAAGAGCAGATGTTTTTGCTCTTTGATGCTCTCTTGTCCAATATTTTCTTTCTTGAGTGCGGTTGCCAAAATCTTGCAGAAATATTTGTGGTAAAAGGATTCCGTTTTCTCAGCGGGTTCACAGTACGTGTCCGTAGTTACGTGGTGTGTTTTTGTTGAGCCCCGGTCTGCATTAGCATTTGATGCGGCGCTTGTCTCGTCTCTGTGTCTCGATTCACTGCTCTGGGTGTATCGCTTGCACTGTGAAACTCCTGAGCTACTGCTCAGAACACACACACTCACACTCACACACTCTCTCTCACACACACACACGCGTACATAGACAATGAATCCATATTGTCGCGAATCAAATTAGCTGATATGGTAATTGGTCCTTGCTGCTCAGCTAACGAGACGGCCTTTTGGTCCGGCTGAACTCGGGATCTGGCGTTGGTACCACCATCCCGATGCGACTTCTGGAAATGAGAGCTGTAATTAAAGAGGCAGAGGAAACGCAATTACAGCTGATGATTAGTGTGTGTGTGTGTGTGTGTGTGTGTGGGTGTGGGTGTGCGCGCGCATCGCCTCTGTGCTGCGTTTCAAGTGTAAATGTCTCTATATGTTGCCTCAAGCATGTGAATGTGGGCATGTATGTATTCAGTTCTATACTGCAGTTCTCTGATGGAGATGGAGCTTGATGTTACTGCAAGATTGCAAGAATTGCTTATTTGCTAATGGCTCAGTGTCACAGCCACGACAGCTTGCAGATTGTTAATCTAAAGTGTTTTTTCTTCATTAGGTGGAGGGATGGTGGGGAGGTGTGGGCAGGATAGCTTGGTTACCTTGCCGATTTGATTTTCATTTGAAGCCCATTTGCACTCGTTCCTCTCTTCAACACCAGTTGAAAGGCAAAGAGGAAGTACTTCCCTCTGGTGTGTAATCAGGGATTAAGCTAACTGCTTCACCCTACCTCTGGCTCGCCAGACTTCTGTCCCATTAGAGGAGGCTTTACCAGAGACCTGTTTGTTCCTCTTCTCCATTATCCTCTACTACGCACAATAGAACAATAGACAATAGCTGCGGTTCCCACTAGTGCACTTCAAAAAAAGCTTGTTCTTTTAGAAAAGAGAAGAACTGTATGGCCAGAGAGGATGGAACATAAAACACAATGGGTAATGGAAAGTGGATGTTCTATGACCACAGGACAGGTGGGGGGGTGTTACAGAGCGCACTTCTCTCATAAACCACAAGATCTTGTCTCTGAAAAGGGGGGGCAAAAGAACCTGCACTTTCTGGTTTCTGCTATTGTCTGTCCTGGTGCCAAAAATCTTGCCTTCCTGCTGGCATGCAAACACAGCATCTTTTACGAGTGTGTATCGTATCATCTTTTGCGAGTGTCTATCGTATATACACTCATTTGCTTGGAATGCCCAGCTGCGAGAGACGCAGGGTGTGAAGATTTACCCCCCTGATTTGTTGTCCAGTGAAGGTTAACTGGAACCCCCTCCTGTTCTCTACCTCAGGGCTGGCTGGCTGTCTACAGCACGGCATGTGGCTGGACGAGACTGCGTTCGAGGCAGGCGAGGGACCACGACGAGCCCGGGCCAACACCCATGGTCTGGTGAGTACCACTGACTCAAACGTGGACGCTAATGGCTAGCTACAGCCAGCTCCTTGCTTGCACGGCCCTTCCTCCCCCACGTTCCCCTCCCCCAGCGAGTCCCGAAGAATGCCACCTCATGCTTTCTGTTTTTAATGGCGCCTGGCTTCGCTTTCGAATGTCTTCCTGCTGCTCCTGGGGCTCTGGGGTTTTATTACTGCCTGTTGGACGGATTCTGGCTCATTTAGAAAGCCTCACTCTTCCCTGGGGGATGAAGACTTGAGCGGGAGCCAAGGACCCGAAGCCCCACAGCTCTCGAGAGGAACACTTTACCCCGCAGAGCAATTCAGGTCATCGACACAGCCGCTAAACTCCCGCGCAGAACGACTGTTTAGCACCTACAGAGAAGCGACACAGTTTAAGCGTCTAATGCATCTTCTCCAGATCTTGACTGTGACGGGAGTAGGAGGGGAATGCTTAGTTGAGTGTAAAGAGGCCACAGTGTGCTAGTTAATTGTGCTACTAAAATATTTTTAAGCCAGTATAGGGCCCACTTATGGTCAAGATAACATTAACCTTTAAACATAAAACTGACTTGAGGGGTCCAGTGAGTTGCACCATGTGGGTATTGTGAGTTGTGTGTCTGTAGTTCTGAACTAGCCTCAACAGAACACACTGTTCTTCAGCATTTGTTCACCTCATATTAACACACACACACACACACACACACACACACACACACACACACACCGGTCACCTTTAGGATCCTTCTACCCATCTGGCCCCTCCCCTCTCCTTTCTGATTGACAGTACCCTGCAGTTCCAACCATTAAATCCCTCCCAGCATGTGCCTCTTTATGAAGCTTGCTGTCTGGTCTGGTATTCTCTTTGACGTTTTTGCAGACACATGTCTGCTGCTTTATTGATTTTATATAGGATTAGCATTTTTAGATTTGCTTCACTGCTATGTGCAGGTTTTCTTTCGGTCTAAGTAGAGTAGCCCTTTTATGTTAGAGACTGCATTTTTGAGCTGGAAGTCATCTTCGTTTTTCTTGATCGCTCATTCAGGAGTTGCGACCCACCGTGCAAATTAGAAATGAACTTTTTGCGTTAACAAGAACCTTGGTTCACAATGGAGTTGGAAAGATGGTGTGGAAGAGGGAATTGGAAAGAGGAAGGAGCCTTTGCGTATGGTAATGAGGGAATGCAGGAGTGATAAAATGGTGCGTTCCAGTAGAGAGGAGGTAGTGTGGGCGGTTGGCGAGGAGAGGAGGGGGGGGCGGGGTTAGGGAGGGGAGCATCGGGAGCCCTGACCTGATGAGGGAGAAACGAAGAAAATGCCGTAGCACTTTTAAGACCAAAGTTTTATTTAAAATTGTTCCCCTCAGTTCTTTTCATCCTTCCAGTAATTGCAGAAAATGTTCAGGTGGTTATTAATGGCATCACAAATGTTTCCTTTATTGGTTGTTGCTCTCTTTCTCCCCCAGCTGCCTCAGCTGTTTGACGGCTGCTTCTTCTATCTTCTGGGATCCTTCCGGAAGCCTCCCAAAGAGGAGCTTCTGCAGCTGATAAAGGCGGGAGGCGGCCAGCTTCTCTCGAGGCAGCCCAAACCGGACAGCGACGTGACTCAGACGGTGAGCGCAGCGGCGTACCACGCCCGGCCAGGCTCGGACCAGGCGCTCTGCACGCAGTACGTGCTCTACGACCCGCTGGGCACCTACAGGCCTGGCCGCGTCCGCCTGGGCAAAGTGTGGTCGGCACCTTCCTCCTGGCTGCTGGACTGCATCACGGCCTTCGATCTTCTGCCCGTCCCGGAACTCTAGCGGCTAAACGGACATGATTCCCAAACCTGGAACGGCTTGATTTACGTTGCAGAAAACAAGTGTGTGCAGATTCTCTCTTGGTCTGGGTTCATGCTGATGGAAGTGAATAAATGGAGGGGCCAAACCTGTGACTCCCAAAAGCTTTGAAAGCTGTCAGTGTGGTGGGGGTTGAGGGGTGGGAAGAGGGCCTTACTGAACTTGGTAACTGCACGAAGAGGGAAGCTCAGCCATGTGTGCTGGACCTGCTCTGAGGCCTGAAGCCTCTGATCTTTATTACATTGTGACCATCTTGTCTGTCCTGAGCTGAGATGCAGAATAAGCTGTTCGTAAATGTTATGGAAATCTGCTATAACCATGGAAACCAAACCATGTTTAAAACCGTGTAACGTAGAAATGCCAGTGTTTTGTAAGACTGGCTCATTCGAGCGACTGAGCTAAGATTTGAGGAGTGCTATGTACAATGACAGATAAGAGCATTAGCTTTGCCCAGTGCAGTGTAGCTTTCAGAATTACTTTAGCTGTCCTAGAAAATATTTTTGGCTAGACTTTGATAGGTTGGGTATTTGCCCCAATATTAGCCTCTAGAGTGGAGGATGACCATAGTTCTTAAACTCAAATAATAAACCTAAGACAATAAAACTAAACAGCCAAAAGTTCTTAATTATTACTGTTTAAGTCAATGGTGAAGGGTATGGTTTTTTTTTTCCCAGACTTGAAAGGATTTGGATGAGATTATAATCACTGTATGTTTATTAAGCATCACAGCTGTGCTGGGGGTGAAGAAATCCCAGTCCTTGCTCTCCCCATAAGAGCTCATTTTGCTCTGGTGAATTATCAACCTGGTTCAGTGACTTTGCACGTCTATTGTGTCTTTGAAAAGAAGCAATTTAAGGAAGAGGCCGTGTTTCTTGGGGTCCACTTCATGTGCTGCACTTAACAAATTGTACAAAAACACTCGCCCTAAAATGAACAACCCGGTTGTTAAAACATTTAATCCTCGAATGTTGCTGCTGATCTGTGAATATATTTCTTTGCCTTAAGGCCAGCCCTTGGAGATGGTGGTGTAAAAACTAATTTAGGAAACCAACCCAACAAGCTGATCTGGAATTCATGAGCAGTTAGCAGTCCACTCACCAAGAGGGCTGGTTTTTTTTTTGTTTTTTTTGCCATTCACTTTGGTGAAGGTTAAGGTGGATGTGGATGTGGGGGAGGGGTTTCTGGCCCTCAATCCTGAAGGGCCTCTTTGGCCATTTCCCAGAACGCAGCTTTCAATGGGATTACTCAGGGACGCTCCTAATTGCTATTGATTGCTGTGAGCTGCATTAGATTGCCCTCGTCTAACGGAGAGGTGGAGGAGGCAATTAGTGGTGTGGACGGGGTTTCAGAAGCCTGATTAATAGGTGGGCAGGGATATGCCTGCGGGCTGATGGCGTGAGACCTTGTAGTGGCTGTGCGCTCAGCCAGTAACGTTACCCAACAAACCCACGTCACACCAGGGGCGTGGATGGTAGTAGCATGGGGTTGCTCCTCGAATCCAGTCTTTGGTATTGAGGTTATTGTTCTCCCATCATTCGCTGCATAATTTTCTTTCAATAGTTCTTCGTATTTGGCCTATGCTTCATTGAGCTTTGCAAAACAAGCTGGCATTTGTGATGGTGGTGTTTGGCTCAGTGACGCTTTGTTTCCTGCAGTTGCTTTGTACATATTCATAACACCACATGGATGTGCATTGTAACACTTGTACCACTTCTGTTATAATGTAATTATACTAGTAATTAATCTAAAATTCTAATATTAGTGTTAACAGTGCACTAATGTACTTTTTGTTTTACTTTATATGTTTGCATGCCATGACTTATTTTGGAAAATGGAAAGTACAATTGAAATGCATAATTAAACTCTTAGTAAGTGTATCATGCTATAATTCTAGTTATTTAACTAGCATTGTAACAGATCGTGTAATATTTTTTTCTTTTTGTCCAGGTATTCTAAAGGTTCTGAGACTGACGCATTTGTTTTCACAGTTTACTGCCTCAGTTTTTTTTTATCCATTTGTGAGATGTTTTATATAGTATATAAGTACAGTTATAAGCATTTCATAAGTGTTTGAATTTTTTATTGACAAATGCATCCAGTGTAGACTTCAGATAGATAGATAGATTGATTGATTGATTATTGAGCCCAACGGGAAATTCAAGAATTCAGTTTGCCTCGACATGTTGCATATCAGCTTCTGGGCAAATTTTGACTGATGGCAACTCATTCTTGCCTAATCAGTGCTTGGAGTTGATCAGTTTCTGTGTTTTTGTCTATCTTCCTTTTGAGGAGTTTCCTGGCCATGGATCCAAAATTTCAGTGTTTTGTTCACTGAGCCACTTGATTGTGTTCCATTATACTGAAAAAAGCATTTGTTCACCGGATTATTGGGAGAAGTTGCTCTTGGAAGATGTTTTGATACCATTCCTTATTCATGACGGTAGTCTTGGACAAAATTCTGAGTGAACCCACTCCCTTGGATTCATGATAGTGCTCACCTGTTCTTCTCTGGACAATAATTTTTCCAGGTATCTGAAGGAGCTTCAACAGAGAACATAACTTTTCTCCAGTCCTCTGGAGTCCAATCTCTATTCATCCTGCAGAATTTGTCTGTCCTTGATGTTTTTCTTGGAGAGAAGTGGCTTCTTTCCTGCCCTTCTTGACACCAGTCCATCCTCCAAAACCCTTCACCTCACTGTGGGCGCGCACATGTACTCACACCTGCCTTCTGCCATTCTTGAGCTCTGCAATAGTGGTGTCCTGATCCCGTAGCTGCATCCTCATTACGAGACTGTCCTGACACTTCTTGACTTTCTTGGGTGCCCTGAAGCCTTCTTCAATACAGTTAAACCTTCGTCCTTGAAGTTCTTGATGAGTCAATAAACGGTTGATTTGGGTGCTACCTTACTTGATGTAGTGCGTTACCTGCAAGGAACCTTGGTTAACAGAAGAAAACTTCAAGCACCACCACCTCTCTAAAGCAGCCAGCCAGCTCTTCTAATCAGCATGGCGGTGATGAGCCAACATTGTCCTCGTTGACACTTTCTCCTAAACTAAAAAGATCATTGAAATTATTGTAGCAGGCCATTTTATGGCAGGGCTGAAATACAGTAGCTGGGATGCAGTAATCTTTGTGATCATGTTGATTAATTGCAAAGTAATAACTTTGCAATTAATTTCGTGTCATATGATAACTCTTCACAATCTAGAGTTAATGCGAATTGCCATCACAAAAACTGAAGCGGCAAACTTTGTGAAAACCAAAATTTGTGTTGGTCTGAAAACGTTTGGCCATGACTGGTTTGGTTGGTATTGAGTTAATTTTCTGGATTTCATGATATGCTTTTCTTCACATTAAAGGACTTGTAGTCATTTACTCTTGTGATACTATGACTCTATAAGATTATCAGATTTTACCAAGCGTCTAGAGTTGCAGTACACCACCAGCCTCACATTATCTGCTGAATGCAGAAACTCTGATCTCAGTCCCTCTCTGCAAAAACACTGCCTATTTTGTTTCTCTTCCTACTGCATCATCTTTCTGGTTAGTTTCTGACATCTTCGCAAAAGCAACTCGTGTTCGTAGTTGTAATTATAGACCACAACTTTCCTGTTTTCTTAGACAAGTATAAATGAGTGTCCCAAACTGCTCTTGTTCCCTCACACTTCCCTTTTTCCCTGACATTTGCAGAACGGCCCTGGATTCCTGGGCTTTGCCTCTGTGAATCTGCCTGTGTGGATGTGTGGCGGTGCTGATGCCAGGGATGTTGAGTGCTACGTCTCCACTGTCTGTGCACAGAGCCCTCCTCCTCCCCTCAGGCTAGATCACACCGTCACGCTCCGCTTACACCAAAAATAAACCCACGCACACACTTTTTTGCTGAATACCACTTTTTCAGTCTATTTAACAAAATAGTTTTTGTCTTCATAAATAATACACATTTCGTCCCTCCCCCACCCCACACACACACTTTTAACCTCTGAAGTCTGAATACACACTTTATGTCTGGAGATATTTACACATTTGTACACAATGAAGGGCACCTTGGGTTGGTTTTATACTGCATGAAAATCACAAGAATTTGAATATCACTGAAATAGTTCAGCTGAAAACATTCACACTGAAAGAGTGCTACTGTTCAAAGGTTTTGTGGTCTTCATCTTTAGTAATTTTTAAAGATATGCATCTGGCTCTGAATTTATATAGTGTAATATTTACCTGGAATAAACATTAAATATATATATTAAATGTGTGTGATGTATATAAATTAAATAGTAGTTTAGAGTTAAATTTTATCTTGGAATAACCCTTAGTGCCCATGTGTAATAAAAACTGATTGTTTAACAGTATGTTTTAATTATAGATACAATTTGTTTCAGGCACAAATTCATGTAACAGTTTTGTTTAGGAAAAAAGCACAATCGTTTATAGCTTCCAGTTACTACAGTTAGTCGGTGTCTCAAAAATGGGAGTGCTTAATTTCTACAGAACTGAGTGCGGAGGAGAAAACACTCGACGCTGTCGCCGTGAGAACCACGTCTCTACACAGTTTCTCAGACACTTCCACAGATGCCTCCTGGTCTTTCTTTCCATGTGTGTCGCTTGTTGGAAACCAGAGACGAAAGACCAAGGGAAAATAATCAAATAAGTTCATCTCAGTGGGCCTGCCCGTTTCTCTTTCCCTGGTGATTGTCGTAATAGGATGGACGAGGGACGATTCTTCTGAGAGCATGTGGCTGGAGTGTGGCGACTGGACATCAGGTCATGTTAGAGACCAATCAGCGCGGTTTTGTGAATGCTGACGGGTCTACCCGCACGCAGGTCTCAATGCAAACCTACGTGCAGTATTCAAGAATGTCATCAACACCTTGTAATGCCACTGAAGGCTGATTTCATAAGAAGCCTTCAGTACTGCGTTTGAGCACTCATCATCAAACAAAATGAATAATGAATAAACATATCAGTAAAATCGGTGTGAGGCATTGAGCACCAGTAAAGGGTAAAGGCTGATTTTCTTAAGCAAAGGGAATTGTATCAGGAGACTGTGACTAGGTAATTGGAGATAATTACAGGCTCCATTTGATAAAGTCCTGGAAAAATGACCTCACAGCTTTGAAGACGTATATGGAGCCAAGGTCATTGTGACTTGGCAGGACTTTAAAGAGCCAACACACAGGAGGGATTAGCTCAGAGCCCTTCCACTGGGCCTGTGCCCATTTTGGCCACGTTTATGCCATGTACCCATAGAAAAATCTTTCTCAGGAACAGAAAGACCCTCCGAGTGTCTGAGAGCTGTATGCAAGTCTTTTTTTCTTTCTTCCTCAATTGCATTTACATCTTGTGTGGAAAAAAGGTCCATATTAGGGAGTGGAAGAGAAAAGAATAGTGAAAATCTTAAATTGTTTGCTTTTAGGGAAACATTAGCATTGCTGCTTCACAGCTGCAGTGACCTGGGCTTGATTCTTGGCCCCACAGCTGCCTGTGTGGGGTTTGTACCTTCTCTCTGTGCCTCTACAGGTTTCTTCTATGTACTCCAGTTTCCTGCCACAAAGACATGGGAGGTGAACTGGTGTGTGTGGGCCCTGTGATGGACTGGGGCCCTGTCTACGGTTGCTCCCTGTGCTGCTGGCATCAGTTCTAGCTTTCCATGACCCTGATTTGGGTTAAGCAGTTTAGAAAAGGGATTGATGGCTGAATAGTTCCATATTATAAATGTATATATTTTAAATATATATATATTTCAAAAGAGTCCATCTTTTCTACTGGGAGGAAGGGACTTACGAAAAAAACAAAAATAAATACTATAACTTAAAGCTCTATTACTAGACAACTGATGGGTTACCCGTGACAGAGTCGGTTGATTCCATTTTGTGTCAAGTGAAGAGAAAGAAATAAGGGAGAATGTCTCAAATATATATACATCAGACACACAACCTACTGGCAAAGGGAGGGGGACCCTGTCAGCTGAAACAGGCTCTATGGACGATTCTGGTTCCTTTTTCAGGGGTTGTGCTATTGCATTAATTTTCATCCCATTAGCAAACCCATAGATTTTTTATTAGGGAGTTCATCCATCAGTGCTGAGTATTGGGGTCGAAAAGGTTAACTGGGATGAATTCTCAGTGGGTAGGAAATACCCATGATGGATCATATGGGCTCGGTGGACTTTGCATTTGTATTAATGACTGGTATTTATCATCTCCAAAAAGGTGAGCAGAACCCGGTTCTGGTCGGGCAGGTTGGTCTGCCGGCTCGAGCTGAACCTGAGAATCTATTAGCAATACAGTAGCTTAGGTGCTGAGGGTTAATACCTGTGTGCAGATATTCACAGGCATGGAAAATCTGACAGGTCACCCTCGGATGCTGCTGGGACTGCTGTGTGGGACTGATGCGTGTGCTTAATGCAGGTCGGTGGAATCGGCACGTAGGAACTCGAAAGCTTGGCTGTGTGTCTGACAGGAAGAGCCACAGAGAGCACAGGCAGGTAACTCATCAATGAACGTTTGCCGATTTAAGGGAAATCATAGCTAATTACGTAGATAACTTTTTTTTTTTTTTTTAACGGTTTGCTTCTTCTGTTTTATGTTTGAGGGAGAAAGATATTTCAAACTTTCATCAAAACTCAATTGCATTTATCTTGCCTTCTAAGGTAACAAACTTAGACTGAAACGTTTTTTTTTACCTTCAAAGCCTGATGTAACTGATGCAGTATAACAGTCAAATGATTTGATGATGTAACAGCAGTAGCATCACATTTACACGGACAGTCTTTGGCTTTTCTTTTCTCCTGTTAATTGCTGTGTGGTCAGAGCACTCAACGCTGAAAACACTCTGGACAGGGTGACTCCCTTCGTCTCACTCTATTCTCACCTTGTCTCACTCTGGACAGGGTCACTCTCACCTCATCTCACTCTACTCTTACCTCATCTCACTCTGGACAGGGTGACTCCCCTCATCTCACTCTACTCTTACCTCATCTCACTCTGGACAGGGTGACTCCCCTCGTCTCACTCTACTCTCACCTTGTCTCACTCTACTGCCAGTGCTCTCCACTTCCTCTTGCCTAATCCTTGCTCTTCCTTCTCCCAACTGAGAAACTCAACATGTCATAAAACAGTAATATTTAATTAAAAAAAAACAAAAAACCTCCATTTGCCCGCATAAGGTTTCCTTGTTCTTGGTTACAGAGCTCTGCTTAAAGATGCTTATGCAGACAAAATAGCCGATGCCCAGTATAACAAACGAACAGGAGTGTTGGGAAATACGGCCTCTGTCTCTGAGCTGAGTGAAGCAGCACCACAGTGTACTGCCGTTCCTCCCTTCTTGTTGTGTGTAATCCTGTATGTAATAGCATGGACTAAATCAACCGAGCTGCACCCTGCTTTCAAACATGGCTGTGACAATACACAGATGATGATGTCTTTGACAAACAAATAACTGTTAGCTCTCATTGAGTCAGGAAATATATAATCTTAGTGTTTAAGCAGCACAAAGAAAAATGGGATGAAACCATTTCAGAAAAACAAACAAACAAACAAACAAACAAACAGTATCTTCAGTTGGTGCCCTTGGGCACTGCCAAGGTCTGAAGGGTATTCGTGTTTCTCGGTGTGACTGCTTCTTCCAAGCGGCCTCTGTTTGCCAGCCTCATTGTGCTCCTGCCAATTACTCGTTCAGTGTCCCGATTGTGGGCGGTCCCTGTGCTGGACAGTGCCTTCACTCACGTGTGCCCCTCCTCTCCTATCTGAAGGGGTTTCTACGACGATGCCTGGCCGTTGAGGCACTCCCGCCGCAGGCACTGTGCAGGCTTCCACCAGTCTCCGGTGTGGCAGCGGCAGATGGTACAGTCGTCTACCTTCACTTCGATTCCGGCCGGGATGATCGTCGTTCCGGCGTAGCAGTTTGGACCTGTTGCGTGAGACGGGAGGGGGAGAAGAGAGGAGAGGGGACGGGGTTAGAGAGTTACAGTAATGACTGGATGATCTCAGGGGGATCTGAGAGTTACAGTACTGACAGCATGATCTCAGGAGGATCTGTTGGAGATGACTGTGGAACAACTGGAGTCTCCAGGGAAGTTTTGAAGTCTGAACAGATGCACAAGTCTTTTTGGGTATGGATGGATGGGCCCATTTTTGGAATGGTAAAACTCCTCTTCTCTCTCTCTCTTTTTCGCTCTCCCTCTGTCCCTCCCTCCGGTGAGATGCTTTGCTTTGCATTCTAATATGCCTGAAACTGGTGATTGGCAGCTCACAGGATCCAAGCACTGTCTCTACTCTGTCTTTTCCACTGGAGTCTCAGTGGATCTTTCTTGACAGTAAAGCTATGTCCACCACTTTCTGTCGTTCTTTTCTCTCACTCTTACTTTCTCTCAGTATTGCTTTTCTGTCTCAGTCCTTCTCTTCCCTCATTATACGGAGAGACAAATAATTGGACGAGTTTTATGGGTGTTGCTGTTCTATCCGTAGGTACCAGTCTTCAAATTAATCTGCCAATCATCTTTGAATCTGTAGTCTTCTTATGTTATTTTGATTCAGATATACGATAATAGACTTTCTATCATATAGAAAAATATGAATTTCTGTGACTTAAAGTTTATTACACCGATCATTATATTGTTATACCATTATACCACAGTGGGATTAACCAGTTCGTAACAGTTCCAGCAAACCAGTCCTAAAGAAGCACTCTTGTATTCATGGCCTGTCATCTTAAACAAGCACAATCTAATCCATTATTGCTCATTCCTGGAGAAAAAGGCATTGCCCTGTTGAAATTTGTGGTCTGCCTGACATAAATCCTATTTAAATAAAGCAGTAACACTCGGTTGCTTAAGGAATATCAATTCAACGAGGTTATTTAACTTTACAGGCTTTGTCTGCTTGAGTTGGTGTTGATCCCAAAATAATTGTCAGTCCTGCTAGAAGATGTGTCAATCCTGTGGTCAGCTCAGGGATTAAGAGTGTATTAAATGAGCAGTCTGATATGGGCAGTCTGACATGATCTGATTTCAGAATTTGTTTGGATATTGTCAACAAATCCAATTAGGATAAACAAATGTTGACCAAAATACATAATTGCACATAATAGCCTGCCATGTTCTCAGAGCAATATTATCACACTTGATGGCAACAATTAACCAGTTGGGGGCGCTAGTAATGCAATGTTTATATCAAATCCTAATGAATTTGTGACAATTGCATGACGAGTGGAAACGGGTGTATTTGGGTCATAGTTAGGACTGGTCAAACCTCCACTCAGCAGTGCTGTGTTCGTGTGCATAAGAACCTTGGCTGCCCGAACATCATTCACATTCAGCAGCAAACTTGTAGAGGCCTGGGCTACAGCAGCCTGGTAAAAACGACGACTGAATGGTGTAGGTGAATGTCAGATACAATTAATGAATCAGTCTAATGAATGGATCTTTGCAAAAGACCTCTTCTGTTTGCAGTACTGCAGTGTTGTGTGGTCAGAACATTGTGTTGTACTTTCCTTTTATTCAGATCAGGTTTATTCAGATCATTTTTTGCTGGCTGAGTATAAGAAGTTCAGAATTATGCATGAACACTCATAAGTTTGTGTTATTATGCAGAGCTCTGTGCAGTTCCTGATGTGGTTGCTGGGTTGATTTTAATGCAGATGAGTGGCACCCTGTCTGTGGAAGATCTGAGTTTGAACTACAGATGTCCTCTAGACCTGTAAGGGTTTAATGTTGGTTTCTTGGTAAATGTTTTTTTCCACAAGAGTACTGGCCTGTTGGGTAATTTGCTTCAAGAATAGTAAGTGCATGTAGGAAGACATGATAAATGGTCCTCTTCCCTTCCTTCATCTGCTCGTATAATGCACTGAGGCAGTGAAATTACAGAGGTCAGTGTACATGCATCTTCAGAAAAAGCCAATATTTGTGGGACTGGAACATTTAGAGCTGCCCTTGAGGGCTTATAGCCGTTCATTCTTTAGTCTGTGTTTACAAAAGTCACTTTCGGGGCAAGAAGTATGTTCCCCTGTCAGACCGGATGGCTCTAATAGAGAGACACTACACAGCAAAGACATTCACATTCACAGATAACTCCTGTACACACCGATGGATGCTTTGGGTGCAAAGCACCGTTTCTGACAATTCCCTCTCCCATCCGCGAGTACACTTAAGTTTTTTAAGCAATAACTTTTGGCACAAAGCCAGCAGCTGGAAGTGGGGATGTGTGTCCACTGGGCTCTGCCAAGCGCGATTACTCGTCGGCCGGTGAGCGCATGCGTCACTGGAACAAGGATGGGAGCTTCTGCCGCCCATCACCTTGGCTGGTGGACAGAGACCGAGCGTGCAGTGTTAACAGAGATGGCCGGTGCAGTGCTGGACTCTGGCAGCTACTGCATCAGCAGCCTTTCACCACCTGTTCAATTCGCTCAACGCTTTAACAGCACTGTTTTCCAAAATGCTACTTTTCCTGCACAGTCCTCTAGGAAAGGTTATCACTTGGCCTAGAAAGCCTAGAAAGATGGCTGGTGTGAGGGTGTGTGTGTGTGTGTGTGTGTGTGTGTGTGTGGGTGTGTCTGTGTGTGTGTGTGTGTGTAGGGGTGTG
>JAOXYF010000007.1:21135665-21147769 GCA_028565775.1 Sternarchorhynchus goeldii
GTCTGTGTGCGTATGTGTGTGTGTCTGTGTGTGTGTGTGTCTGTGTGCGTCTGTGTGTGTGTCTGTGTGTCTGTGTGGGTGTGTGTGTGTGTGTGTGTGTCACAGGCAGTGATGCATAGTGGGAAATGAGAGATTTTCTATAAGAGAAGATGCTGGAATGTCCTAATCCTTGACTGAGACCAGACACTTCCAGTGTCAGTGTGGAATAAAAGCTGTCATGAGTGTCTCTTGACATTTGCTATCTCAATTCCTGTATAGAATGCAGTGTGCTAGAGATTAAATGTCCAGTACTCTACCAGCAGTATCAGGACCAGTGGAGCGCAGATCAAACTGCTACTGCTCTTATTTTCTTGTAAGGAACTACAATGGGGCCTTTTTAAAACGTTTCTCTTCGATGTCACTCAGCTCTCTGAATCTTGATATGATTAGCTGAAATGGAAAAATTAAAGGCCCCCTGATACAATATAATCCATTACAGGATTCAGAGTTGAGCTTTAAATGTAGCTTCTCCTGCTCCGCTGGGATTGTGTGTGTGGTGGGTCTGGTGCCCTCGGGCACTGACTCTGCTCCAGCCTCCCTGAAATGCCACTGTCATGCGTGAACTTGTCTGTCACGTCTGCCTGCATTTGCTCCCACACCTGCCTTTAGGTGCTGTGCGTTCTCGTGTGTGTGTGTGTGTGTGTGTGTGTGTGTGTGTGTGTGTGTGTGTGTGCTTGTCTACGCACGTCTGTGCATGTGTACCTGTGTGTGTCTATGCGCGCATGTACCTGTGTGTGTGTGTGCGTGCGTGCGTGCGTGCGTGCGTGCGTGTGTGTGTACCTGTCTGTGTGGGTGCGTGCGTGCCTGTTTGTGTGTTTCTGTGCATGTATGTCTTTGTGTGTGTCCGTGTGCTTTTGCCTGTCTGTATGCATCTATGTGTGTGTGCCTGTCTCAGTGTGTCCGTGTATGTGTGTGTACTTGTCTGGTTATGTCCTCGTGAGTGTGTGAGTTTTAACAGGGGCAGTGAGGTCTTGTTTATCTTCTACACCTCACAACATTTATGACTAAAAGGAACTATTTCAATGTAGGTCAACATGAGCTTCAGGGTGAAATATGACAGATCTCAGAGTTACAATTAGAACTAGAATATGAGTGTTCCTCAAATATCTATTTCCAGCACGTCTCTTGGGGTCAGAAGAGTTTTTCTTTTGAAAGAGGGAACAATAAGTGAACTCAGAACTGCTCCAGTCTCCTGTCCATCTAAGATGCCATGTCCTCAAGTTCCACAGATCGGTTTTAATTGACGTGCTCATTGGCTGGGTTTTGCCTATTATCCTCACAGTACAAATGCTTGTGTTTACAGAAAATTATTCTGCCTTTTATTTTCAAAACCAAAATAAAATGTAATGGCGATAACGTGCTATATATATATATATATATATATATATATATATATACACACACACACACACACAAAATATACTAATTTAATTACATTGGTACTTCTCTACCAAATACCTTTTTTACAGTAATGTAGCCTTGGAAAATAAATGGCTGTGTCAAAAGCTTTGAAGATCAGATGACATGAAATATTTTTGCTTGGTCCTGTTTGTTTTAATATTCTTTTTATTTCAAAATTCTCCAGCACCAGAGAGGCCTTCAGACTTCATTGGGCCTTCTGTAGGATTCAAATAATCTTTAAAGAAATAACTTTAAAATCCTCTACAAAAAAAACACCTCTTCCAAATCCTCCTAACATGGTTAGCAGGAAGAGAATGGCATAGAGATTACTGTCTATCTTACATTCTTAATTATCATGATTTTTAAAAAATGAAGCATTCCTTTAGCTTCATTCAAACAACAACTCATGCTGAGAATTGAAGCATAACATTTTTTTTTGCAAAGTGCAATACACATTTCCTCCAGACGGTGTCCTGCCTGGTCACTACCCAGTCTGTAATAAACTCTGGTATAAATGCTCTGTTTAAGCCATGACTCTGATTGGTGTGGTTTCGTCCGTACCCACTGCGCCAGTTAACCTTTGGTTCTTCACACTCGGTCTCAGGACACAGATAATGCGCTTTAGCTGAGGGGCATGCGACACGTGACCTGCCCTGAGGGCCATATGACCCATAGTAACGCACACGTGACCCGCCCTGAAGGCCACGTGACCGGTACATTTGGCTGACTCACGCCGGCCTGCTGCCTCTGTTGTGCTGGCAGGCATTGGAATCCTATAATTCTAATTTTGGTGTCTGGGTCTTGCTGACAAGGACATCAGAGCTGCAGCACTCCCTACAGACTAATTAATCCCACTCAGGATGGCCTCAATCAATGGGGCAATGATTCTTGCCATAATTCGCCACATATTAAATTTATACTGAATTAACTACATCTGTTCTTTCCATTGTCTTGTGGTCAGCAGTGTAAATTTACGTGATATCTGCTCCGTTCAAAGCTGTGTTGCTAATTACCCTCCCACTTTTCAGGTGTCAACACCCCTGTGCAAAGATCCAACCCAGACCACTCGGAGATTAGCAGTTGGCATTTATGATGCATTTGGATATGATGGAAAAAGCTTGAAGATCAGAATTTGTTGTGATGTGAAGTTACACACGTGAAGAATTTCTCGTGCTGAGTGCAAATGTAACAAATCCAACTTATCAGGCACACAGAAATTCTTACAGATATACAACGAGGAACATGACAGGAAAGTAATGAAACTCTTAGTGATCGTTAGCGTTCTGCTACGTGCGCCTGCAGTACCCTAACGAGGGGGCTGTCATCAGTTCAAATGTCCTGCACACTGACATACATTGTCTACAGCTGAACTCACATTTCTCCGTCCTACCCGCTGCTACCCCACCTGGGACGAGCTGCCTTTATCGCCTCAGAATTGTTTGATCATGAAGTTTATCAACGTGGACTGAACCACCTGTGTGCACATAGTACAGAGTCCTCGGGGATGGTCTGAACGGAGGGCGCGCCGTTTTGTATTTTCTGCATTTGTTTGTGTGTGTGTGTGTGTCTGTGAGAGAGAGAAATTTCCATGGAGGAAACAAAGAGAGGCTTGCCTTACCGTTTTTACATATGGGACAGCACTGTTCGGGCTCATAGACCGGGTTGACGCACTCGGGAACAGCACAGTCGCCCACCACGCAGTGCACCTCGCTGCTCGGTTCACAGCGGCACCACTCGCAGGGTGAGGGCTGCAGGGAGACAAAACACAGCTGCTCAGCCGCGTGAGAATGAGGCTTTGGCAGCTCAAGCACCAGCGAGTGATGCACGTTCTCTACACTCTCATGTTTACACGCCTTGATCAGAGATGAAAGAAGAGACAGCCTGCCCCTCGGGACTATGGACTTGGTCTAAAGAGGTTTAGGGAGTAATGACTTGTAAAGACTTCCTTTCCTTGCCATTATTTTCAATCCCTAGAAATATTTAATCTGCTGGGTAATGCACTGTGTAAATTAGCCTTATAACAAATCACAGACATTTCTATTAAGTGCAGGGTGATACATTTCGGGAGTTTTGGGACCAGTGAATAAGACTCACCAAGTCTAACGTGATGTAAATTCAGTGCTTACTGGCAAATCTGTACATTACTATCTTTAACTATACGATATGGAAGTATTGTAATACAGGTGGACATTTTGTTATTATCTACTGTGAATGCCTACTTCAAAATCAGTATTTTTAATGCCATCTGAAATATCAGGGCTTTTTAACCTGCAGAAAACAACTTGTGCAAAAAATAATTGGGTTGGACCAGAACACTTTTAAAAACCTCCACTGACAATATTCTTGGGCAGCGCACTTGAGTATCGCCATCGTGTACTCTGAATACTCTTCAATTTTTCCTTGTCTACTGACTGGTTTTGCAGGGGATATAGTTTATTGATGTACAGTGTGTAATACTCTGGTGTAAAACTCTCTCACACTGCGCTTCACTGGTCCTCAGCCTTGCATATTTTTGCCAGTCAGCTGCATCTAAGTGGTATTTATTCATGGAAATGCAGGCCCCTAAACCCAAGCAAACATTGCCGTGCCATTCAACAGGCAAAAAGTGCTCTTGTACCCTGTTGGATAATTACGTGAAACGCTCTAGTGAGAGCTTTGCCCCTGGCTCAGTACTTACCCCAGGACACCTGAGCACAGTGATATATGAAATACTCCATGGAAGAAGCATGCTCTGCTCTTTCAGGTTAAATGCTGCCACTATCGGCTGACCTTTGTAACTTGGAGCATGAATCTGGCTGCGCCTGCAACTGTGCCAATTATCCCGAGCGGGACGAAGGTCCTCGCTTATGTTCAACGGCCCGGGCAGCTCTGTGCTAGCAGAAGAGGGGCTTCTGAAGGTCACAGGACTGGACTTCGGGGTGGAAGGGTGGGGGCTGTTCTGGCAGCTTCTGGTCTCTCAGTGGTCATGGCCTTTATTCTATGCCCACTCAGTAATTGGCGCTGTGTGAAGGCCGAGTGCTAATGATCCTCTGCCCACCGTTGATAAGGGCATCCAGACCGGTGGGCTAGAAACGGGAATTTGCCCATGCAAATCAGCGTTAATGGACAAGATACAAAGCAAGGGAAAGCTTTCCTGAAATGTGTCCCAGCTGAAAAGGTACAAAAGCTCTGTGTTTTTCATGTAATATAATGCTTTGAACTTTTAGAGTTCCACTCTATAAAACCAAGACTAAAGACTTAACTCACACCAGAGTAAAAACATAAAGTACCAGACAGTGGACACTGTGATCCTGATAATCAATCAGTAAAAGTAATCCCTTGGCAGGAAGTGACTCCATTCAGCTTGGCCAAGATGTGAAAATTATCTGCTACTGGGAAGCCAGTCTGGCTGAGCCATCTTGGATCATTCTTAAGGTCTACTTTTCCCTAGAGGGTGGTATTTTGTCTTCAGTTTTTGGCCCCTCTGCAAATCAAATTGAAGGTTCGTTTTTGAGCATGGTGGACAGGAGGTTATAAAAATAACTGTTTGTTTAATATTCAAACATTTTTAACTGCTCTCAGCTCAATATCTATAAAATGATGGACTTAAATATGATTTTTCACATTAACTGTCTTGGTCCAGCAAATAATCTGTAAACAGAGGTGTCGTAGTTTTATAACTCAGATGCAAAGTAATTATATCCTGTTGTAACCGGCTCTCTTGTACTGTTGGTTATCATAGATGTTGTGCTTTAGTTAACAATAAACAAATAAACAAACAAACAAATAAATAAATAAACATTGCCACGATGCAAATTTGGAAAATGGATTCTGCTGACTGCAGTTCTGGGAGCGACCGAACTTGATCTGATAAATGTTCTGAGAGCCCATAAATCTAATAGTCCTGAATGTTTAACTTGGATTCCTACATTAGTTTGCTTCCAGTTGTTTACCCAAAGTGAGAACAAAGATTTTTTTTCTGCACACTGTAATTATACCATGTGATGTGACTTATGCTACAAAATGTTGTTGCAGTCTAATTTAACAAAAAGGAAATTTCTGTGATTTTGTTTTTGAAAGAGCGGCCTGATCTCATAGCGCATATCTGCCTCCAAGGACACGAAGCTGCCAGTATCAGCTCCTCTCTCTCTGAGTCAGTGTCGAACATAAGCCAATTCTGCAATGTATTGTAACTTCAGGCACTGCACTAAATCGTGATTTACTTACAGTTACTACCTTACTACCAAGACTATGGTAGAGATTTATTTAGTAAGTAATAATTATGTTCCACATGAAGACCTTGATACTGAACATCCTCGCATTAATGAAAGTTCAACAATACAGCACTGAACTACACACAGAGCCAATGTTTCTGGAAGCTAAACAATCTTGTGCACGTCTACTCAACCTAATTGCCAGTGACCATTAATATCTCTAGGGGGTATTTTTGAATGGTTTAGCACACACACACACACACACACCACGTAAATGCTGTCATCGTTAAAATTAATCAGCAGATCAGTACAGTAATCAATGTTTTTGTATCATAACCTGTAAATGCTGTCAGAAGTGAATAACCTTACCTAGATTTACCTCGTTACATGTGTGAGCAGGGAATAATTCTGACTCCATTTAAATCCCTGAGGAAAGCAGCTCACAGCCATACCCTGTTATTACTTTCATTTTGGTCAGTGTCGAGTCAGTTTGTCCAGTAATCTTCAGCTCCTGATTACCTGCCTCAAATGTAAGCAAGAATTAATACTGAAGAATAGACTGTAATAGCCAGTGATAGCCTGTATTCCTGAAGGAGTTAACAAGGTGACACCTCCCTCCGACCCTTCCGTGGGAGTCTCCGTGAACCCCATGAACTGGGGCGCATCTGTAAGTGCTGGGAAGACGTACACAGACCTGTCATCAGACAACTGATGGAAAGACATGCATCCATCTGGTAGGTCCTGCTGACGTGAGTGATGGAGACCCATCATGCTCTCAGCTCGCCATGCAGCTTATTTAAGAGGCTGCAAGCGTGGGTTAATTTACAATTACTGAGCACCACACGTTTTTCTCTCTCCATCCATTTCTGGAAAACAGAACGGTGGGGCAGTAGAGCTGGAGGACTTGGCTGTGGTTCATATGTTTCTTTTGACTCTACGAAGGTGAAGGATGAATCAGTTTGTTGGTTTGGATAGAGGGCTGAAGCAGCTCTTGTGCCAGAATGCTGAAATGCAGTGGTGGTCCTCCATTCACGCAGCACTCAGTGCCTTGGCGGCAGATGTCGTAAGCGTGGACACTAAACGGTAGCATGTAGCTGCCCTTGCAGTAAATGTTTAGATGCGGTTCACATTCAGCTTTGCCATAAAATGAGGGCGTGCGTGGCTGGTGCATCAAACCTTATTGATTGCTGTATCAACCCTTTAATAAGTTGTGCACATTTCATACTTATTGAACATACTTTTTCATACTTATTGAGACGGATTAATTGCAAAGCCTTTTGGGTAATGTAGTCTCTGCAAGCGGGCCACTTTAGGGTAATACAAAACACTACTAAGAATGGCAAAGACTGGAAGGAGGAGAGCAGCAAAACACTACTAAGAAGTTAACACATTACCATAAACAGGAAATACAACCTGTAAAGAGTATAATGAGAGATTCAAAAGAAAACAGCCACAAGCTAACTTTGTAATATAAACAGAACCCATTTATAATTGCATTTAGTCTGCAACGTTTATGCATTTTTTCTTAAAAGTAGTAGGGGATTTAGCTTTGCTCAAACCAGTTCACAGCTCCAGATTTTGCTGGCCTACTTGCTTGCTTTTCATCAGTGTTTTAAATGAAAACTATAGCTATATTTCTTCAGGCCAGTGGACTGGAACATCAGTTTGAGTGATTAATTTCAGATACTTTTTATAGTCCTTTGTCTTGTAGGTGTCTGAGCAGTAATTAGTGATTCTGCTCTCACATGCAACATGGCATGAGTGGGTGAGAAGGCTACTGTGTGTGTGTGTGTCTGTGTGTATGTACAAGAGAAAGAGGGCGGACTGTGTGTGGGTGTGGTGTGTGTGTGTGTGTGTGTGTGTGTGTGTGTGTAGGATTAGGCATGCTTTTGCTGTGTGGACCACGTTGACATTTAGACAAAGCAGAGAGTCATCTATCATTTCACTTAGAAATGATTAATCTGTCACTTTACTAAGGTATAATTCTGTCAGTTCTAAGGACTAAATTGATTTTTCTAGAGTTGTAGTCCTTTGCCAATGACGGATGCTGTTTGGTTCTGACTGTGTTTATGCAGACATCCCTTGATTGAAAAATCATCCAACAAAACAAAGCTGCCTATGCCTTCTAGAAAATAGGGCAATATCCCTTCGACAAGAATGTCAGTGACTTGAAAATCGTAGCTACGTGAATCATTTTTAAAGCATTGTTTTCTTCAGACGCTGGAAGATTTGTCTGTATGAAATCTCACAACCGTCCCTTGAGCTGTGACTCTATAAAAGATCATATCTAATTTTCGGAGGCATCTGTGCAATATGAAATACATATCTACTCTATAGAGTATATATCTTTTTACATATCTATTCTAACAACCATGTTTTTTTTTTCAGAACCATGGCCTCTCTATTGTCCGCTTCTCCTCTCCCTCTGACATTCCCCTGATCCCAGGAGCGTGGATAGGATTGGTGGGAGCTCACATCCCAACCCTTGCTTAGCTGCCTGGGATCAGACCTCACCCTGTAGCTCCGGGCATTTGCTCGTACCTGGGCAGGGACCAGGGCAGCAGAGTGGTTGGCTGCCTCAGCTGCTGGAGAGCCCTGGAGGTGAAACACCTACCATGGGTGAATGGCTCTGCTCGTGAAGAATTCAACACAACAGCAGAAACAGTGGCACCACCTCCATCAGTGCTAAACCCATGAACCCTGAAACTGCACTTATTCTTGGAGCTGTGCCAAGCTGTTCTGCTACTCACATATGTCTTACTGGTCAAACGTTATACTGGTCAAACTTCTGTCATGGTTTAATGCTATTCTGTTTTATGTAACGCTGTATCCCTTGGTCTGTGCATGCATAATACTATCAGAAAGACCGGCATTTGACCTACTGGCCTTGCACTTTAAGTTTATATTGCATTTTTGCTTTGCTTCAGTAGCATGCAACAATTACCAACACATGAAAAGACTGCAGTCGTCTTTTTCCCTCAGAAGAGAGCCCTCCGTGGCAAACATCATATCTCTGCGAGGCTCCGTGGTGCCAGTCGTGCCAAGTAAATGCACGCTCCTGCAAAGAGCACTGTGCCCACGCCGTGCGGAAACTGGCAGAGTGGCCTGCAGCAAAGGTTACCCTGTCGCCTTCCCTTAATTATAGCAGCCATTAGAAGCCATGATGCCCTTTTGCTTTCTGCTCGCAGCTTGACTTCAGCTCTCTGTAAATTCAAAGGGACGGGTTGAACTTCTCTCTGGACACAAACGCCTTGCATAAGCCGTCCAACCGATGAAAAACGTATGTGGCCGGGTACGTTTCTTAATTTTCCTTCTCCTGTTTGCATGTGAGACTTTTGATCATGCTTCTTTTTTTGGGGGGGGAAATCAATAATAAGGCCAGAAGAATGGAGGTGAAAGTGACGGAGGTTCCTCCGTCTGACAGGGGACGTGACTGAAGAGGACGGTGGGGGCGAGAGGCTCCTGTCGATGAGCATAATGAGTCTGCGGACTCTTAGACTTTCATGAGCAAATCCAGCTACCGGAAAAATGGACATGTGTCAACACACACAGCTGATCAATTTCATTTTGCACACCAGCCGCTCTCTACCTGGGAGGGATTAAATATTAGATTTAAGGAGTTGATCCCAGAGCTCCTAATTAGCAATAAGGTGCTATATTTAGCCACTTTTCCCCAATGCTAATTATCTAATGCAGTGTTCGTGTCAGACAGTTAAAAGCCTTGTTAAATGCTGGGCTAAATGAAGCACCCAATTCATCCTCTGCTTATGTCTCACACTGCATCAGTCTTTGGTCCATACTTTCTGATCTGAGACCTGTTACAAGGGAACATAAATCCATCTGACACTTGATTAAACATCACTGAGAAGTACATGGAAAAACAATGAAGCAGTAATCCTGGGAACCTTTGTCCCTTAGTCACTGGCGTCTTTATGAAACAAACACTCCAGCTGATCAGCCGAGGTGGGAGTGCCTCATGTCTCGGTGAATTAACAACAGTTAAGGCTGATAAACAGTAATCTGGCAGAGGCAGCTCACTCAGCTGGATGGTGGACGGTTGAGCGAAGCACCAATGGTGTCCCATGTTTTGCCTTGATTTCCTTTACTGTAGCATCAGCTACATTATTTAGCGTAAATACATCACCAATAGTAATGACAGTCTACATTCAGGGGCATGCCAAACATACAGCTCTGTGACACTGTCCAGCTTTTAAAGGTACTACCAAAAATATTAATAATATATTCATTATATAATTTCAGTGTGCTAGAAGTTCTTTTGTTTCTTCTCCACAGAGATAATGTAGAATCCATTCCCATGTCACACAATCTATTAAAGCACCAGAGAAAATCCAAGCACTCATTCAGCATAGTGCAATATGAAATATTAATTCTGCATTTCTGTGGGCTGTTCAAAACACTACAGTGTATGGAGTACAGCTTGCTTCATAACACAAAGGCCCTCGTCAGGTTTTTGTCTTGTGTAATGTACTAACAATTATTTCTGCACCTAATTGTCATCAAGTGAAATCTCAAATTCATTCTTAAATTGGCTTTACTTTAGATGCTGCAGTCTAAAGGAGATTTGTGGCATCTACCACTTTATGGAGAGTCTTCTCTAAGGCAATATCAAAACGTACTGTGGACCAGATCACAAGTCCAAAACAAGCTTCGAACAAATGGATTGTTTTCAATAGAAAAATTTAAATACAAAATGAAGCATACAGTATGTATCATGTTGCAACAATCTAGTTTGATGTGAGTATATATATTTTTTTCATGCCACCTTCACACACTCTAATCTGTATTTGATTATTTAAATTGATTACCAGTGTGTTTTTAATTGATTGTTTTTAAGCCATTCTATAGTAGTGAAGACATAATGTTAAAACAAAAAACACAAACCCTTCCACAAACTGACTTTTCTGCTATTGATGTCATAGGACTCATGACTCTCCAGGCACATTTCTGGGTCAGAGGATGTATTAAAGTTGCTCTAGAAGATGAATATCTACCTGGCCTTGCTAAATGGCTTTTTAGTGAATTGATTTTATTTTTCATATCAAGACAAATAAAACCTCAAAGTACATGGCGAAGGTAAAATCAATATTGCACGTTTATGAATGGTGGGAAATAACCAGCTTTCTGGCTGCAAGGCACTCTAAGGGCCCACGATGACACCAATATACTGATGAGTGTTTACATATGCTGAGATATATTCATCTACTAGGATCTCACTTATGCTACAGATTACCCTTTGTTCCTTCCAGCAGCTGAATGAATGATTAATTTTCACACCTACATAGTTACATAATAGACTTCCACATAAACCTTGAAGGAACCAGCATCAGAGCATCAGCCCCAGATAAAAGATCTGCGCTACAGTGCCAAAATATCACTAGTAAGGGGACTTTGAGTGTAGGGCTGGCAAATGAAGGGGCAGGAGATACATGTACAATATGGTACCAGTAATACGGTACTTCTTTTAAGCGTATCTCTTACATTGTTGCTCATTACTCTACATGTATGCCACGACATGTGTACCGGGAGCGATTTAGCTTGGAGATTTAGCTGCTTTTAACAAGCAGTCCAGTTTGTGAAGATCCAACAGACCGCTGAATAATCTGTGTGACAGGAAATGTATGGGGTTCTGTGCTAATCGCCTCAAAACTCAGAATGGCTGGCTAGCGTAGTTAAGTCTAATAACTCTGCTACACATGAGCATGGTTGGTCTTGGTGCTTTCTTTTCTGATCCATCAACCACTGGAATGCTTCGTCAGATCTGATTTACTTACAGCCAGATTTAGCTCACTCAAACCATCAAACTAGGTGTTTGAGTTAAGCAACTACAAGGAAAGGTTTTCTTGGGTCAGCTGACGTGCTGTTTGGGCAGTTCATGAATTGGCATTCATGAATAAACTCGGACTTCTGAGGAGTGTCTAGCAGGTCGGGAAACAGTTAATAAAACAGAGATGCTGAGTGCGGGTGTATTTGTTTAAGACTGACGGGTCTTTTTAGATATGCAGAGTCTTCTAGTGCTGCACTTGCATGATTGATTGGCTTTGCCATCTCTTGGTGATCAATATAAATAACCCAAATTTAAAGCAAGGAGAAAAATGCTCACTGAGGCACACAGGAATCAAATGGATTGCTTTGTCAGGTGGACACAGGCATGATAGAAGTGCTGTTTTATGGTGATGGATTTATGCTTTAGAGTGATGAATCTCCCAAGAGAAGAAGCTGTGTGCATGTGTGCCAAACATCATAGATGTCTAGAAACACATTCCACATCCTGTAATGGCTTCATAGTTAACACACATATGCCCTACACACACACACACACACACACACACACACAAAACTATTTTCTATTTGCTATGTAACTGTATCGTATACATGTTTTTATCGTATACATGTTTGTTCACATGCAACAACAGCCAATCTGTCAGGTTCATTCCATCTAATCTCATAGAT
>JAOXYF010000007.1:21161761-21186275 GCA_028565775.1 Sternarchorhynchus goeldii
CCCCCCCCCCACCCCCAAAAAAAAAAACATTGCATGAAAATGAGTAGTTTTGATGCTCCTTTCTCATTTTAATGAAGACTGCCTTAGTTACGACTGGAAACCAGCCACATAATTCATGCTAATGTGTCATATTAGGCTAATGATGGCGACTCAGAGCAGAACATCTGGCTGTTCGTGGTTTTAGCTGAAAATCAATTAAATGCTAGAGCAGCAGCATACGACCCTTCCATTGTCTCTGGGAGAAAGTCCTCACGGAAATGCAAATATTCAGTGAAAACCCAAATGGCATGAAACTTTTCAGTCCTGTTCTTCATTCCTCATTAGTTTTGTTCTGTTAAATTAAACCATATTTTGGGGCACTGGAGTAAAACCAGAGAGGCAATGTAGCCAGATATGAAGCAGCAAGAATACGAACTTTCCAAATTCTTCTTCGTTGGGGGGATGTCATGTGAATTAACAAAGCGTGTGATTTAAGTTCTTCAAATGAGAACAAACGCATGGCTAAATGAGCAACCTGCTGTATGACAAATGTTTTAACTTGATGCTGCCCCACGCAAAATCAAATTCTAAGTAACATGATTTTACATGATTTAACATGATTTACCCATTTGAGAATGAGTTATTTATAGCTTTTTGTGAGAAAATGTATGCTCACTTCCTATTAAAAGGCACGCCTTTTAAAAATGTTTGAGTATTTCTTGATTTTCACTAAAAAAACCTCAATTTAGATTTCATTAAAAACATGATGACAGACACATCCGTTACATTTCTAATAAAAGGAAGAGTGTCTTCAGTCTTTAGAAGCCACAAATTAATCTAAATTGAATGTTCTTTATCTTTCTTTCTCTCTTTCTCCCTGTCTCTCGCACTCCCTTTTACTTCTCTCCTTCTCTTTTTCTCACTCTGTCTTTTTCAGAAATGGAAGGACTGTGTTATGTCTTGATCCCTCAATCACTGCAGTCTGTTTCTCTGCCCATGGATCTATTTCTCCTCCTGTTGATGTCTCTACTCAAGCCTGTGCTGTGTGTGTCCAGAAGTGGCATAACAGCTTTCCACTCAAAACACCCAAAGAAAGGCAAGATTTTCTGTTGTGATTGAAGGTACGTCCACATGTGGTCTTCTCTTGAAATTCTGTACTTTTCCAAAATGAACTGCTATATTTTGTCAGTGAATTTGTCTGCTGTGGAGCTGGAAGTCCAGTGGTAATCTTTCTAATCAATAACAGTATTTAATTGCTGTGCTTGTGTAAATGTTTTTACAAGCACACACATAGCTGACATTGTAACATGTTTGGAGAAAACAAACCTGTTAATATAAACATGTCAGTGTGCTGGTGCTGCAGTCCCTGTCAGGAGTGTAACTTAGGAGTGTTACCTGTCAGGTTCATGAAGGCACGGAACAATAACAACAACAACAACTACAACAACATTATTATTATTATTATTATTATTATTAATAGTTACTTTGTAACAATTGTAATATGTTGTAATACATTGGAAACCAGCCACATTTGTTTACCAGCAAGAAATCAAATACCTCTTGGGCACGTTGTGAATGTGTACACTGTTAACTGTAGTTATTGCTAGAGCATTTACAAAAGAAATCTTGTTTTTGGAGCATGGGCAAGATTTACAACTCATAATGGTAGAACAGATAATCACTTTGATAATAGCAAAAGAACAGATAATCACTTTGATAATAACAGAAGAACAGATAATCACTTTGATAATAACAGAAGAACAGATAATCACTTTGATAATAACGACTTATGTAACATTTCTAAGGAACATCAGGATTTCTACAGGCAATGGCAGACATGCAGTGAGTAAGGAAAATATTAGGTCATTTCCTGTTCACCCTCTGACCCCTGACAGCAGTTGAAATATGTTTTTTTTTCCTTTTTTATATTTTCAGTTTTTTTTTAATTATATTGTCTCTTTTTCCATTTTAAATACAAAATAGCATTATTTGAATATGGAGTGTATAAAGAGGAGTGCAAGGCAATGGGGCTTATCCAAAATTAAAAGGACCTCATGGGGCAATAAGGCTATTACTACAACTGTCTAATGACCCTTCACTCGTCACCCAGCCTTTAGGGACATGGAAAAATAAAGGGTCGTATCCTACACTGGGCATCTTTGCAAACTCTGCTGCCAGGGGCTATTAGTCAAATCCCTTTAATCAGATAAAACCTGGTATGTGCACCCTTGATAACATCATAATCTAGTATCTGTTGAGCGTTATTTCGATCGGCCCACACAACGTGTTGCTCCTGTCCAGTTGTTAAATTAACTTTCCAATTTGCAGTTGTCATTAGGTGTCATAACGGGGTCTTAAATTACCCATGAATTTGAAGAGATTAGCATGGAAAATAGCGCTACATAATGTTGTAGTACAACACACTCGCCATTGCACATTACATGGTGGCTCACTGATATGTTTCTCATTAGCCAGAAATCCAGTGGTAGACCCTTAAAAAAATCTCATGGGTTTCTAGTTGCAGTATGTATTAACTATATGAATGATATATCGGGCAACACCTATATAACTACCTTTACTGTTTGCCACTGTACTCTGTTCCCTGCACAATACCTTTAATCTTGCCAGGTGTTGCTGGTTTATGGTCCATGCAGAGATCCGGAACAAAGCCTGAGTGAAATAAATCTCAGTTATGACAGGAGTGGGGGTGGGGGGTTAGTGTGGGGCTACGGAGGCCTGATAGTGCCTCGGAGATTACAGCGCGCTCAGTGCACGCCTCTCTGCTGCGACACTCGGTGGTTTATTGGTGAGGGAGAGAGTGTAAATCAGCTGCCCTGGTAGATCTGTGACGTATGGGAAACAATTTAATCAAGGAGATGCAAGCACCTCTAAGGTTTAGTGCAAGTTGCCTCCCCAAGTCCAACAACCGGGCTCCTGTTGAACTATTCTAACATTCCTCTTGATTTCCCCTAAACACATCTTTTAAATATATCCTTTCTATCTATTATCCTACGTACTGTTAAGTCTGACAGACATTCATAATATGTTCAATATGTTCAAATTCAGAGGTGGATATGTTGGCAACAACACCTTTGTGGTCCATGGCTGATATTAGGAGTGAGTGCAGTGAGTGTTGAGATGTGTGGTGTGTCATTAAAGCACTGCCCCGCTGTTTTCCTGCACCCAGTACAGAGTGCAGGAGGAAGAAAGCACTCTGTACCTGATGGTGTTGTGGAGTGAACAGAGGAGGTGAGCTGTCTACACAGCAGCTGGCATGTGGCTGAGCATGGTCCACGTTTCAGAGCTTCGTGTTCAGCCTGGCATGTTCAACCTGCCGTGTTCAGCCTGGTGTGTTCAGAGTGTATTCCAGACACCGTCCTCCAAACTGAATTCCATGTTTACGGATTATGCTAAAGCATGATGAGAGCCAAAAAGGTTGCTAATGTGGGGCGGAGCCTTTTGGAGCCCCTCCCCTCTGTTAGTTGCGTGGGTGGGTCTTCACTCAGCATGTGAGTGTGCTCTCCTCGAGCCTGGTTTGCTTTGCTTTCCGAGGAGCCACTGGAGATCTGGCACTGGGGAAAGAGCTGAAACGGATGGATGAGGAGTGATTACAGTCTGTCTGGCTCTCTGGGTGTGCCGCAGGCTCTCAGTGCTTTTAAGGGTGCTTCGCTAAATCCAGTGGACATCTTGGTAATACTTTGAGCCATCCCATGCAGCCATTAGCAGACCAGCTGTGGTCTCTTTTTGAGTTCGATCACTAGCATCACTTCAAAGAAATTATTTGAAAAAAGGCATGTATACCTCTATAGACAACTCACAAGGAAAATTGTATTTGGCAAAAATCCATGCTGTTAAAATAGCTCCAAGATAAATGTTTCTCTGGTAAAGAACAGCATTGATCTTTAATGAATCACACAGTAACAAGTGAAAAAGCAAAGTGTTCCTTCAAAATCAGCTCCAGCACTGTCTAAAGTTTTAGAACTCTTTTCTTTTTGGCCAGCAAAAGAAAAGCAACAGAATCACACCAGTTTTCTTCCTGCTGGAACAGTAAATAATGGAACATGCTTCCAGTGTTTTGTTGTTGTTGTTGTTGTTGTTGTTATGGTAACCTGCACTGTTACCATACTGTTGTTATGGTAACCTGCACTGTTTGTGTGCACGTGCACTGCCTGTGTGCACGTGTACACGTGTGCTAACTGTCTGCATGTGCCCTGCTTGTATACACGTGTGCTCACTGTCTGCACGTGCCCTGCTTGTATACACGTGTGCTCACTGTCTGCACGTGCCCTGCTTGTTGTTTCTTTTTTTGCTTCTGCTGAATGCGCCCATTTCGTGCTTTGTCAGATTGCTGGGAAAAGCTCCAAGACAGCAGGCTAATTGCATTCTGATTAGTTTATTTTGAACTTCTCAGCAGCTTCAGTCCTCCCATATGGAGTGTGGCATCAGAGACATCTCCTCACTGGTCCTGCTAAGCCTGCAGAAGACCTTCAGGAGTCAGATGATCTCTGTCATTGTATGTAGAGAGGCAAAATTCTCCAGATATGTTGGCTCATCTCTATCTGGAGAGGATTTCACATAGTCAGTACTGTATCTTTAATATGGTCATAGGAAATTGTGGTTCTTGACAATCACAGCTACTCGTGATGTTCCAGGAAAGTTGACTCTAAAAACTGAAACATACTGCTTCTGGCATGCATGATCACCCCCTACCCAAGCTTTTATATATATATATATATATGTATGTATGTATGTATGTATGTATGTATGTATGTATGTATACTGTACCTTGCAAACGCTGTAGATGTGCTACATTAAAAATCATCAATTGTCATCATCCATTCCTCCTCATGCGTCACTGCAGGAGCTGTTAACTGCATTACACTGGAGAAACCAGGAGAAGACTGATCGGTTTGTTGAACACCATCAAACCATCAGAATTAAGGATGTATCATGTCCAGTGGCAAGGCAAATGGGCATTACACTAATGACATATGTTGCTATGGCAGCAGTGAAATTAGGGAACTCAAAGAAAAATAATCTACGCTCTTGGAATTTTAGAACCAAAAGTTATGATGTTATGTTATGATTTAATGTTGTGATTTAAATATCACTCTTTTTTAATATAAACTGGCTCCTCCTTCTACACATTCAGAAGCTTGTCCAGCTGATGGACCTCTGTCCAAAACACCCTGATATATAAGTAAAAGAAAAATCTAAGTAAATGTGACCTTCACTACATTTTTAAATATCTCTACTCTCTTACTGCAGTTACTCACCTGGAATCATCTTTGGATATATATTCTTTTGAAGAAAGATAAAAGGGTACAACATTTGTCAGGGAGCTGCTAACTTTCTAACTTTGTTTGACAGATGATCTTTGATCGCCTTGGAGACCGCACCGCTGCAGACAGAGCAGAGACCAGTTATGTGTAACTTGGAAATAGAGGCAGTCTTACTTTCTGAATCTATCATACTTTTGAGCGATTATTTAAAATATGGTAGTACATTAATTTACAAGGTTAATATTGTGAGTATATATATATATATACATATACACACAATATTAACCTTGTAAATATTAATATATATACGTATATATATATACACACACACACACTATTACATTTTATCTTAGAACATTTTAACAGAAGGTCACATCAGTGCACATTTGAGGTATTTCATTCAACTCCCAATGTTGTTACAACCTGAATTGTCAAATATGGGAGAAGTACTGACATCCCTACAGGTGACCACTGAGTCCTGTGTTGTTAAGGGTACTGACATCCCTACAGGTGACCACTGAGTCCTGTGTTGTTAAGGGTACTGACATCACTATAGATGACCACTGATTCCTGTGTTGTTAAGGGTACTGACATCACTATAGATGACCACTGAGTCCTGTGTTGTTAAGCATAAAAAGTAGTATAAGTAGTTTGGTTTGTATACTTGTTTTAGTTAGTGTGACAAAAAGTAAACATTTTGTTTATTCAGAATTATGAGATCTGATGACGTAACTCACTACTTAAGTAGTCTTTTTATTACGTTCTTATTTTTTAAGTAATATTTTGCATGACTTCTTTTATGTACACCTGAGCAATTATTGTTAAAAGTAACAATACTTTTCCTTGAGTAAAGTCTTTAGCTACTCTAGCCACCTCTGGCTGGCACAGGGGAAGGCAGAGCTTCTTAGCAGTCATGACAATGTCAAGATAGAGAAGAGGAACCATTAGCCTTTGATCAGGCAAAGACTCCGTATTAATCTGCTCCCATCTGCTAGTTCTGCTAGCGTCTGAAAGGTTCATGTACATCTCTGACTTCATGAAAAATATGAAGGACAACACTAAAGTGTCTCCTTCTGGAAAAAATGCCATTTCTTAGTTATCTGACTTTCTAAACTCTCCTTATAGTGTGAAGAAAAGGCTTTGGAGTGAGCGCTCTCTGTGCAGCTTGGTACCTCTTCAGACAGGAACTGAGAAACAGTTCCATATCTAACCCTACATTTTTTAACTCACATTGTAAATTGGTAGCTAACAATACCTTGAAAAATGACACGATGTGATCTTCTGGGTTTCAGTGGTGTTCGATGGGATTAAAAACAATCAGGTCAAGCTTTGATGACCCAGGTGGGTCTTAACAACACATGGAGAATTGGAGTGTTACGATAGCATAAAGGTCAGGTGTCCATTAGTGACACAAATGCTTGGTGCTTGGAGGAATTCTGATCAGGACATTTGACATTTTAACCGTTGTCCATAACACGGAGCTCTTTTACTACCTGCTATGCTACATGTGTGCGGTGAAGGTCCATGTGACTTTCAGTCAGGTGTGAAGCCCTAAGAGATGATAGGGGCATTTGAGTAGCTGTTACTGCTGCAACAAGGTTTGACAGGACAAGTGTAATGAGAAACAGCACTAAAAATATAATGACAGGAGGGCTGTTCTTGGTTAGGAGACTCAAAAGTAATCTTAGCGCAGATGTGGAGGTGCTTTTAGCTATTTCTGACTGTTAGTAACAAATATATGTCCCAGGTAATCCAGATATCCACTATGTTTATCTGCGATTTATATTTCAAAATTTACTGAAATATTGATACTGTTCTAGATGGATTTATATTGCGCCTGCACGTTGTATAATACTGAGCTGGCGTTATGGAAAATTGGCTGATGTCTGTGCATAGGAATGACACCTTATCTGACAGGCTGTGTGATACTGTGTGTATGATTTAACTCCATTTCCCGTAGAAGAGAACCTCCCTAAAGACACCATGGCACTGAGTGAGAGCGAACAACATATCTAAACCAGTCCCAGCGGCAGACCTGAGCATAATCGGTCTCCCAAGACTCCATCCTGGGATGTACTCAAGATTTCTATTGAAGGGATTTCAGCAGTGTGACAGAGAAGGTGACATCAGACAATGGCTGCTCTTTGGTGTCATATTGAATTCTGTAGGTATTTCTCAGCTGGGCTTGAAGTCCTCAGTTTAAAGAATGCCTTTGGTATTGAGTCAGTGTGCAAGCAATGCTTAAAAAAAACAAAAGAAAAACAAATCCTGAATAGGTGAGTCATTGTTTACATTTGCCAGGATGTAAATAGATAGAGAAAGACAGACACTATAGTGAGTCAAGTATAACTCCTTAAAATATATATTTTCAGTAAAATCAAGACTTTAACACTTGATTATACTTCATATTTGAAAAAGGAGAAAGAGAGAAAATGCTGAAATGCCTAAAGACAAGTTCTGAGTGACACTGTATGTTTGTGTATGGCAAGTTTTCTTTTGGTCAAAGCACATTGTATTTTATTGCTTCAGGCAGGAAAAAAACAATATACTCATTCCTTCAACAGATGGCAAGTGAACATTTTAGCAGCAGATTTTATTTAGGCTTCTGTAGATAACTGATGCAACAGTGATACATTTTTTTATTGTTAAATCCACTTTAATGGCTTATAAAAGTCTACTGAGTATGAAGTAACTGGAAACCTTTCATTGTATATCTTGATTCCAATATATCCCTTCAGCAAACATACTGGGTACTTTATAGTGAAGTAAACCATTATGTTTCTGGTCAGATGCAGTGAGTTCTGTACAGAAAGCATCTGGCCCTATGGATTCCAGACACAGTGACCTTTTTGTTATCATCTCCTTCATCTGCCCTCGGCTGCCAGCGGGGGTGCCGGTGAGTGACTTACTCATTAGAGTTAATGCTTCCAGCAGGAACCCATGGAGTACAGCAGGTCGCAGGACCAGCGCTGCATGGAGCTCATAGCCAAGAGAAGTCAGCGCAGACCTATAAGGAATCCAACTGAGCCAGGCGCTGCATGACCTTGGAGGAGATGTCCATGCCTCTTCTGGTTTCTCATCACATGTTCACCGACACCTGCCCCGAATCACAACAAGGGAAGCTGATTAGGTTTTTGAGATTGAGTGCAGTGTTTGGTCAAACCAAGTCCAAAACGAAGGACATTCAATTGGAAAGGAAAAGTAAACTAGCAGTAGTGTGACATCGGCCATGGTGTGAGTAACAAGGAAATTGGGCATGTTTGGTTTCTTTAACTGTTTGTCTCAGCAATAAGGAAGGAGCTAAGGAAGACTGACCCAGAACCGTAAAGGCATCAACTCCGCCACCGCGTCTGATTCCCTATTCAGTGTGTCAAGCAGACCAGGGCTTGGGGTGGGAAATAGCGATATCTACAGTCTGCCGTTCCAACTTGTCCATGTTGACAGGCACGGAAATGGAGCAGCTGCCTGCCCTGCAAGACAATTCCACCTGGGCCTCACCTGTGGGGTCCACGGGTAAACAGGCCTTCCTCCTGCCAATCAAGCCAACAGCCTCTCCATCTCTCCTGGCAGATCAGCAGCACTATCCCTGCCTCTCTTTGTCATGTGCTGGCCTGGGCAGTTCCGCTGACTACAGCAGAAATCCATCGCTCGTGCACGTACAGGTAACCCATGGTAACCCATCCTCTGCCTGCCTATAGCTTACAAATAAATTATTCCTGAACCTGAGCCCATTAGATGGAAGACAGTTGATTCATGGGAGATCTTGCAGTCACGGTCGAGCTGTTTGTTTATTTTGTTTTCGAAGCTTTTTGCTTTTTTTTTTTTCTTCTTAAACATGCACTTTAATGAGGGAAAGGTGGTGGGAGGAGACATTTGAGAAAGTGCTTTCAAAAGAAGCAGGAGATATGGTGTTAACTACTGGTCCATGTAAATTAATGTAAATTCCTACCTCCAGCAGCCTTAATAACCCTAGGATATGGTTTGGAAAGTGAATTAGGCCTAGCATCTAAGTAAAAGCAGTTTATTGGGAAAATTCAGCACATAAATATTGCTCAGTTTGATTATTGGATTAAGGTTGGAACAGCTAGAGGCACATTCTCTGAGAAGCAAAAAAGATTAAAGTAGTCTACAACTAGACAATTCATTATTATCATAGTGTGTACGTTTCTAGTAAGCACATAACAAATAAATTGTTGCAATTATGTATTTGATGTAATTGTCAAATGAGAAATACATATTTAAATACCATACATCAGGCAATTGTTTATGTTTAGTAATTGTTTGTGTAATTGTCTATGTTCATTATAATTAGTAACTTTCATAATACATAGAGTATTAAGGGAGAAATTCTAACCATTAGACTAAACCTCTGAACTTCAAAATTTAATTTAAATTTAACAGGTGTATAGGAGTTTTTGTCTAACCTATTTCTGCATTTTAGGCTCATCTAAAATGTAACAAGGATAAACCAAGTTATTTATCTAATATTACCTTAGAGATGAGAATGTGATGGGTCTGAGTGTTGGGTGCATCCACAGGCGGCTGTCTTAACCTTTCAAGCATTGGAGATTTTTTATTTGAGCTGTTCTGCAGGACAGAGACAGACCATGATTCATGATTGTTTTGTTTGTTTGGTGCTTCACACCATATCTTCCATCCACATATATAATAGTCTCCAAAGGTCTTAGGAACTCCCCCTCCAAAAAAAAATTCTGTTTATTTGACCAGTAAGTCTATATTTGTTCTAAAACTCCACATAACACATTAATAAACACTAATACATCATTAATGCATACAAATATCCGTACGATAAAAAAGATATCGTGTGTGCATGTTTTCCATCAAGTTATTGATATATTGTAAGATAACCAGAAGAACATGGGTTTAGTTTCTAACCCTCTCCTCAAAGTATGTCCTGCAGAAACACTTTCCTCACAATAAATAACATGCAAAGCACCACTCTAATCCAGTTCTCACACCGTGGACACAGAAAGGAACAAAAAACAACGTCCAAAGAGGAAGCAGTGTAGAATGCATAATGGCCCTCATAAATGGCTTTAAATATAACTTCCTTGGCTTGACTAAGACTTCTGCATGAAGCTGTACATCCATCTATATATTTCTGGATCTTCATGGGCATCTTAAATTACTGGAACTTGAATCTCCGTTCTCCCCCAGAGCTTCAACGTGATTATGAATTCTTCTTGGATTACAAAATCATGCCTTCACAGTTGCTTAGGAGCTTGCTAGAGCCTTAATATTAATGGGCAGCACCAGGTATTTTAATGGCAGCTTTTACCTTTGTGCTGCCCCTGCAACCAATGAATTTGCCTGCAACCAATGAATTTTTGAGTGAAAATGAGTGGCTTGACATTGCATGACATTCATTTGTTTTATGCAGAGAAAATTATGCATACATGTGTTTAAAACAGCATGGCATTTGAATGTTCAGTGAGTCTGTGCATAGCCCAGATGGAGAAGCAATCAAAGGAAACACACTGAAGCACGTTGAATTGTGCTCAGTTTCACATGCAGGAAAGCTGAACTCTTAACGTTTTACGAGAGAAAAAGTCCTAGTAGATCCACTATCTTTCTTTCTTATGACTGATCGAACTGCTAAGTTAAACTCATGAAGATGATGGCACAATTGAGTCACAGCCTATGGATGTCACTGTTAACGTACAGGCTGGAACCCCAGTCGTTTTGAAGTTAGTGTGGAGCGGATCTCTCCCACTCTCCCAGAGTGGTAATATAAGCCATGACTTACAACATGGCTCACCGAGCTTCTTTTTATTGAGCAGCAAAACAGCAAGAGCACAGTCCTGACAGAAATAACATTTATTTATTTATCATTTGCTGCATGATAACACAAATTAAACTGTAAGATTACAGTCTTAGTGCCTGTGCTTTATAGCTGTTAACACATCAGCTTTGTTATTCACACATCCAACAAACACTAACACATCCAACAAATACTAAACACACATAACACGTCCAACAAACACATCCATCATACCCAACAAACACTAACACACACACACAACATATCTAACAAACACATACATCACATCCAAGAAACTTCCCTATGACCTGAATATTTAATGTATAGAGCTTGTTTTTGCAATAATTCTATATCCAATAACCTTCTAAATCAGTCTTCATGTCACTTTTGCAATTCTTACTGTCAGCAGTCTTACTGTACAGCAATTTCTTTATGCATGTAAAAGGATCTTTTGGATATAAACACTTTCAAGCAGTTTTTCACACTTATAAACTTGACTAGTGGTGGGTAAGATGTTGCTAATAACATTTAGGTACTGTGTGACCTTGTCTCATAACCCTGAGTTACTGTAAGGAGGTGGCCAGACCGCCGGGGCAAACAGTGGTTGCAAACCCCGGTAGACGGTGCCCCTAACTAGGAGAGTGACTCTCCTAGAGGGACTCAAACGCTGACGAGAGGGAGCAAGGAAGGGGAGCACAAAAATGGAGAAAAAGCAACCAAACCAGGACAACCAGGACTTGGACCAGGGATATAGGCAGCAGGAAAGGAAGGGTCAACACACTGTGCTACTTGGGAACTAAAAAAATGGTGTGAGGACAACTGATGGCAGGGATTATAAAAGATAGGGCTTGGTGAAGATGTGAGGGAGGCAGCTGGCTCATCCAATCAGACAGGATGGGTTTACAGGTGGCCCAGCCCCCACTCACAACCACTCGAGATAAAGAATTTAAACTAAATGAGAGGCCTACTTGGTTCACCAGGTCCGAAAGTCGAACCTGGGTCTGCACTAGACTGTAGGTCACAACTGCAACCTCCAAGTCTGGAACAGACAGAGGGACAAACAATTGAAAATAATGGGGATAATTTTCTCCAGAAAAAAAAACTATAAACAAACAAGAGAGAAGATTGTCTCTTAGAAAACAGAAGAACTCGAGACAACCAACACCCTCAAGTCAATACCACTTCACAAAGAATGAGCTTTGCCAGGCTGCTTATATAGGGTAGGGTCACCTGAGGGGAATCAGGCTCAGTGATTCCTGGCTTGTTGCCTCCCTCTTGCTGGCATTGCAAGCCACCCGTTACAGTTACTGTATAACCATGCTGAAAATAGAATGTATTTGAATTTGAAATTGCTATTTGAAATTGCAACCTATCACAGTAATAATGCACATAATATATATGTGTACATAATATATGTCAGCCATTTTGTAGCATTGTTCTAAATCTCACACGTTCATTTCATTCCCTGCATAGTTCACTATTAGATGAACTATTGATCACCCATAAAGCATCACAGAATGTAGTGTACAGATAATGTACACTAGAACTTCCAGTAAACCATTGTGCTTGTGTTTGTGCTTGTGTTTTACTACGCACAAAGAAGTTGTTTTGTAGTGACACATCCCAGAGTGGCAGTTATCACTAAATCTATGAGAAAACCATTAGAAAAAAACTAAACATACAGTTTATGACTTATTTTCAACTCTGCATGTAAACATTATAATTAGAGCATATGTTTTCCAAAATTAGCAGTAGGCTAATTTACCGTTCAGCAGTTCATATGTTAGTCATGTTTGATTTTATTTGTTTATGTGACAGAATATGTCACTCAAATGTCAGTCACTTTTTTATAAAGTATCTTTCGTCCACTAGTCAGTTCACTAGATATCAAACACTATACAGTGAATAGTGAATATGTGCATAAGCGAACCATTCTGAACGCAGCTTGACTATTGCTACACCTAGTTTCTGTGTAACAATGCACACACAATAAAACAAATGCACACTGGCGCTTAAAGGAAATGTTTAATTTGACAGACACAGGTGAATATATTTTTGTTGGAACCCAGGGAGTTTTTCTTACATCTATGTGGCTCATGATATTTTGGTCTCAGTTAAAATAAGAATCTGCAGTAATGACCCAATACCTGTTCTGACATGGGAAGACCCATTTTTCTAAACCTGCGTCCATCATAGTTGTTACTCTGATCCCACGCTGTGACACTGTTGTGACTCTTTACATTTTACCTCCGGGTCATATCTAATCATGTGATGTGCACAGCACGTCTATTTACAGGGTTTTTTTGGCTGCAGCTTCCAGATGGAAATGTATTTTTTAGTGTTGTGACTGCTTGTAACTGCTAAGGACTGTGTAGTTTAGAGCAATGTATCAAGTCATTAGAACTTATGAGTACCAGGTCTGTATTTATGTTCACAGGCTGTAAAAAAGAATTAGAAAATATTAATATGCCTGCTTTTTAAATCCAGGTCTTCTGTAAGAGCAAAACTATATAACTGGATCACTAAAACTATCTCAAACTATATCACTGGATCACTAAAACGATCAGAAATGGATCATCACAGATTTGTTGTAAATTTGTTGTAAATGCAGATTTATTTATTTATAAATGCAATAAAATAATTACCATAAAAAAAAGATGGAGAAGAATGGTTGAAAAAATGGTGCCATGACAACTAAAGAGCAGTCAGCTGTGTAGCACTGTACACCAGCCTCTGTAGACACGTCTGTTACTGACACGCGGACCTCATATATAGCAACGAGTGCTTCTCCTCTGGAGAAATATGATTGTATGACTATATCCATTTATATTTCAGAAGATGGTTCAGAGTAATGTCCTTGGAATCAAATAACCTACACCATATATCAACCAGTGTCGTCTTTCATAGTAGCAGTCCAGTCCAAATCTATATACCAGAGCAGACATCACTGTATCATGGCTTGAAATGGAATTCCAAAAGCTATATTTCCCCACACCCTCTCCAAGTCATATCAAAGCAGGTATATTTGCTCAACCTTCACAGGCACAATTTTGCAGTTTTAATATAGATGATTAGTTTCATCCACGTGGCTGGTGAGTGGAGGAAGTGAATTTGTGGAAGCCTGTGGATGTCTGCCATTTTCATTCTAGAGAACTACTGCTCATGAAGGTTAGATCTCGCAGATGTCTCCTTAAAACCTTCAACTAATGGTGGCCATGACATCATAATGAACATGACCGTCCACTGCAGTTTGAGCCCCAAACATGACAAGGTCACTATACAGGAAATGCTATGTGTCACTATGCAGGAACACCACTCGTGTCCACGCAATGCTTGACTGACACCACGGAAATGCAAATTACAAAGACCCTCAAGTTAAAACAAGTCAAATCAACCCAGGCAGTCCGGACTGTTATAACAAGAGTTAGGACATCAGCATTGGGCAGGAAATGACAAGATCCAGGGTGTTAATCACTCTGAAGGGCACTCCCTGCTCTTCTTTGCAGTGCAGCCTAGCCCCTATTATAACAGACCTGCTGGGTTCCACACACTGCAGCCCCTGCGCAGGAGCTCTGGAAGCCCCACTTCTGCTGCGTTTAAACCATCACCAAAATCCACAATGACTACCTTTTCTTTCTAGTTCTTTTCTACTGAGCGTCAATGTATAATTCATCACTAGCAACATACAAGGCAAAGTGTTTGCTGTGAGCGGACTCCTCTTTTTTTGTTTTAAATTGTATGGATTTTTTTTTTTTCGTGAGTGAAGACCTGTGCTGAAAGCCAGAGAAAGGTCTGGGACCAGAAGAGTTGAAAGGAGCACATGGAGCACTTGTGCCTTTAAAAGACTTTCCACACAGAGCAGACGTGCACATCAAAACCAGGCGAGTCCCACCTGCATCTGTCACTCTTTTTCACCGGGGCCACAAAAGCAGTTTATTTTGATTATTCTCTACACACTTCCTCTCACCTCCACTACACCCGATCCACATGACATACACACAATGCAGATGGTTTATTCGGCAGAAATGGACCCAGCAATTGTTTGTTTATTTATTTATTTCTGTTTAACCACTGTGGTTTTGTCCATTAGTGAAAAGAGGAGAAGAATATAAAGTCCACAGGCAGGGCATGCGGCCTCAGCTTAATATAACAGTGGTTTTATTCTAATCTGACTCCACAGACATTTGTCTGCCTTTACCCAAAGCACAATAATGTCTATCGTTGACAAGCTTGCTTTGTTCAGTTTAGCTGAAAGTTCTGATAGTTATGTTATAGTTATGTGATAGATGTAATAGTCGTGTGGTAGATGTGATAATAATATGGCAGATGTGATGTATTATATATGTTATATATGTGATAGGTGTGTGATGGTTATGTGATAGATGTGATAGTTCTTTCTTTTATTTGCATTAACAGGATGCTGAGATGTAACAGGTTTAGCAGTAAACCATGCAACTACACAAATATTAAATTGGTAGAATTTTTCAGACATAAACTGAAATTATGATTGCATTTTAAATACAGTTTAAATATAAACTTGAACAATTGGAAACTGTTAGAAGTCATCCCACAAGGTATGCAAGGGCATTTTACGTGCACTCTGCTTCAAACTCAGGCGGAGCAATTACCTTTAGAAATGTTGTGTGTCATGGACTACCATGCACAAACAGATTTGTAGGCCCCATGCCATGAACAGCCCATCTTTCTTTTGTGCACTTACTGCCAGGGGCGTTTTGTTTAGGTGCTTTGGCACACAGCACCTGGCTGAGTGATTGGCTCTCTACACAGGTGCATATGTAGACATTGTTTGCAGGCGAGTGGAGCAGCACCCTGTGAAACCCCTCAGACCACAATGCCAAACCCTAAGCATTTTTCTTTCTTTCTTTCTTTCTTTCTTTCTTTCTTTCTTTCTTTCTTTCACATGGCTCTGCTCTTGCATCTCGCTGGCTCTCTGAGAACATTCTCCTCATACGATTGGATTACTGCAAGCTCACTGATCACTGAAGAAGCAAACGGAGTGGGCGACTTCAGACCTGACTTTCAAAGCAATCACACTCCTGGCGATTGGATTCGAGCGTGGCTGCCATCACCGGGCCCCAGTGTGTTCAAAACGGGACCCTGCCATCTTCTTTGTATCTCACACCGAGGTTAACTCGGGGGAACAAGTGTCCACGACAGCTGTGGAGATCACCGGCAGCTCTGCTTCACACGTGCCACCAATATTGTTCGGGCTCCTCTCCGGACCGCAAAACATCCATCGCCGGCCCAGTCTTTAATTACTTATTTATTTTCACCTGTGGCTCTGCCATGCTACAGCACAGTGTGAATTGAAAGAGTACATACAACATGTCCAAAAACGATCCAGAACTAGGCTGTGCCAGAGGGTGCCGACCAAATGTTCTGTGTTCCAATATATCAGTGATTTATGGACTGTACCACTGTACCGCAGGGAAAAAAGTGGCATGACTCACATGAAACAGAATGAGTGATATTAGAACACCTTCATAGAGCAGCGAGCAGGGACATTTAAATAATTATTTGACCTAAAATTAGCAACCTGGATGATAATGTATGAAATTGGGGGGTAAACAAGTTTTTCACAGGGCGCTGGCCTGTGAAATTTTAAGCAATCAAGGCTTAGCTTTAAGGGTAAAAAAAAAAGTTTGCTTAAGCTTGTTTGTAAATATATGGTAAAGGTTTAGAAAACTCATTTTTGAATGCAAAAATTTATTTAATTTGTACTCTTTTCTTAATTCTAATTTGTTTTCTTTTCTTAAGATTGTATTTTTTTTTTTTACCTGTTAACAGGTACTATTTTATTTATATATTCATTTTGTTATTTTCTAGTTGTTCTGGTCTCTTTGCATAATAAACAATACATCCTACTGACAGGGGGCAGATGATGTTAGGAAAGACATTTTTGTGGTGGTATGACTTCATGTTCTTTCAGAGGCAGCAGAGAACGCAGGCAGCATCCGAATGCCCAAGTTTATGGGACGGGATGTAACAGAGTGTTTTTTTAGCCTGTTAAGAGTAATTGTGATGACAACCATACAGCTGTTGCGTGGTTATCATCACAGTTTCATTGTTAATGGAAGGTTGTTCAGTTCTAAGAACATTCCAGATTTATTCGAGCAGAGAGTGTAGGTGCTCACTACCAGCCTAACAATTAACTAGCATCTTCTCCACCAATCACTTTACTTCTTTCATACACTTTTATAAGCTCCATTGAGTAGAATGGCCTATCAGGAGCGAGCACATGTATGTTTATGTCTTACTTTGTGCTGCTCTGAAAGTGCCAGGTAGCCTGAAATTTGCATATGCTCACATTACCAAATTCAGGGTTAAAGGTTACCATGGTTATCAGTGATGATAACATGCACTGGCAGGCAGTATTAGAACTGTAATTATCAAGCATTCTATTACATTACCCCCTTGTAGTTATTCTGAACTTAAATTTAGTTGCAGCAGCTAGGAGAATTTTTTTTAAATGATTGCATCATGTTTAAACTTTGTCCTTAGGATTCTTCTCATCATATATATATATATATATATATATATATATATATACTTGTAATTGTACTTGTATGATTGTTTCATTTCTTCATCTTCTGCACATTGTGAGGTATTCAGGGTTCAAAGCTAGACAAAACAAGTTCCAAGGTCAGGTAGAGATCAGTCAGCTGTATATATACCAGCACAGAAAGGGTCCTTGAACACCTGACACTTCCTGAATAAAACAGGGCGAGAAGAAAAGAAACAGAAACAAGGCTAACTTAACCTTACATAGAAACTGATCTGACACGTGCTGCCTTGAGATGTCAGACTTCATTAGGACTTAGTTATCCAGGAGAATCTTTTAGAGCCCAGACCTCAAAATCATCTCTGTTTTTAGAGCAGCCTGTGGTATTTCCACAGTTTACGCATGATGGCAGGTGTTTTGAGCTTTTTGAATTTCAATGAGCACTGGTATCTTTTCTTCACAGCTGCTGTGAGATAAAGCCTTTACATTTTTTTTCAAAACAGCTCTAACGAGAGTTAAGATAAAGTTTCGACCTCAGTGATGTGCCTTAAAGCAAAATCGGGTTTTGCCTCGTCTTAAAAACTGTGGCCCTTTCCAGATTCCTTACAATATCAAAGTGTTTATAATTAGGTGACATTTTTATTCAGGATATTTTGGCTGTCAAAATGTCAATTTCATCCTGTTTCATTGTAAACAAGAAACATGAGCATCCATGTTTCTGTGTAAGATTAGCTTTTAATTGTATTTGTAAAGCATATTTCGATCAAATACTGTAGGTTACTGGAGATGTACCTTTCAGCAGTATTTTCTTTCCTTAATTTGATATCTACATTGCTTCTTTTAGTGGCACATACTTCAGCAGTGTATTAAGAAGTATACATGCTAATATACATACATTACATGCTAATATGCATACATTACATGCAGTACATGGTTTCATAGTTGTTTCCTCCAGTTTCCATGGTGTTCATGCCACGTAGCCTTGTGTTTGCTTTGTTTTAGTCTCTGTCTTATTTGTGCTTTGTACATCCACACACTTCATTGTCTGCATCTGTGTCTTGTTTGGACCAAAATCTACCTGTGTACTGATGCTCCCTTCCCGACTATAAGTTTTTATTTCTAGTTTTTGCTTCCCTGTTATTTTTGTAATGTTTTGGGCTACCATGGTCTTTATGTATTGTTTATCTGCATTTTGGCTTTATGTTATGGGGCTTTTATTTTGACAGTGGCTATGGAGTTGTCCTAAATAAACATTGCTTAGCAATCCATTTGCATCATGCATCAGTGTGCTCCCATTCACAGTATCTGTATTATAATCACATTAAACAAGAGGGTTGGATCTAATAGTGTTATTCAGATAGTACACACTGTAGTTTTCTACTGCACAACAACAGCCTGCTAATAGACAAAAACCCTCCCCACACCTGATCGCATGCATTTTGCAGCTGAGCCTGGTAGGATGCCCTGCAAGCCTTTGCCTTAGAGAGACAGTGATTTTTGCGTGTCTGTTTGCATTTCTGTCTATTACCTTATTTAACATGAAACAAATAGGATTGTTAGGGTGATTCATGCAGCCAGACCCTCTTCTGCTTTGAGTTACACATGACTAATGCTGTTTTATCCACGCATAATGAAGATTCTTATCATTTTGTGCCACATTGCATGAATCAGGCTTGCATTATTTCTTGTGTAAATCTGTTATTTCACACTCATAATGCAGTCTTTTTTTAACAGTGGGATGGAGGTGCTTTTCTTGGCTTTGACTGAGCCCAGACGTATTCGAGGTTGACTGGAAGCTATGCCTTAGCAGCGCTGGTGTCTCCAGAAAGCTCACCAAACAACCTCACAACTGTATCCTGACCAACAGATTATCATGAGCAGGGTTAACAAGTCCAGAACAGCCTGTAGTACATACAGCCTGAAGAGCACATTGGTGGGTTTCTAAGCAGTCCTATTATCTCTGCTGTTGTCATGAAAAGTCATCTATGGCAACTTGTCTTCACATTGTTAAGAGGTGTTATGTGGAAAACTGGTGAACCACTGGAAGAACGATATCAGAAGAAATGTTATGTGAATAATGGTGAACTATAAACCTGCACTTGGAGCTGACTTTCTTCTGTGGTGTAGGTTAATTTTATTCTCGTAAATATGTCCAGGAGCTCAGTGATGAACATTTAGAACTAAATGGGTGGAGGTGAACCTGTAACTTTTATGCCTTACTAACTGCACGACCTCCCATGGATTTGTTCTCTGGAAAATTAGAATTATCAGTCCTGCTTTTTTTATGTGATTAGAATAAAATAAGAGGGACACTCATCCCAATATTTCAACATTTGAGTTTAGTGCGTGTTTAGTGTAGTATTGTGCATAACACTAGCAAGGTATCCCAAATGTCTTCTCTCTCTATTTGCACTCTATGCTTTTCTTTACCCAGGATTCTGAGTAAGGTCTGTGCTACTCAGCTAAACCGGTAACGATGCTGCTGCCTCACTGTATTGTTCGGCACGCTTTGATGCCGCTGGTGCTCTTTTATATGTGGGCTTTCAAAAAGGCTGGAGAAATGCCACAGCAATGCTCCCAGAATCCTAATGTTCTCTGCATTTCCGCATCGAAGCACTGCCTGAGGAGAGTTCAGATCACTCCAAGGTCGTTGCTGAAAGCAACGTAGCTCTGAGGGGAGATTAGCAGATTGTGAACGAAATGTTCGACTTGCGTGAAAACAGCTATGATGAGCTTCTGTAAACACGGCCCTTAACTTATACTCAGCACAGCAGTTTGATTAAAATACCCTCATGTACATCTGCTGGCTGTGAAGTCATGATGAGGGGAATGGAAATGAACTAATATGTGCAACTGTCCACATTATGACAGTTCAAACATATCACATATCAAAGCTATTTAAATAATCGAGGCTTTTGAGCTATGCCATGGGACTTAGGTAGGAGGGACATGGCTAGAAAGTGCACTTAGTGATTCTGCCCCCCCCAGATTAGAAAAAGCAGCACTGTCCTCAACTCCCTGTGTAATAAGGTACCCCCTTCCTGTTCTCCTCTGCTGCCCGGAGCCAATAATGAGACTGTCAGTTTGATTTAGGTGATCCATGGTAGAGTTTTGAACGGGTCTCAAATTCGTAATTATTCATAAATCAGAAACAATGAAAAGTAAATCGATGTGTTAACAGTGGTGTGGTATTCCTGAGCTGGAGGTCTTAGAATTCTCCTCAGCACATGTGATTAGAGGAAAGAAAGAGAGTGGTGATAGTCAGATGATCCATAAACATAATGCAGACAGTGTTTGAGCACAGTAATCGCTGATAGTTTCTTTGCTTTGGAATTACGTTAAGCTTCTGATATTGCTTTAGCTTGAATTTGTGTGGCTTTGGAGGCTTCTGTCTGTCTGCCCCTTTGATTTTAAGGCCAGAAAAATGGCTCGTGTTTATGAATTATGGCAACAGGGAGATTTTTCTAGCCTGATCAATCAGTGCTAAAACACGTCATCACAGCAGACCTGTCTTGGCAGCAACAGTGGTGTACAAGTGGGGTGGGTGGAGCTATTCATTACTCCATCCATGACATGCGCCAGAACAGTCGACTGTTTGCCTCCGATGTCCTTCAAGAAGAAACAACAGCGACATGATGGTGGAGCCTCAGTAAGGAATGGCTGGGAGCTGCTGCCAGCTCAGCCTAGGCAGTGATGGATGTAACACACTGTGGATCCTGCCAGGGCCCTGGGAGGGCCGCAGGAGCATCGCCACAACGGTGGCACATGGCACAAACACAGCGGCACACCATCTGATCGCACTCCTGTCCAGCCTGGAGCACAGACACAGCAGCATGGCATCCCTTCACACTTCAGACCAGCCTCCAGCTCTTAGAGTCCCATGCATTCACGATCCAATCAGAGTACTGTCTGGCAGAGTTCGACGAGGTGGAACAAGCGTTCCTCTAATGAACTGGTGGGTTGCGTACATATGTAGATATAAAAAAATAAATAAATATGTTGCATGAAAAGTTCTCATTTCAGCACAAGCTGTCATTTATCTCTCTCTATTTCGGCAGTGTTGCAGTTTGTGGATGTGGGAAATACACTAACAGATGCCATGTATCAACAGAAGTGTGCAGTGGAAGATGAAAAATTCATTGGTTTTCCTGGCTTTTCGTGGATGAACAAACTCCTGACCATCCCCAGAGAACTCCCTGCCCGCATCTTCAACCTACATTTTTTTTTTTTTAGTTTTGGACCTTCTGTGCCCTTGCTCCAGGCAAGTGATGCATGAAGGTTTAACTCTGATTCTCCTTTGTTTGCAGCTGTTTGCAAACAAAGGGCAGAGTAACAGCTCCTCCTACCAGTGGCAAAGATGGGGACGATGTTAGCCAGGAGTGCTGTCCACCTGTCCAAATGAATATTCCTCAGACCACGGTCCTCCTGAACCAGCGGTAGTGGCTGTAATGAGAGCTCTGGCTGCCTGAGATCAAAGGGTCACTGTGGGTCTCTCATGCTTTCATTAAAATTCTTAATCCATTGTGGTAATTGCAGTGAATCTGGGTTCTGCACTTTGTTCCTCTAAGGTCTGACAATTTGTTACCTTTGAGCTGGAAACATGATACATTACATTATTAGAATGTCATTAGTGCTCAGTATGTTTGTACAGTGCATACTGCATGGAGTTGAAACATGAAGGCTAAAAAATAGCACCTTACTAATGAGGGTCTACAGAACAGCCTTTTATTCCTCACGAGACACAGCACTATTTCAGACCAGGGTTATGCCCCGGGTCACATATGACTTTTGGAAACAAAGAAAAGACAAGTTTATATGTGATACCCAAACTGAAGACCAAGATCAATCACACATACCGAATAGATTTATATCTGCTCTAATATTGATAAGGACTCTTTCTGGATTCATTGACACAAACAGGTAAAAGGTTGCAACTTTTTCAGAGCTGAGTTTTCAGACACTGACCAAGTCCTAAGATAATATTCCCTTTCCTGACAGGATGGCTCACCACCTGCTGCCCAGAGAGCCCAGGCCCGCTTCAAGCAGACTAGAGAGCCTCTCCTCACTGGTCAAATAAGCAACAGTGGAGATATGGTCAGGCATGCTGGGGTCCCTTCGAGGGCATCGTGGCTTGGCCTGTCCAGGGCAGGGGTGGAGCTACACGCTGCATGAGGATGGCTTGTTCTTCATTATTACAGAGAAGGGAATACATCTGGTCTACCAGTAAATCAGAAAGATGGCCGACAAGAAATGATAATGGCTATAGATAAAAGGTAATTTTGTTTCAAAATGCTGCAGCACAGAGTACAGAGAGATGTGGACCACCCAGTGGGAGTGTGTCTCTAGAATCATAAAGGACGCTACGCTGGCTGATCCATTTTATTCTGTAACCTTAAGTAACCTTGTGGGGGGGAGAGAAGAAGACAACAGGCAGGAAGAGTGATGGCTGCATGACACTGCAAGAGATACGGATGGAGATCATGGCAGAAAGTAGTGTTGCACAAGGAAGGACAGAGACCAGACAGATGCATTAGTTTAATTCACTTTGGGAACAGGTCGGCCACTGGGAATGCTAAGATCTAGCCCATCTGTAGATGGCATGAAGAGAGCAGCCCTGAGGATGGACTGTTCTGGCTCTGCCCCTGGCCCCCTTCTGCCCTGCCCGCCCCCTCCAAAATCAAAGCTTCTGCCGTATTTGAAATTAGAATGAACATGCTTAAAATGTCTACACCGAGCACGACCTCAGTCATACGTGGACATGAACATCGATTCCGGGTTGCTCCTGCTTCTTTTCTCACTCGTGTAAGACGAAGTTTATTGATCACCTGTCTTCACCCTGGACACAGAGCGCAAGAGACCTTTGGTCAACCTGATGGAGCTAAATAGCTGAACTTTCGCATGCTCTCGGATAAAAAACCATCAGCTTGCCTGGAGAGCAGCAGGCATCAGCTTTGCCCTCCACCCTTTGGCCTAAAGGCTGATGGACGAGGAGCTGTGGGGAGAAAGTAAATATGCATCAGTCCTGCACTGCATCCATAAATCTCAGTCAGACCTCAACAACGGGAATAATATTTACTCTCCAGCTTTAGAAACCCTGTCTGGCTTTGCAGGGAACCCATCCGTTACCTTACTGGCAGGAAGGAAAGTGCTGGTGACATCTTGGAGCCAGGACAGCATTCTTCCATGTGTACCTCATTAGCAATATTTCTTTCGAAACTCAGTGGCAAATATTTTGCTTGTTTGTTTGTTTTTTTATGCTTGCAGAGAGTTTTACAAATGATGCATGTATCATGAGACCTTGAGGTTGTCTGTGCTATGGTGATGCTCACGGCTCAGGTGTTTGTTTGTGTGTGTGTGTGTGTGTGTTTATGTGTATGTTAGGTGTGTGTGGGCTACAACATGGTTTTGTCTGTTGCAACCCCTAATTCCACATGGCAGGATAACACAAGGTCAGGATACAAAAAAATTTTCTGAGGGAGAGAGGTACTGAGAATGGTGTAATAAGTTGATTGTCCTATGGCCATTGGAAAAATGTCAGTGAGTGGAGAAGACCACAGAAAATCAGGGAAATGTGTGTGTGTGTGTGTGTGTGTCCAGTTAAATCTAAAACAAAGATTTAATATAGTCTTAATCTAAATCAGACTGTCAATAGAGATTTTCTGATAGAAATGTGCTGCATCTCTGGGTGAAGCTTAATCTATGTCTGGAAGAACAGCCCTCTCAGGCAGATCAGAGGCGGTTTGATAACTTACTGCTTGGATTCAATTCACTTGCTGCTTTTTAGATGCCGTTCTAATCACAGAACAAGCAGTATTTTTGGGATACAATTCTAAACACAGGACTAGTGGTATTTTTGGATGTCATTCAGCAGTTACACTTATTTTTATCTTTTACACATTACAAGAAAAATCATATATTATATATAGACATAAATGAAAGAAACATTAT
>JAOXYF010000007.1:21186375-21198450 GCA_028565775.1 Sternarchorhynchus goeldii
TAATGAAGATTGGCCACCAGGCTGGTCCAATTTAGCCATGAAACCTCCCACACTAAAATGACAGGTGTTTCAGTTTCCTTGTCCAACCCCTGTATATAGCGTGTTTCTTAGTGCATGTGAAAAAACTACTAGCTGTATCTCTCATACCAGTAGAACCAGCTGTACTTCTTACTCCAACACACTCTGGCACTGCTGTGTTCAGAATGATTAAGCACCTAAAAATTATTCAGTTATAAATTGTACAGCTATAAAATGAACCTATAAGATAAGTCTATCATAAAGTGTCCAGTGAGAATGGATGTTTCTAAAAAAAAACTGGGCAGTAAGTGTTTCCTGTCTGATAGTTTTGTAGCTTTGACTGTCATAATATACACACATCCAGATCACACCCTTCGTATGCCTTATTTAACACTGTTTAAGGAAGTCAGGTTATCTCACTCTGCTGGGACACAGACGTGAGTTGGAGTGAGAGTAACTACAAATGTAGTGATAACAGTGTAGATCCAAAACATGACCAATAATGGGGTGTGCAGCTGAGTGGTCTTTATAGGGGGTGAGTGGTCTTTATGGGGGTGAGTGATCTTTATAGGGGGTGAGTGGTCTTTATAGGGGGCATAAAACCCACTAGTCACAGTGAAGTGACAGAATACATCTGTACAGAGTGTCACAAGGAAGCAAAACACAAAACGTGTGAAAAGAGAAACAAAAAAAGGACCACATGGGTGGAGCCCCACCACATGGAGATGGATGCTAGGGTGGAGCCCCACCACATGGAGATGGATGCTAGGGTGGAGCCCCACCACATGAAGATGGATGCTAGGGTGGAGCCCCACCACATGGAGATGGATGCTTGCAAGGGAGTACCTTTTCTATTGTATCTGGGCCCAAATATGTGTTTACTGCATGAAATGAATGCTAGTTACTGAATAAAATAAATAGATAATTTAAGATTGTTAAGGTACATTCATATACGTAATTCAAAGCAAGGAAAAGCAGGACTGTTCTAGAGGAGAAAAAAAAAACATATAAAAATGCACTCTTGGAGGTAACAAGTTTTGTGAATATTTTAAGAGTTAATAAATCATACATTGCAATTTGTTTCTGGACCAGAACAACTAATCTTGAGAAATATTATTAAACAACATGTATTAGAAAATAAGTTGCTTAAGGCAACTTCAATGGCTCAGAACAACACCTATGCCCAGTCGATGTAGTTTGCACTGTAAACTCATTATGATCTTGGAGCAGTATCCACATTTCTGCACCTGTAGACAAATTGGATGGGACCCATGGATCCGTGAGCCATATTATGGACCTGTTACAAGGCGGTTTGTGTGTGTTGTAATTGATCCTTCCTAATAACTGCCGGCTGAAGGTTGAGTGGAACTGATAAGACTGTATCTCTTGGAACCTATAGTCAGTGTTTGATGGCACGAGAGGCCCAATTACAGCTGGCATGTGCTGGAGCACCTCTGGCCCCCTTCCCTTTCTCTCTTCTACTTTCCTGCCCAGAGAGCTCAGGCTGTACTTCATCTTATCATTCTGTTGGATGAGTCATACTCACTGATGGAGCTGTTTCTTTCGAGATCCGTTCGGATGGCCCTGGAGTGGGGGGTGGTTTAGGATGGCGGACTTTGATCCACTTCTGTCCTGTACTCTTGGAGCCATCATAGCAGTCCTGATTCCTGCCTTGGGGTTTAGGCAAATGAAATATTCCTGGTTTCTACCAAGACCATATGATGAAGAGGGACTGTTCCTTCGAGCCATTTTGTGAGGTAAATCGCAACATCCCTCTCCATCACTTGTTTCCACTCAAACGTGAACACACACACACACACACATACACACACACACACACACACACACATCAAAACTCACACTAACACACACACTCACTGTGACATTTATTTCTCTCCACCTCTCGGGTTCTAATGTAACACATGGTTTGTCTGGAGACTGTTTTGCCTATGGCTTGTTTTATTTTCTACAGACGTCACGCAGCAACCTGACAGCTCAGCACAGATAAATCTTTCACCCCTCAAAGCTTGCCTTCACTTCACACCCACTTTTTGACAGCAGTGTCTAAAGACACAGTGGCACAAAACCTGGAGTGTGCAGCCTGGGAACAGGACTGCACCCAATGACGAACTGATGGGTTTTACTGAAAACAGGTGAAAATAGCTGTTGTGAAATCTTCATCCCCTCGACACCCAAAAGGGCTCAGGAGATTTCTTAAGTTTTTGTGTGTGACTGGCGAGTGACAGGATCTTTATGAAGCCTTTGTCAGAAACATAATTTAAGAAACAACATGTCTAGGCTGCTGGGTGGGTCGTGGAAAATGAGAATGGAGAAATAAGAATGAGAGATGTTTAATCTGACCTTTATGAATGCAGAGCTTTATATTTTACATTTAACTTTTGGTAGTTTCACAAATTGAATCAAACTGGGTGAGCCATTAAGAGCACTGGTGCTGTATATGGGTTTAATAGTATTTTTGCAGTCTAATTGGTCGGAAAGCCAGTGAAATTGGTCTCGCTCATAACTTTTACAAACGAGATAAGATTGTTTCTAAAGATATTTGTGCTGTTCCTATGTGCTCAGCTGTTTTGTATGTTTAATTTAGAAAACTTGTTAGTTTTATAGAATATACATGCACTAGGTTTTTTTTTCTTGGCCAGCAGTCTACTTCAGTTCCATTGACACCTTAATGCTTGTGAGCACTGCAGTACTTAAGAGGATGATAGTATAGTGTCTCATTTGTAGGCATTGCCTGGTCATTGTTTTTCAGCACAGGTACAACTTCTCTCTTTGAATGGCTGTCATGTCCTTGACCAGTTATTTCTCTGTCCCTTTCCTTTCCACTGGAGACAGCCTGCTCCACCCAGCAGTGAGACAACACCTCCAGAGATGTCCTGCTCCACCCAGTAGCAAAATGACACCTCCAGAGACGGCCTGCTCCACCCAGCAGTGAGATGACACCTCCAGAGATGGCCTGCTCTCCTCCACTTGCTGAGGCTTGGGTGCTGTAGCAAGGTGGAAGTGAGACACGGCTCTGTTGCTTCATGATCTGCTACGGAACGGAAGAAATCAAATGTGTATGTGTGAAGACAGAACACACCTAGCTGATATCACGGTGGATGGGTGTGTGTTATAAAAAGACGGAGGTGAGAGCCAATTTGATGGTGTTTTTTTACATGGTTCTTGTGTTGATGTGAACATATCAAAAACTGCCATATATTATGTATCTATTCCGAAATGCTTGTCTACTTCCATATTACACTACACTAAAAAGCATGAATTGCGTTGCAATATGTTCTGTTTGTTCAAGTGAGAACACAATGGGTGAAATCAAATACAGCTTATTTAAGGAATCTCTCACTCACAGGGAGATTGTTATTGTGATGTCACACTGCCTATGAGCTGCTGTTTTCACAGTCTTGGTCCAGTGAATCCACTCTACATGATTCTGGTGTCACAAACACAATGATCAAGGGACGACTGGATGTTTTTCGGTTTCCTTAAGTTCCTGCCTTGTGCAGTGCCAAAAAGAATGACATGTTAACCAGCGAGAGACAAGGACGAGAGCCTTAATGCAGCTGGATGAACAAGTGCTGACACCTTTCATTCAATCTGATCATAGATACAGAGATAAATGCAGAGAAAAGAAACTTGTTGCCCCACAGAGAGAACCTTGTCGTTGGTTAATCTCATCTGACCTCAGCCTCAGTGGGCCAGAACCTTTCACATTCCCTGCTGTTCACTGATCATCATTAGCTGACATACATATGGTCAGTAATGGTGACAATAATGGTGACAATAATGATTATTATAATGATGATTTTAATAATGATGATGCCCATATGGTTAGATATATTCGCCATAGCAGTGACTCTGTGGTATGATTAACCTTCAGTGACCTTTAATGTCTAAATGTAGGACTCTGCTCACATCTATTTTTTTAATTAAAAAAACAAAATTAATCTGCCCAGAATATATAATAGACCAAGCACAGCTACATACTACAGTGTACAGTGCTACCAGCATATGAACCTAATGCTTTGTGCCATTCCCCTGGCTAATATGTGACAGTCCATGTGATGGAATACACATTTATTGTTTTACTTACAAAAAAAATGACAACATTAAACAATAACTGCAATAAACGAAGCAATTACTACAGAATGTAAATGCTGAATCTTAGCATTATTCTAAACGTATGCATGTCTAGATCACTTGAACTTTGCAGGAAAATCTACCTTTTATTGTATACAGTCCAGGTCTAAAGTAATTGGGCAACTGGCTGTCCAGATATTTCTTGGAAAGTGTGGTGTAGGCCAATGCACTCGAAAGCTAACAAACTGTCTAGTGTTGATTCCAGAGGAGGGAAATGTCAATGCAAGAGCAAATTAATCAGACACAAAGACAAACCAGATAAAGCACCCAAATCAATACATGTCAACATCAACATTTTTAAGTAAATTTGAGACCTCCTTAAGAAGCAATATTTGAGACTAGCACGAAGAAAATATGGAAAAGATAAAATAGCACTTGCTTATGATAGAAAAGGCCATGAAGTAAACCCTACTCACTCATCTCTCCTGATGATGCCAACAGCAATTTCAGGGTTATTTCCAAAGGGTACAGAAGCATCTGTACCTGATCAGGTTCCACATTTTGATGTTATTTATTGCCCCAATTATCCCAAACGCATCTTGAGTATTTTCATTGTTGCTGGCTCCCTCTAAAACCTTAGCCAATGATCTGCAACAGTCTTACCTTACAAGTGCAAGAGATGAGAGATGTTCGATCAAACGTGTTGGTAGATCAGAGAAGCAAGGAGAGATGCAGTAAAGCAAACGGAGCAGGTGTGACAGAGATGACTGGCCATGCAGTCAGATGTCATTACGTTTGCATTGCTGGCTTGTAGATATGGAACGTGGGGTCTTCTCAAATCACGCAGCCTTCCAAATGTCAACATGGTACCAAAAAGTAGACAGTGACACTGCTAAAGTGTATCAAGCATGTTTGTGATAAATCGAAGGTTTGTACTATGCATAGCATGCATGGCCTGCAGAATACATTATTATAGTATTATAGTATTATTATTATAGTGCTTGTGCAGGGTTTATGGGAGAAATAGGATTCATATCTGCCACAGCTGGGTGACGGAGGGGGTGGAAGTTAAACTTGGACACACCTTCATAAGATGAGTCTCTTTTGCAGTAGGGACCCAAGCATCCAAACCCTTGACAGAACACTTTTAGAAGTTCACTGTTTGATCCTTTCTTTGATTTATGTTAAATGAATCACAGACTGGCCTAACTAATCTGCTGTAGCAGCATCTGAAAAATATTGACCCTATGCTCATATGGTGGAATAAAGGCTGAGTAACCCCATTGCTACTTAAATGATCCCATTGCTACTTAAAGGACCTTATAGCTTTTCTGGAATCTTGAAATGACCAATAGTGTCTGAGGCGCAATGTGTATACATCTATGACCAATGTGTATACATCTATGACCAATGCGTATACATCTATGACCAATGTGTATACATCTATGACCAATGCGCATACATCTATGACCAATGCACATACATCTATGACCAATGCGCATACATCTATGACCAATGTGTATACATCTATGTGCACACAGTATTTTCTTAGATGGAAGTGGTAAATTTCTGCTGGTCTCAACATTCTCTCTGATAGCTGTCATTTACATTTGTGTGACTTCTTTGCAAACAGCAAAGAGAAAATGGAACAGCCAGCAGAAAAAGAAGGGGCTCCAATATCAGAATCACCTTTATTTGCCAATATATGTTACGTGTACTAGTAAATTCTCTCTCCAACAGGAGACAGTACGTTAGACTGGGTCCTCACTGATCTGATTGTCTCCCAGTTAGCATGGGTGTCTCATGAGGCTGTATGTGCTCCACATGCTTAATTGCTTGTAGCCTAATGATTGCATCTACGGCAACCAATCTGTTAAAATCATCAAGTTCATAGCTGACCCTGATGTAATGGAACTCGTTATCAATAATAATGAATTCCACTACTGGAGGAAAGTCAACAGCCTTGTGTCATGCTGTGGGTACAACAACCTGGAGCTTGATAATAACGAAAACAGTGGAGATAATAGACTGCAGCAAGAATGCTCCTACCTACGTCTACCTGGAAAATAATGCTACTGCTGTCACTCAGGTGAAGTCACTCAAGTTCTTGGGTACTATTATCTCCAGAACACTGAGATGTGACAACAATTTCACCACCCTATCCTGGAAAGCTCAGTAACAAACGTTCTTCCCATGACGGCTGAAGATACTTCCTGTGAGTCCGCACATCTTGGTCTTATAGGGCCATTTTAGAGTCTGACTTCATCCTGACTTCTTCCATCATGATCGGTCCGACTCAAGCACAGTTCAATGGTCATCGTCTGCCCTCTGACCTCTGCCCCCTGCCCTCTGCCAAGGACCCATGCAGCTCTAGAATAGGAAATAACTGAGGAAAACTGAGGTCCTCCCAACCCACAGCCTGCTCATAAGATTTCTTTCTGGACAGCATTACAGGTCTATTAAGACCAAAACAACATGATACCAAAACAGCTTCTATCCCGAAACAGTAGCTCTTCTCAATACAGCTTGAACTCTTGCACTTTTAAATTTGTATTTCTGTGACACGTCCATGCACTTGGTATTGAGCAATCATAACCCACTATGACCTCCTGAAGCCAAAGCGCTTTCTGTTTCAATCACTCAGACTGCAAACCATTTCCCCATTATGACCTTTATGCACTATTTAACTCAGTACTTATGTATTGAACTACATTACCATCACCGTGTATTGTTGTATGCAATATCACACTGGGCATTGTGTATTGTTGACGCTTTCCTCTACTGCTCAGAGAACACCAAGAAAACTCCTGGTACATGTAATGTACTTTGGTGAACAAAGGTGATTCTGATTTTGATTAATCTGCTATTACTGTAGTATCAACCGTGTTTCTAATATAACCCTTAAAGAGGTGAACTGTATAGAAGTAAATGAGGAGTATGTTTGTTCTCCTCTCACAAGGTGGCATTTGAAAACAAACTAACAAACAAAAAAGCAGAATAACAACAGTTTAAGTGCCTCTCCAAAACCATTTATGATAAGAGCTGATAGTGAAACCCTCAAACCTTAAACAGTGGCTGATTCTAAGATTTGCTAACTTTTAAAAAAACATTTCTAGATGTTTGGTGCTATTTATTCTTGGTTTCACGTTCTATTTCCTGCTTGAGGAATGAAATGAGCAGACAATCCATAAGCACGATCCTCGATGTCCTTTAAATCATGAAATTAAGCTGTTGTATTCCAAACAGAGAAGACTGGGAACCCAGTCTGCCATTAAGGACGTTTTCTCTCCACAGTCCCCAACAAGTAAATATGGGCTCCAGTGCACTGCACTGATGTGTGAGGCAGTGTCTGTCAGTCCAGCTCATTGTGACACCACAGAAGGTGCTCAATTAAACCCCGCAGGCTCGGCCAGTCTTCCCAAGAGACATTACTAATAAAAGAGATGAAATAAGGATGTGGAGTCGAGTGGAGGCGTGCAAAAGACCCGGTCCTGATTCCTGTGGCAGACCAATTTGAGTTCATTTGTCAGGGTGAAAGACAGTGGAGCTGCCTCTTCATTCTGCATATTGTGTTAACGGTTGCAGAGTACACAGTTTAACGTGGCTGTGTGATATTTCTCAGAGGCAGCGCATGATTGCGTTTGGAGCTGGAGGGCTCCGAGTCTTTGCTGACTGAATGGTTTAGAGGTTCAGATTCTTTGGTGTTCTTGTATTTGCTCTTTTTTTTCCTTTAGTTTTCACAATACTTTGCGTTGCATTATTTTTTTCCCCTTCATCTTTTAGCCTATAGCACAGTCTTACACAGTTTCATTAAGCTGGTGTACTAAAAATTAGAACAGCCCCAGCAAGCTCGTACTCTTGATTAAGGAGCATACTGGAAAGCCTCTCTTCATCTCTAGATGATTCAAATGGTGTTACATCAGTGTAAGTAGACATTCACCAGCATTGCGAGCCATAGAGAGTTCTCAGCTCTAGATGATCCCAGACAATAATGACCTAAATGTGTACAACCGTGTTATCACTAAAACTTGAGAGGCTGTTAACTGAACGTTAGTCATAAACCTGGTGACATGGAGAGACCCTGGACTCTGAGCACAGGACATGTTGCCCGTCCTGGATGGTCACATACACAAGACACCTTCTAATATGGTTAGGTATGTTTACAGATAGCATGTTTTTAGTGAGTTGATTGTCAAATAATGATGTCTTTAGAAATGGTCATCCCATCCTGACTGCTAGATCTTTGCTTATTATGATATTAATTTATTGCCTTTCTTGTGCTTTGCTGAAACTATGTCTCCCATTACATAAAAATGCCTTTATTTTAAAACTCGTGTCTTCATCATTGGTGTCAGTGTTAAAGACTGATCTCATCCTCTTTTCACATAAAACATGATGCAGTCAGTAAAAGTCAGATTATCTTAGATAAGCTTTCCCTTGGATTCCTTTCAGCAATGTTGTCATCCAACAGTGAACAATTTGTACAAAATAAGCATTTGATGAATTATGATACATATATATGTGAGAAAGGCGAGAGAGGCAGGTCTTAAGAGGAAGAGCATCTGTGAGTCATCCATTGTGAAAGTCACTGTAGTGTAACCTCTTGTTATATTGGAGAAGTAATAACCTATAAAGCATTTAAGATGTTCAGCCTTCTCAATAATACATGGATTTGCTTGACATTTCAGGTTAGATAGATAGATAGATAGATAGATAGATAGATAGATAACCTTTATTTAAGTACAGAGTGAGACTTCAAGTTCAAGTGAGACTTCAAATTTTTCAATGAGGCCTTGCAATAACAGTTACATAATACAATAATAAATAAATTATTGAAATAAACACACAGACAGACAAAGTGATGGATACATAGATACATACGTTAATAAATTAAAAAGCTGATACAAAAATGAACTAAAATGACTATATAAATTTTTGAATAAGAAAAAGATTCCAGAGTAAGTGTGCTTTACTGTGTTTAAAGATGTAGAGGAAATAAATATCACATTTTCGTACAAAAGGTTTCCACTGAAGCAGGACATTTCAGACAGTGGTCTTTCATCTGCTTCCTTACTCTCTGCACATACAGTATTCATGGCCATAACCAGAATACAATTCTTATTGAGGTCTATGCTGTAGAAATATGATCTAGGTTACTCACATAAAGTACTAAACTCCACAGCCAAATATGTGTAGACCTAGTACATCAGTTTACACTTCATTAAATTTTCAACTACTCAATTCTTTCTTAAATTGTTTTTACTCTTTTGTAAAAATCTTTGACAAAAGTAAAACTCTTGATGTTATGTAGATATTTATATATCTTTGATTAATTAAATATGTATTATTAATTAATATAGCTAATGATTTATTCATAACATGTAGCCCTTACTGCAGGGAGTGAAAGCAGTTCAGAGAGATAAATCTCCATGGACTATGACTGATAGACTCAAGGGTTTTTAAACTATAAATAGTGTATTTATACAGAGGACAACCTCTGACATGAGCGTGACTACAGACATTAAACAAGAACATGTAGCTACCATTAGTGCTTGGTCACTCACTCAGTCACTTTTCAGTCACTCTCAAGCTTCATTCAGATTTTTTTTTTAATTTAATTCTATTCTAATGTTTTCTATTGCTGGCCAAGGAGCTGGTCAGGAGTTGGGTATTGAAACCAAATGGTGTTTTGCAGTATGAGGGAATAACACATTACATCTGTCCCAGCAGTATGCATTATACATTCCATGCACAAACGATCAAATGGTAAGGTTACTCAATCTAACTGTGCTAATGACGGCATTAGCACACCGCTAATGTATACAGAGCATATAAAGGGTTTTGTCTATATAATGCACACCCACTTTGCCTTGGCATCTGAGGAGACTATCTGGGTTACGATCATCAATATAAGTCCACACACTAGTGGTTGTGCAGGTTGAACAGCTGCACCTGTCACAGCATTGCTGGGAAGTACCCAGTGGTGGCGGTGTGGGGGAGAATACAACCAAGCAAGCTCCTGCTTGTTTGATACAGCACACTCATAACATCCCTACAGTAAATTACTATTTCCTCTTTCACTGGACAACTTTTTGCTCTCTAAACCAAAATAAGTGGACCTTATAGTACTGTTTATGCTGTTTGAATCTATTTTTTATAATTTTCTCTCATGTATATATTTTTTTATGTCAGGGCAAGTAAATGTTACATTAATTGCATATTACTTATTCATACATAAGGCTTAAAAATGTATAGGTGGAATTTTAAGATTTGAAATGTTTGGCGTGTTGCTTATAGTTGGCCTCAGGAATATCCCTCTTAAGAGTCTAACAGTCTGTTAACACATGTTTATCATATTATATATCATGATCTACAAGTACACTGGAACAAGACATCTAGGTGTCGACAGATAGATAAATATGGATCCACCATGTAAAATTACATAATAAACATGTATTTTATTTTAAAGCAAAGCCATTTATATCAAAATCATTACCAATATTATTTCAATTAATGGAGACATGAGAAATGATAGCATGAAATGGTAAAAGGTTGACAAACATGTTTAAGCTCATTTCTGAGATTATACTGAGTGGATCCGAGCTTTATTTTCATCAGAATAATTGTTCAGAAATTGCCACAATGCCCTTTACAATTTCATGACTTGTAATTAAAATTCAAATGGAGTGTCTCTCTGTTTATAGAGACAAATGGGCTCAATAGCTGGAGGCATCATGTATAATGACTGGCGGCTGTCCATTATGAGGCCAGAACTCATCTCAAGCTTGGAGGAAATTTGGACACAAATGGTCTTTTATCTGGTCTGTGGCATTTATGAAACAGAGAAGGTTCATTCTCAGTGCCTGGCTGGTACAGGGAGTGTTATTTTATTTTATTTTTTTGGGCCCTTGCTGTCAGAGGAAATAACGAGGTGAATACTCAGATATGAAGTACGCTGTGCGTTCATCTACACAGTAGCTGATAGGATCACATGGATCCAAAGTTCAGGCTAACAGCGCAGAAGAGTGCACCGTCTCACTTATTGTGTGACCCCCCTCGGAATTCACGTGGATTATGGTCCAGGTTTCTCTGAAGTCAGCACTAAAAATGCACTAAAGTGTGTACATATTCAGGAGAACAGAGGATGAAATGGTTATGAATAATACAACACAAGCCATTTTGTGTGTGTAAGACATTTAAAACAAAGAGCTAAAAAGAAAAACATTTGCAAATATTTTACTTTGATAACTGTAGTTATATATAGTATTTTTCTTTATTATTTTGTTCTTTGAATCTATAAAATGTTGCTTAATCCAACTTTGATAAATACTAAAGGCGTACATTGCTCATTTGGATGTGAAAAGTAATGTATATAATTGATTTGGTCCAATGAGCACCATCTGCTCGAGACTGTTGTCAAGTGCTGAGCCCTGCTGCAGCTGAGTGGCAGGCCGGACTGGGACACGATCTGCCACCCAGTAAAGCATTCAGCTCCTGCCAGAGATCTGAGAGCTGAGATTTTCAGCGTTCTGCTGGGGAAAGACCTCCTGTCACATGGAGGGATTATTGCCTGCTAATGTTCTCTCATGCTCTGCAGTGATCCCATTTCTCACATGGTCCACGCTGATAACCTGGACCAGTGAGGACCAGTGAGGTCTTCATCCTTTGTCCTGACACAAAACACAGAGCCTCACCAAACGCTCAGGCACAAATAACACAGGGAAGCCGGAACGTGGAATCACCACTGTTGTGTTGTCTGAAACGCTGCAAAAATCGTTACATTCATTTAATGGTTTCATCCCTGACCAGTATTTATGTTGATTTCTTTTTATATGCTAGCATGGACATAAGCTGAGGGTGATTATGGTGTTTATGTTAACAGTTTGATTGACAGGGGCGTGTTTGGTATTGTATTATGTTGTTATGGTTATGGTGTTTATGTTAACAGTTTGATTGACAGGG
>JAOXYF010000007.1:21201563-21240263 GCA_028565775.1 Sternarchorhynchus goeldii
GGGTTATTTATACTGTCATTAGAATAGTATAGAATAACATAGTATTGTATAACTATGGGGTTATTTATACTGTCATTAGAATAGTATAAAATAACATAGTATTGTATAACTATGGGGTTATTTATACTGTCATTAGAATAGTATAGAATAACATAGTATTGTATAACTATGGGGTTATTTATACTGTCATTTATACCGGGTTAATGTCTTGCGAAGTTCTTGAAAAGGGTTAAGTTGGTGTGGTTTTAATAAATACCCTCAACTGTCGTTAATTACACAACTAATTACACAAATACTACACAACTAAACTCAATTCATCTCTGTTAATCACAATGACTTATTTATCAGTTATTTCCAAGAATAAAAATGTACTTTAATGTAATGTAATGTATTGTATGTGTTGTTTCTATACAACATTCAAAATGTAATGGTAACAGATATCATGAGCCTTTGTCTTAAGTGTATTATTAGGCCACTAATAATATGCTAATACAAGGCAAGCTTAGTCCCAATTACCAGCTCTGACAGTTTCGCTACCTTGTATAGATTAACATGTGCCATTAATGAAAAATGTTTTGAACACCATAGAAAGCCTCTGGGGAAGACATCTGGTTCATATGCAGTCTATATACTCTATATACACTATGCTCTAAACAGTGTGCAGGAATTATATTGATAGTATCAGTGCATGATGATATGTACATTTTAAGATGTTGTGCATGGATGTCTTCCTAAAATATGTTAAAATGTGCTAATATTTATTTGCCTACTTTTTGACTAAGCGTGTCTTGAATTAGCTAGCTGTATCTTGAATTAGCTAACCTTATATTGAACTAGCTAACCTTATATTGCTAACACTATAACAACTTATGAAGACAACATTTACCATGATGTGCTTTCTTCGTGAACAACCCCAAAGTCATGTCAAGTATATTTAGAATTATCACAATCATAATAGCGAAAACAGAATCTAATTCAGCATCTTAGCTATGTGACCAATCTGAGTATCGTTTGCCCTAACAGTCTTCATCAGCATTCCCAAGCTATATGAACTGTTCTGTCATCATTTGTCATGAATCGCCATGTAACCTGGCAGGCTAATGCTGTCTAACATGATCTAATGCTGTCTAACAAGATCTATTGCACTGCAGGTTTGTTTGCCTAACGTCTAACATAATCTAGCATACTGCAGGTTTGTTGTATACAGTCAATAGATAACACACAGGAAAAATAAGATTACTGATTGACCAACATGTTGGCATATACCCAGCGTGTCCCCAGCATAAACGTTTGAAACTGCCAAAACCCTTAAAAAAATGCTTTCAAAACATTTCTGTGAAATAATTGCTAACAATTTTTCTCTGGAAGTTTGGTTGGGTGAAACCACTTTTTCCAAATAAACCTCACCCATTTCTCCCTGACTTTCAGACCCTTTGGAAATTGAGAACAGAACACGCTTGTACCCTCATTTTGAAAATAGTGAAATTTAGCTTGCAAAAAAAAGATTGCTATGATTTCTATGCCAGAAGTTCCATCTGCCAGTATATGGCCAGCATAAGAGGGTCATTCACTTCTCAGGTTCCTTTTCTCTCCTGGATGCTGTTTATGGTGATCTTCATCATGCTACTCTTACTGCCACTGCCACATCCACAGCTATGTCACACAGGATTGCATCTGACCCTTCTGGTCACTGAGGTTACACTTCAAAATCAATTTCCCCTACACTTGCATTGCCCCTCCAGTGGCTTTCCTGTTTTGCTCAGCCACAGCACTGACATGTCTGCTTCCCAGGTCATCCCATGCTTCGACATTGGTTTATAACACCTGGAACATGAGTTTATGACATGGGATTATTATGACACCTGTAACATGAGTTTATGACATTTGGATTTTAACACCTGGAACCAAAACCAAAAATCATTTGCTCTATCATCTGGTTCTGTCTATAGTAAATTATACAAAAATATAATAAAAAACCAAAGAAAAGATAATTAAATAATACTGGATTTTAAAATCTTTCTTTATTTGTTAACCCTAGAGGCAATAATTTCCAACATATTGGTAGATATGCATCAGCTTCAGTGCAAAGAATGGAGGACATATTTGGTTTTTATTCTTGTAGATGGTTCCTTGTAGTCTCTTTCCTATGGAACACATATTCTGTAGCACAGACCAAATTAGATAAAGTGATTTGGATAGAATACGTCATTGTAGAAGCAGGTAGATATTTTCTCTAAAATCTGCCCATGATGACAGAAGATTAGCACCTTCTCCTGCTCTCCTCCTGTACTCTCATAACCTACTTTTTCAGCAGGTGCCAGACTTTTAATCATTAACACTACAACCATCTATCACGGGAGAGGGTCAAAGTATGCACATGTGAATGGAAAGCCTAATTTGTCTTTAAAATACCCAGCTCTGTATCACGCCACACTGCCAGGGGTTGTTGAAATGGCCGTGACGTACTGAAAACCACGTTGTGCTCGTTAGATGATACCTGTAATCACTCAGTGAAGCACATTTATGTGTAAGTGCCCAAGCATAATTATAAGAGGTAAGATGAGTCATTTTAAAACAGGAAAGTGAAGTGTTGCTTCTCCGTGTCTGTGTGGTGAAGCAGCTTTAGTTCAGAGAGCGTGAAGAATGTTGCACCATTGGCACAGGCCCTGCGTCTAAGTGAACTTGCCGTGTTGTATAAAGAAGGCCATAAAATGTAAAAGAGTCTTGTGATGTGTTTACTGCTGTCCATAAAACAGGCGGGACTGCACAGAGAGCTGCCTCAGTGATGTAGGGCCACGTCGTCAGTGGGCTAAAACTCCTAATGTCCTTGTCAAGGTTGAATCATGATTGAACAATGTAGAGTAGCTGCTTTTAGCAGGTCAAAACATCCTCTGAGACATGCAGTCAGTCAGCAGCTTGTCTACACTTTCCCTTCATACTGGAAACTTAGCAACCTGATTACACTAATCTTAGAATTTGGATTCAAACCTAATTTTGATCTTACTAAATCTTACATTGGATAAACATTAATAATTTTTTTTAATCTAGAGTTAATGATCTGTTGGGTTATTGCTAACTGAAAGGAGCTTTGTACCATAACAGTCTGTTTGTCATCGTTAGCTGAGTGAGGCTAGCTCATGCCATCTTAATAAATAAGAATAAACGTCTGATAGTACAGGACGTCAGTCAGCAAATGAACAGCTCCCTTTTCTTTAGAGCCAATCAAATACGACTCTGCCTCTTAGCAGGAATGATGTCTTCCTCTTGAGCCAGGAATAAGTGCTGGCTAGGGCAGTATGAACTGGGCAGCATGGCTCACACCTAGCTGTAGTTGAACTCTGTGAACGGGCACAACTCTATGCTTGAGTGGTCTAACAACTTGACTGTGACTTAAGAGTTTGCATGTGTGAGACCAAAGTGAATAATGTAAAGTAGTTTAACAGAAGCACTGCAAAATATGGTTGTGTAGAAACAATGTTCAGTTTGACAGGAGGTGTGTGAAGCTGAATTTCACAATCTTCTTGTAAAACAACCAGATTACTCCAGACATTAATATTACTTACAGCAACTGTGTAAAAGGACAGTTTCTGCTTCCTTACTGTATACCTTTTAAGTACTGAATGTTGAGGCTATTGAAGAAAGCAAGAGTGAGTCTCCTTCACTGGGTATGGCTTGCTGAGATGAGTGCAGCCTGAGGGCCTGACCTGCAGAAAGTTCTTCAGTACTGATCCATTCCCTTTTGGTCCCTAAGGTGGAAGATTGTGCAACTTGAACCATCAATGAAGCACGAAACCCAGCCAGTCATGCATCACGGTTGGGGCCAAAGTCTGAATTATTTTTAGATCGGCACCACTGGGGGCTTGAGAGGCAGAGCAGTTTCGTTATGATTTCATAAAAGTGCAGTGGCTCATGGTGCACCTGCTTTACTGTATGCAGTACCCTGTGCAGAGTTCTTCAAAATAAAAACTTTTCATTAGCACATATGCTAATTTATGATTAAATTATTTATGACTTTTATGATTTATGATTAAAGGGATTGGCTCTAGATTGACATTTTATGACAAATAGATCCCCTTTTGTAAGGGTCAGAGGTAGAAATAGTCCAACGATCATTCTCAAGAAAAAAATATATTTGCTTAGACGTTTCATGGATCCCAGTACAATTAGCCAAATTGCAGATTAGGGTTAGAAACATCTTATTGAAATAAAAGGCTTCCAAACACTCCAGGACCATGAATCAAATAATGACAACATCTGGGAAATAGATTTACTCCTCACCACAAAATATGATTGATTATTCTCTCTGTATCCTGTGCTCCCACACTCCACACTTGTTGACAAACGCTGAATGACAGTTTTTATAAGGAATGGTAAGATTAAACTCATAAGAGCCGCATAAGATAAACAGTTCTGCATATACTGTACTCCATGAACCTAAAATACATATTGATATATTGTAGCAACAAGACTGGATATTAATAGTTAAAATGACTACATAACAACAAGCTAAAGCACCTCACATTACAGTTTCACAATGTCCCCCCAACAGATTCTTGTGCAGACTTCTTTTGTTCACATGATAAGTAATAATTCAGTGGAGACAATGTCCCTCACTGGTTCTTGACAAGCAGTGACTCACCTGTCGATGTTACCTGTCCCTCAGTGAATGCGGTGGGAAGCTTGGTGGGCTCCAATTAACTGCAGCAGCTCTAGGCCAGGCTTACTGGCCAAGGACGAACCCACTGATTACTCTATCATAGTTCCTTCCCTATAAAAGGAAACCTAGAACCCTTTTTTATTTGAAAAAAAAACCCCACTTGCCTCTTTCCAAAATGTTTAAAAGATAACATGGGGTTATTAAAGACAAAATGTCTTCCATTTTATTGTGAGAGATATGAGTAATATGCATGAATATGAATAAATTCAGCAAAAGCTGTGAGAATGGAAAGGTTAGAGAGTCGAGTGAACACTCAGAGAATGACCTGTACCCTGTCCATGTGCATGAACACTGGGCTTTTCTGTTCGCTGTGGTGCCAGCTTGGGCACAACTCCATCTTCAAACAACCTGCACATTCCATAAAGGCTCAGTGGCATGTGCTTGAGTTGTTTGGCAAAATCAAGAAGACCAGTATTTCTTTAGTATTAGTATTAGCATTAGCATGTTGCTAGCTATACCGTTATGTTGAATGCTGAAATGGATAAAATAAAAGACCTTAGAGACACTGAACATGGCATGACAGCTAGCATTAGGCGTTCCTGTTTTAGCATCGCAGAAATGGCTGACATCCTGGGCTTTCCATACACAACTGATGTAAGATTTTTACCAAGAATGGTGCAAGAAAGAAAAGAAAAGAAAGAAACAAAAAAATCTGCAGGTGGACATAAAGGTGCCTGGTTGGATGAATTCAGGTTTCTTCTTTGTCATTCAGATTTAAGCATCAAAATTTGGCACGAGCAACATGAGCCCACGGAACCATTTATGTTGTCAACTGTCCAGACCAGTAGTTGAAATATGACATCATAGGAATGATTCCACACATGGCACATGGCATATCTAAACATTATTGTGACCAAGTTCAGTGCCGTCATGGTTACAATAAAATGGAACTTCACTGTATTTTCAAATGAATAGATTGTTATATGTGAACAACAGTCAGGCCTGGAGCACCGTCATATCCCAGGAACAGGGGTCCCACGATGTAACACCATAAAAATCACCAGATTTGAAGGGACAGGTTTTGCTGGAGTTACTGCTCAATATCAAATGAGTTTCGTGGTTTGTGGCACATGGACAGTAAAGCCAGAGCATTCCATTCATTTACTATTCTCCACGCCCACCATCATGGACTGAAGTTCATGTGAACAGAAAATCTACACTGGTGATCTACACTGGCAATGATAAAAAGGCTATGCTTAAGATACATAGCAGATATCAAATAAGATGACCTTTTCTGTTAAGGTTCTTACCATTGCAATATGGAATGCACACATGGTGATTTGCGTATTCTAAAAGACTTACATTTGTTTCATATTACAATGCCTGGAACATCTCTTAAAGAGAAGACTTTATTCACACATTAGAAATGTTCTCATCTTCTGAACAAGGTGCAGGACAGTTTTTAAAAGAATTAGAACACTGATTTAGTAAGAAGCTTTGTATGAAAATATTAATAAAACCTAAAACATTCAGCAGCAATATGTCCATGGCTATAAAGAAAGACTCTTCAAAGTCATTAAGCATTATTTCCCTACAGAATAACATTTCACAGATAACATTCTTTGAATTTCCCTTTTTGCGTTGTTGTGTAATCTTTTGCTTTTAGAAAAAAAAGATGTGACATAAAAATTATGTCCAAAACAAAAACATTCAACATTCAGATGAAGCCTTAACTATTTATGGAATTATTTATGTATTTATTTATTTTGCTATATCATGGCTGTCAGAGATTTTCAAGGCAAAGCCCTGCTTTTTTTTTTTTTACAGCAAAGAAGTTATTTGGCTAAGTGCAGTAAACACGATGGGACTTCAGTTTAAATGGCCACAGGACAAGTTTCACTACAATTGAATTAATACCAATTAATACTGCTTAATTGACCAAAGTAATCTTTTAAGTCAGAACTGTCTAAGCAGAGATTATGTCTCAAAGCATTTGTCTTATCTACAGTTTGATGTTTTTCAGGAATCACATTCATTAAAATTGGCAGCATAAACCTAATTATAAACAGAAACATTTGTGGAATAGAAATATCCTTGAACATTAATTATTAACTGGTTGTAATTCAGTAGATGTTTTGCCACATTTTATGTGATTCTAAGCATTAAACAGCAGTTTTATGTATGGAAGGTTATACTAACAAAGTTGGCCTCACTAATCCAAGACTTGGCAGTGTTACAAACAGCAGGAGCCAGACCCCAACCAGGCAGACAGACTACAGTGACAACGTTCCAACAATTAGACTGATTTTTCATTCCGTCAGTCAGCAATATGAAAGTTTTCCATGAGTGCTCAAACATAAGGTGGATAATGAATTTTGAAACTTTAACCACCGGGAATTTACGGCCAGTCAATATTTATGTGAGACAGCAGCTGAGTCAGCAGCCAGCACAGTTGCTTGAAAGAGAATGAACCCCTCTCAAGATCATGATCAGAAGGTAGCTCAAGCACACGTGGGTCATGGGTGCTCGGATGAGTGTGGATGCAGCAATTATGCATGCATGAGTAACTCAACACACTTCCTCTGCAGTCAGCTTTATGTTTTCAAGGGTAGGCCCACATAACATCCACAGCATTGTGGGAAAAAAAAACTGATTCTCCCACGGACCTGCACTAAAACGAAAACGAAAAAAAAGGCATCACCTGAATCCTAGGCAACATGGAATCAACGCTCATAGAGAAGAATATTTATTTTAAATCTTTTTTTTGTTGTAAATTATATATAAATGATCTGTTTGCATTCATTTTTCATTCATTTACTGAATTCAGATAATACCCAAAAAAATGACAGCATCTGACCTTGTCATTAAAATGTTGCAACTATATCTATAACTATAACTATAAATAAAAAGAACCTGCCTATTGTCTGTTTTTCATTAGTTTTTTAGTAGTTCTAGTATTTCCCCAATTGCTTTTTACTGGGACTTATCATTGCCGTGTTGCAGTTGGGTACCATGGTAACAGCTGATAGCAGAGTGCAGTGAGATTTGTGGACGTGCTGAATCAGGGCAGATGCAGGTGACTGGGTTACAAATGTGAAATAGATCTGTGTACTGAGCTGCTGCTGCTGAAGATGTGGTGGTGGTCACAGGACGGCTGTGATAGTGACTCTGAGTCGTAGAGTCTCCAGGTTTACTGGGGTAGATGGCTGAAAGGGAGCCCAGTCAAATTTGAGGGTTTAACTTCAGCTTGGCAGCAGCGCAATAAATTAGAGAACAATTGTGTAGTAACCAAGACTGGCCCAACGCTGATGGCTATCTGGTGGTCAGAGCCTGATCTTATTGGACTTCACAAGTGAAGTATTTGACTGACACAGTGAAAGATTAAACCTGTTCCCAGTAAAGTAGTGATCTCATTTTAAGTTCTTCTAGAGTTGACCATAAAAAATTCATGGACACATCAGAGGAGCAAGCATGGGTGACACAGGCAGTAGCCAAGAGTCCTTAAGACCTTACTTTATCTCTGGTTTAAGAAGTACTGAGAGAGGCGTTTTACTCCAGTAGAGAAGGACTGGCTGCTCGGATAAGTTCTTTCACTCATTTTCATGTTTCTCTAGATCCTGCCTAACCATATCTTGGTCTCTGACATTTGACTGACCAATGGAACCTAACAGAAGAATTAATTGTAGTTACTGTTGCTCTGTTGCACTTTAATATTGTGTTAAATATGTTAGCATTTAGTTGAAGTTTTACTTTTGTACCAAAGTCTCATCTGCTTTTGATTCAGTGGAATTCATATGCGAAGACTCTACTTTAAGCTTTGGGTGTCGTTTGTTTTTAACATGAAAATCTTGGTTTTATATAAGAATAGGAAAGCACACAATGTTACCCACGTTTCACACTCCCCGCAACCAAGCAATAATAAAAACTGTAAAATATTGAGTAATAACTGGAATTACACAGAGATTATCTCCACAAGTATGATTATTGCACCGTGGACATAAAAATAGTTATTATATGCTTAAGGCGACTGGAAGTATAATTTGCTTTGCAACAGAAGAGCACCTTCATTAGCCAGAGATGATTAGTAAGAGTTTAACAGTGCCAATAAATCATTATGACAACTCATCCATTACAAATATTGCCAATTCTTAAGCTCATGATGATTAATGAGAAAGTTTGCATTAATGAGGCTGCACGAACAGCTTTTTTGTTCAAGGTGTTTTTAATTATGCTTTATAAGCATTACAGAAATGATGTCCAGGAGGATCATAGCGAGAATTAAGGTGCTTTTAAAGACATTAACCTTAGTTGACTTCAGTGAAAGCATGCTTGTGTTAAGGTGAGCACACAGACAGAGCAGCATGTGTCATTATGTGAGTTTAGTTTACTAACAGCTTACAATTTGTCTTATAAGCACTGAAGGGCTTTAATGGGCTGGGGATGTTAATTAATAAACAACACTCCACGGTACATAACTGGTCAATTAATAGCTGTTTAATGAGCAAGGTGATGGATGAGTGGGAACAGGATGGTCCTGTGCTCTGAACAACTGGACCCCCAGTGGGGCCGCTGGTCTCGGGGTAGTTGAACCTCAGATGAAGAATGTGACTCTGAATATGCAATTTCCGTAATTAAAGGGCCTCACATGAATGATTTCCAGCAGATGGCGCTTTATCTCTGAGCCCAGCTGAAAGTGTTTTTCAAAAGCCCTGCTTGTTTTCTGGTCAGTGGTTTGTGTAAATGCTTGGTAGTTTAAGGTTATATATTCTCTCTTAATAGTGCATTTGGACTCCCTGGACAGACCAAGTCTTAGCATTTTAATGAGGGTTAGGATAAATACAACAAATGGGAAGCCCCCAGGCCACCTCCCCGACCATTATACACAATGGGAGCAAAAGAAGCAGAAAAATCAGTGTTATTTGAAAAATATTTTATTCATTTATTTTAGATAAATCATGATTAAGTGCTTTACAAACCAACAGATTGCTCCCAAGGACTGTGTTTGTGATACTGGGACAATCTTAAGTGACTAGTAATGTATGCAGAGTCTAGGTAGGTATGAATATCAAACCTTTTAGTCTATGCATAATTATCTTGCTCTCATCAGCTATGCAGTGCACAGTCAGAATTTTTCTGATGCGTTGTGTCGGAGGATATTTTAGAGACAACCTGGTTAGAATTTGAATTCCTTGTTCTCAGTGATGACAGATGTGACCGCAGGTGTTTATTTCTAACCTGCGCTGCGGTAATGAGCCCCCATCAAGAGAGGTGACCAATTTAATTTGCTTAATACAGTGTTCTGTAGCTTAGAGGGAACATGTATCCATGCATATATCCTGCAGCTTGCAAAGAAATCAGTGTCCAGGGTCTACATGTGCGGTCTTGTATGGTGCTTCTGTATAAACCGTTACACTACACTACTAAACTAGGACTGAATTACTGGTAAACCCACCACTATACTCACCACTTGAAAGTCACTGAATTCCCTGATGCAACCAAAATACCAGAGGGAGGCAGGGCAATTTCATATTTATTTTGCATTCCAGACTGATGACTAAAACACGTCGTGACAAAATCCTGCGCCCAGCTCTGTGGGCACACACAGCACCTGCGGTGCCTCTCTGAGTCGAGATGGTGAGGGAATATTGATTGTTCTTGTTTTTCCCCAGCGCTGATGCAGGCAGTGGGAATGTGTCTGGTCCGCTGCAACCTCTTCTGAAACTGCCATCCAAGTGTGAGACGTACAGACGGCTTTGTGATCCTTAGGTCGTCTGAGATCAGTCTGGGGAAAGAAAATGAACGCAGGAGGAATGAGAAGGTGTGTAAATAAAGTAAGCTTGTCGATACTGCTTACCTCCGTTAATGGGGATGCAGTATGTGATGAGCCTTTTCTCTCTATCAGCACAATACGTTTCTCATGGAAATAAGCATTTAGGGACAAACAAAGTGCTAATTCTCTTTTCTGCTGCTAAAGTCCTTTGCTTTGGCCCCAGGATCATTACACCTTTTCTCCTTATGCAGTTTTTCTACAGAGATGATTCAGGCACAGGAGAATTCACTCCCTTTCACATAGTCACTGAAATGCAGTAATTCCCTTTTTACATTGTATTTGTAAATGCCATTAAACCCTATTCTTCCTCTCTCAAGGACCTTGGTTGGGGAATGTGAGGAGAACAACAAGTGACAAATAAAGACGTGAGGATGAAGATGTCACTGTTATCTTTCTGTCTTTTCTTTCTTACCTGTGACTCCTTGTTTCTCCCTGTTGTTTCTCTCTTGCTCTCTTTCCTGCTGTCTTTGGAAGAGCTCAGTACCCCCTTGATTCCATGACTCACTGTTCAGAGGATCCCTGAGGGGAGGAGACGTGATGGTCCCCTCAGACTGCCACTGCACAGCAGTTCAGAGAAAGTTCCTTCCCTCATAGCCAGTTGGAAAAACAGACAGGGTTTGCAACAACTATCTAACAGTTACTTTTTTTTCTGAGATCTAATATATCACCAGTGATGCAAAGCAACATGTTACAACACTGCATTCGTTAAATATGAATATACAGTCCTAGTTACTAAGACCAGCATATTACCTCCAACAATAAAATAAAATAACTCTGGACCACAGATGGCTGTAAACACACATGACACAAGCTTAAGCACATCTTCAGTACTTCTTGTTGAATTCAGCAGTCAGTACAGTGCACTTCCAGTTTCCAACACATAAACGTTAATCACAGTTATCAGCTCTGCAGCACATTGTCTTGCCAAGCCAATCTTGCACTGAACACAAGCCTGTGTACAACAGACATTCCATGCTGGCTCTACACGGCCGAGCACTGGTTCCATTCCGAAGTAAATTGTTTGTACAGTCTCCTGTGTTCAAGCCAATATGTCTCCCAGTAAACCCAGTTTTTACATATTAGCTCTGTAGTCCCCACACACTCCATGGGAATCCTAATAGCTTTCTGCCTGGCACAGGTGCGCTGCAAATTGCTCCTAAATGATTAACAAGGGGGGAGTTATTGGGGGGTGTGGGTGATGGGGTAGTTGGGGGTGAGGCCAGCCAGGTGATACAGGTGATACTTTACTACACACAACAGCATCAGCATGTCTGCCATCTCAGCTTCGTTCAGCCTGCCTGGGTTGACATTAACAGATTAATGGATTGATTAAATGTTTAGGCAGGCACAAGGAAATGGGTAGGAATCTGATGCAGGCTCCGTGGAGTCTCGAAACGCTAGGTACAAATGTGTGTGTGTGTGTGTGTGTGTGTGTGTGTGTTACCTTGACATCATGAGTACAGCATTAAAGAGATGGAAAGCGACACAAATGATGGCTCATCAGGGGTGTATCAGTGGCTGCTTTGATGGGTGGTAATGTATAAGGAGACCTGAAGACCTGCTGTTCTGGAACACTGAAGTGCACTGCAAAAACAACCCCCCTTCTCTTATTCCTTATTCCCAAGTCTGAGATGATAGATACTATCTGGATGATGTCGTTCAAGCTAAGGGTTTCAAGCTAAACTACAAGTATGGCTTTTGTGGGCAGTTCAGCATAACTGAGTCTGATTTAAACTTTTATCTGAATCATTTTTTTTTTTATCATTAGTTTGATAGTTGAGAAAGGCCTGCTTGGTCTCCTGAATCAAATATGTACAGCCATAAGAGAAATATAAAAACACACAACAAAACAAGCATTAAATCAAGTCCAGTTCATTTTTTTCTGTGACACATTTTTTTAATTGCATTTGAAACTCATACCATCAGTTCATTACTGTAGCCTTTGAGTATCCTCACATACAAACTCCACAACTACTTTACACCCAGCCATGTTGTTCATGTTAGATTCTTAATTACAATTCATTTCAGAAAAAAACAAGTATTTCTTTTAATTAGATGTTGTAGCATTAGAAAGTTCATGTAATTGACTCCAGTGTAAAAGCCTGTCACGCATACATAAACCTGATAAATGAAAAGCAAGCTAAAAAAAAATAAAAATTTGCATGTGTTTTTATTCCCATCACGCATAGCCAATTACATAAAGGTCTACAGAATTAATTAAAGATGGTGAGGTATTCGCTGATGTGGTCATCACTGCAGCATAAACAAATAAGCCATTGGAAGATAATGAATTAGCAGATCAGGAAGGTGGTGGTAAAAACATAAGGCTGCATGATAAGAGGGTTAACGGCAGGAACATGGACTGCATGGGGATTCAATTATACTGGTTAATAAGATGATAACTCTGTCATACTCCACTCAATCATGTCTCCCAGCTTCTTCTCATACATGCTTTTTATGCTTATATATATATATAATCATAAAAAAATATATACATATATTCATTCTAAATATACATCTACCAGATGTCTGGGATCTTGAGGGTCCAGTGTAGCATCTTAGCTGTTCCCAGGACTGCACTCTTCTGGACAGACATCTCAGATGTTGTTCCTGAGATCTGCTGAAGACACTGTCCCAGATTGGGGGTCACAGCCTCTAATGCTCTGATCATCGTGGAGACCACTGCTGCCTTTACCTTACACATCTTTGCTCATCTTTGAAGCTCTTGGTATTTCTTGAGCTTTTCATGTTTCTTCTTCATGATGTTGCTATAAATTTGGATTACTACATCTAGCACTATGTTCTGCTGTTGTTTGTCCTCCACTATTATGTTCAGTTGTTCACTATTATGTTCACTATTATGGTCAGTTCCATAGGATCTTAGCTTGGACATTCTTCACCGTCTTTGAGGGTGTATTCCACTTTGACCTTGAAACTTCCAGCCCGTACTCGACACAGATGTTCCTGTATACTATGGCAACCATTTGGTGATGGTGTTCCATATATACTCTCCCTGGTAGCATTTTGTGTCCCACTCTTATGTGCTGGATCGTCTCAGGGGCACCTTTACACAGCCTGCATCTGGGGTTCTGCCTGTTGTGGTAGATCCCAGCCTCTATTGATCTTATATTCAGGGCTTGTTCTGTTGCTGCCAAGATTAGTGCCTCTGTGCTGTCTTTAAATCCTGCGTTTTCCAGCCATTAGGATTTTTAGGATTTTAGGATTTAGGATTTTTTCATATCAGCTACTACCATTATTTGTTAGGGGTACACACCATGCAGGGGTTTATCCTCCCATGATGGTTCCTGCTCCTCCACATTTCCATCCTTTTGGGGTTTCTGCTGTCTGAGGTTTCATCCTGAATATTGGCTCTGATGCACACTAGTCCTTTTCCCCCTCCTTCCTCTTAGTGTCCGTGAACATGCAGAACTGAGCATCAAGAGAGTTTCCAGTGCTTCCTTTCCAGCACTTTGCTTGTTCAGGTATCAAAGTTCATCTACTTAATCGATCACAGCACTTTTCTTATTTAGAAGTAGCGGACAAAGCAGTGCAGCCAGGGATTTAAGTATTTAAGTGGTTTTCAAATAAACGTTTATACAATTAATATATACTGGGTGTTTGGAGGGTACGTCAATAACTATGTCAATTAAACCATCAGGAATCACAAAAAAATTTCAGAGTAATTATACAAATAAATGCAATCCTGAGTAATATGATGTTGTCCAGCAAATTGTTGCAAACCTTCAGTGTTCAGTGACTTTTCTAAAGCCTGTGATCCATCAACGTAGCCAGAATCTATACATTCCCTTGTGTTCTTGCTCCAGTACTGCTGCCCTCCATTCCTGTTTGCATGTGGGGTGTTTTATTAAAATCAGGAGCAGATCTTAATCTGACAGATTAACTGTTAATCTTCATGTCATCTGATTATTAGCTTTTGTCCTAGCTCTCTGCAGACATTTCCATGTAACTTGGCTTACCAGTTGGCATTTTGTAGTGAACCTTCACAGGTCCTGCTGGTGTAGTCACCCTCTATGGTAGTGTTTGACACATTTTTTAAACATTTTTCTTACTGACTGAAAGAATTCTTTGATCTTCCTCTATGGTCTGTGAAGTTGTTAGCTATTGCTATCTTACTACTATGCTGTTGCTTAGTAACAATATATGGAATTTTGACATGCCTTCAGCTATGTCCCTGATTGATTTGCTGTGGGTTATTTTTATTTATTTATTTATTTATGCTGCTTCCTGATGGCCTGCTTCACAAGCTCTGACACTTCTTTTGTCTTCAAGCTAAGACAACAGATCCAGACTTCAGATGCCAGTGTCACATCTTTAGTTATTTTTAACTCTCTTGTGAATGAACTAACAATGCAGCACACATCTGGTCAAAAAAAGAAAAATAAATAACAGACTGAGAAGTCAACTGCTCAGTATGACGGCACATAGAAAGGAATGTGTTCATCTCCACAGTTTAATCTATTTACCATATATTTATATCCACTAGGTCTATTCCTTACTTCCATTAATGACTTTAAAGATTTTTTTTTTATTCCTTGAAACTTACATGTATATTTTGAAAAGGAGTATTTTTAGTAATAAAATTGCATTATTATCTTGCCATCTTATAAAGGGATGTAGATGTTATTTGGAAAAAAAAAATTAGAGAAGAAATACTTTTCATTACCAGAAAAGAGATACTACATACTCATCCAGTCAACTACTGCTAATCCCCTGTCTGAAGGACAGCTTTCAAACAATGCATGTAACCTAATTAAAGATAATCTTTGATTACGCTATTTCATCTCACTAAAATATAATACAAATAAAATAATCTTGGATATGAGTACATTATTTATTTGTCACTGCCTCACAGAAAAAAACTAATTGTTTATAAACATCAAGAATAATGAACACACAACACATTCGCATACTTTCTCAAATTACATTTTTTGCTATATTTATTATATATTTGAAGAAATCCAGTTATTTCTTCATGTCTTCTTTAAACATCAGAGTACTGAGTATTGCATGATATATTGCATGATATAAGCAGTTTTTGTAGGTACATAGCAACTAGAACCTGTTGGTATATAATGTGTGGTAGTCAGTTGAATTTGAAACTACATCTTCAAGAAAATGTGTGTATGTGTGTACTTTAAGGCTTGTGTGTATGTGTGTACTTTAAGGCTTGTGAGTATGTGTGTACTTTAAGGCTTGGTGAAATTTAGAAAAAGAATGAAGATTAGATTACTGTAGAATTGAATTCTTCAGGTTTTTCTGTTAACAATACAGACTGGCTGAAGAGTGAACAGTGAAGTAAACAGTCAACTACCGTGCAGTGGGACTTGTTTTTATAAAATGTTGTAAGTTGAAAGTGCCCACAGCATGTTTCATTTATTTACATAACAAAGCAAAACAGTCTCAGTGGACAAGAATGGAGGGGGCAGAGAAGGAGTAATGTGTAAAATGTTCAATAAGGTCATAGTGTCTATTAATGGTATTTCAGAACAGCATACACTGCATATTTACATGGTTAAAGCTGAAACTGCAATACCTTTTATAACTTTTGAGGATAAAAAAAATGTGTGTGGATTAGATTCATATATTTAGATGTGGCACCTTTTCTCGTGTTCATGTACTTCATGTTAGTCTCATAAATGCTTACCTGCACAAGACTGCTAATGTGAAGTGAAACTGATAAATATGACCTCAGAAATGCAACATGGAGATGTTCAGTGTTCCACACAGCAGCCCAGCCTTCACTCCAACTGTGTTTCTGACCTCTACGTTTCTTGTGTTGGGGCTTTTTGTTACTAGGACCCTGCAACAGACTCTCAGGCATTAAAATCTAGATGTGCACTCAGAAACTGAAAATGCATAGTATTAAAAAGGCCCTTTAGTTCCTGCTGTGTCTGTGCTGTGAGAATCTATATTATGTACTTATGCGTGGGAATTTATATTATGTGTGTAAATATATGTGCTTTTAATGCATATTAAAATATGTTCGTAAAGTGATTTAGAGAATATGAAGTGGTGTGAACAACACGGTTAATTGATTATGAGCCTCCATGTTTATTACAGTTTAACTGACAAAATGATTAATATGCAGACCATGACATTCCTGCAGTTTTTATGAACAGTGGAAGATGGGAGATGGACATACGAGTGTGAAGAAAGTGCTTTGAATAAGGGCGATAATTTTTTTCATTGAGTTATTTATTTCTCCAGAGTGTCTAGAGAGAGACTAAGCATTAAAAGCATGGCTTTATCAAAAAAGCTGCTTCTTGTGATCGCCTGCTATGATGTTGATTGATCAAGGTTTCCCATTACCATTCAATATAAAAGATTTTTTTTTTTTTATAAATGAAAAAAAGGCCTGAGTTTGCATTATAATACATTATAAAGACTTTGACATTTATTACACATGGACCACATACACAGCAACCATACATGGAAGTCTGATAAAGCTTGCTGGGATCAGAACTTGAGGTACAAATAATTTTCCTGAAATGAAGTTCAGTAAACGGATAACTCCATGAGCATGTAGTGCAGTCACCCTGTACTTCTTAATGAGAAAATGTGCACCCAAACCGGAGCCACTGACTTGTGTAATTAACTGAACAATTTCATGCAAACAGGCCACCTCTGATAAAATTAGAATATATTCCTGTTGAAAGGTGGAGGAAAATGCACTAAATCCATCTTGAAGATAGTGAGTGGTTTGTTTTTTTTGGTGTGAGAAATAACATACATTATGCATGAGTGAGCTCCACTTCACTCTGAATAAGTTTGCAAATCTCTGAGGCTAATTAAATTTTGCATTGTTTTCTTAGATTTTTTATATGCAACTCAAAATTTCCTTGTCATTGGCAGATAAACTTTAGCATTGAATGGTATGGTCTTGACCTTTTAAAACATTTTAAACAACATTAAACATTAAAACTGTAAATATAAGAACGTAAGAATTACAAATGCTTAAATTTTCTAATCAATTGAATGAAAATACATCTACATTGTAAATAAAAATTTTAGTAATGTGAGAAAATACTAAAACACTTTCAGATTTTGTCTCTTTTTTGCAATTTTATATTCTATATATATGTATTTGCAATTCTGTAATAACTAAGTACAGCTACAAGAAAAACTTTGAACCTTTTGGGATTACCTGCTGTCATGGAGACGCTCCTACCAGTGTCCACCTGTAGAGGCAGCAGCGAGCACATGGGCTGTTTGTTTTGATTGATTACTTTGTCCACAACTTCCTCTGTTGGTGATCATAGCTTCACCACCTGAGGAGAGGTATGTGCTTAGGAAGTTTGTTATTTAAAGCCCTGTTATGCCTGTGGACTTTGTCTTTAAATGCTACATGTCTTCTTTTCTTATAGTTAGTGTAGTTTTTTGTTGTTTTGTTGTCTTTATCCATTAAACTCTTCAGACCGTCTGCACTTCCTTCACCCATGACACCAGCAATAAAGTTAGATGTTTTGATTATTTAGGCCAAAATCTTACAGTTAGCCTTATTTATCAACAAACAATGTTTAACAAATGTTCGGCGTAATTGATGTTAGAGTAATTGATGGAAAACATTAGCGAATCCTTAGTGAATATTCAGTGACTGGTGTTATCTCCTTTATTGGCAGGAGCTATAACCAGATGGTTTCCATAGCTGCCCTTGGGCTTTGGTCATTCTAAAACATCATTTCTCCATTCGAGCCACTCTATTGTTGAATTACTCGCTGTTTAGGATAATTGCTATGCTGTATATGGATACCATGCTGTGTGATCTTTTGGGTTTAGCTGACTTAAATGTACTACACCCTGAAATTCAACTGTAGAATTTTCTCATAAAGATTGGGATTGGTGGGCCTCTGAATGACTGCAAGCCATCCGGGTTTGGAGGTATAGAAGCATTCTTTTTTTATTGTATTTTGTATTTTCTTAGGATGAGGCTTTGATGTTTACTGCAAATGTAGCACTGTAATTTTTTAAGATACATTTTATTTTTTGTTACTTATGACCACTAGCCATTGTTCCAGTGATGTGGAACATCAGCATTGTCTTTGAATTTCAAAGAGCTGTGATTTCTTGAGTAGTAAACCTGTTATCAAATACCTTAGTTCAGTGTTTTTCATGTTGTAAACTCACAAATTACAAATGTTGGTGTAAGGAACGTCTGTAGAAACTTAGCTGTCATCATTCACATGAACCTTTCTGTCTAAAACTGCAACTCAAGGGCTAAACCCATACTGAACAAGCCCAATTTCACACCCGACTCTTATGATCTCATTTTTAAAAGGTCATTTTCTCAGAGGCTCACATAGGTCTTTTACCAATGACCTTGATTATTGATCCTATATCTATTAGTAAACATATGTAAATGTAAAAGCACGTGTCCCGGTGGCCGCCCTGGCCGCCTCCCCTGTCTCGTTTCTGTGTGGGAGTGTCCGTGTGTGGGTGTGTCTGTGTTCGTTGGTGTGATGTGGATGTTCGTGAATGTTCGTCGATGTTCGTGAATGCTTGTCAGTGTTATTCGTGAGTGATTGTTAACGTTACTCGTAACACCTGTGTCTCGCCAGGGTATGTGTATATAAGCGTGTGCATGTCACTAGGTCCTTGTCGGTCTATGTTTGGTTCGTGACTCGTCGTTGGTAAGCGTTGTTTCCGTTTGTTTCTGTCTAACGAAACCGAAAGTAAAACGGTTTATTTAACTATCGCACGTTGGAGTCGTGTCGCTTTCTACAGCTCCCCGCACTTCCGACGTGACGGCACGCATGTGTGGTTTGTTACAGATGACATTATTATGGCTTAGAATATCGGTTTACAAAGGACCTATTGGTCCAGAAATCCAGGACATTTAAAAGAGTTGGGGAAACTTTTTCTTGTAACTGTAATTATATATTTATTCACTGTTTTGTGAGTTCAAGCTCATTAGCTGGCTAGATAAGAGGGACGTATTAGCAATTTAGAACATAATTTTCCAGGCACTGTAATTTGAGAGCTGGGAGTGAACCCTACTCAAAGAGCTCATCTCTGCAGTATAACTAGTGCATTTATCGCTTATATTCCAGAGGGGACTACCGGTATTAGCAGCACACTGCTGTTTCTGTATCTTTAATAAGTCTCCAAGCATTAACACTAAGGGATATAAGGAAGTAAACCATGATACTGTTAATGAAAAGTTTATTTGACAAGCGCTGTATAATTTCCACGGCCTGTTTACAGTGTGATCTTGGAGCCTCTGAGATGTGGGAATGGAGATAAGCATCTGAGATTAGATCTTCATCTGGACTCTTCAGTCTGCAAAAACAAACCATGCAGCTGTAATAAGATTTTACTAGCAATGCACTTGCACCTTTTGCTTATTGTGACAACTATTCCCAAACACCAGCGACGGTAATCTCACAAAGGGGAATGCTTCCCTACCTCTGAAATGAGATTTAAATGATTGTGATGAGAAGCAGAATTCACCATCTGAAGGTAGCTGTTTAAATTAACGTGATGGGCATACTGCATTCAGTTGTGGCTATTTTACGTGGAGAGGTCAGGGTCAAAGCAATCAGATGAGAACAAAGCCTGCTGATGGGGTTTTGAAATGAGATTTAAATGAAAAGAGAATAAAGAATTCACAGCATGTCTGCCTCAGGAAAAAAAAGAAAACCCACAAAGATTTAATGAAAAGATTTATGTACCGTGAGCTTAATCTAACCTGATCATTTTATCCATTGCAATTATATATTTCTGACATGAAGGTGAACTAGCCAGTCGCATATTGTGTCTCTCCAAAGACCTGGCTTTTTTTTGTTTTGTTTTTTTTGTCTTTACTTTTATCATAGCGAGCAGACCGTCCGCTCTGAGGCAGCAGTATTACAAAGCATTCCTGCCTGGGTCCCCGGGTCCCAGGGGAGGTAGGATGTGCGAGTCCATTTGTCTTTGCGTTTGCTTTGCAGTAAAATGTTTCTTTCCCATTTTTCTCCCTAATTCTGACCTCTTCCCAGTCTTTATGCCATCACATTCTCTCCGAGTTAATATTTCTTCGCTGTGTTTTCCCGTAGCCTTGACCCATCAAGCACCTGGCTTCATTTCCATTCTGCACGCAGGAAAGGCGCCTGCCTGCCTGCTGCTCAAGGCTGTATGAGCACAGCACACTCCTGCCTCTTGCTTTTTCCTTAGTGAACGCTAAATATGATGATGCATCCATAATTCGCAGTATAGGTCTCTCCTCCCATTGACATTTAGAGGTTTGTTGCACCGTTCTTGATGTTCTTGCTAACTTCTAACTGCTAACTCCTCTTTTGCCATTTAACTTGAGATGTGGCTTTGAGCCCTGAATCCTACTACCTGGTGTCGTGGTGTCTTGTGTGCATCAGTGAAGCTGCCTCTCATAACTTCAGTTTGCTGGCTCGAGTGTGGTTCAGGCAGAATCAACCTCAGTTTATTACCACCGGTACCCTTCAGTCTGCCTCTGTGCCCTTTGACTGTGATGTCTGTCAACGGGTTCACTCTACTCTGTTCTTCTCCAGGCTCTTCCGCCAGACTTCTATGTCGCTTCCTGTCCGCTCACTCAGTTCCTAACATACCTGAACATAGGCTTTCTCACTAAATGTTCCTCGCTCGTCTGCATGTCCAGACAAACAGATGGAGAAGCGTGAGCTGCTGGGGGTGAGACTCCATCAGCTGACAAACTTTGGAGAGCAGGGGGCGTCTGTTGGAGCTGCTGGCAGCTTATAGATAGCAGGGGCATGTCCGTCAGAGCCTCAGACAGCCGGAGTTCCCAGGGCTGGAACTGCTGACAGACGGGGCTCTGGAAACCCTTACGAATTTTAACACTTCAGCTTGAGCTCTCATAATTAGTCTGGCAGTAAGATCTGCGCATGTCCTGCAGCATATTACAAGTCTGAGTTCACTCGGTGTGATCAAGTCATGATAACTGCTGTTTTATTATCTGCTGAAGGTCATTGAGGACTTGTTTATGACTTAAAATAAGTATCTGTGCAATAAATCGCACAAGGAAGGAGAGTATTAGGTTTTGAAGACGGTACCAGTACATTGCCAGTATTTGACTAGTCTCATTCCTCCTTAGTTTCTGTAGCTCCCTTAGAAAAAGCAATTCCTACTGCATTTTCTTTTTCAGACAGAAGATGGACAGCTTGTCTCTTGGTTCTCTATTGGTTTTACTCATCTGTCTGCTCCACAATTAACCATTTGTTTACTGTTTAGTGAATAGATGCAGCCGATATTGCTTTGTCTGTGAGGAAATAAATGCACACAAATGGTTCACCTTTGACCAGTCTGCCATGCAGAGTATCCAGATCTATGAATTGCTCCAAGGAATATTAAATGTCTATTAGTTAATCAAACTCCTGAAGGAAGTCCTTAAACATAACACTAGACTAACACATCTAGTTTATCTCGGGAAGGTTGGTAACAGGCTGATGGGTTCAACAAAGAATGTGAAAGCGTTAATACATTCCTGTGGTTCTCCAGTATACTGATCTTAAACAACCACAACAATACACTTTATTTATATAATGCCTTTCACAAACAAAAGGTTGCTTTAAAATGCAACAACATTTAAAGACACAATCTTGTAGGTCTTAGGAGTATTATCAGTTAGCTCACCATCTGAGTGTAGTTGTGTTTGTCCTTTATAACCCTGTTATGTTGCATGCCCTTGTCAGTCATGTAAGCCTACGTGGTTTCATTATTGTTACTTTCAATAAACCATTTAGACCTGCAAGTGCTTCCATCAGTTTCTCTGCACATCTTTCTCTCATCCTTCTCTCAAAACACACTCTAGCTGAGATTTGGGTAAACAGAAGTTTGCTAATGGTCCTGGCTGGACAATCAGTAAAGAGTTACAATAATGTGAGTAAACAGGAAGGCAAGAACCAGAATTTGGGCTTTAATTCATGCTATTAGGGACTGGGGTGTAAAGCTGGAGATGGATTGTTAACATATACCTGCTGTCATTAGCATACCAGTGGAAAATTTACCTTATGGCTATGGATAATCTGAGTGGTATCTTGTAAATAACTTTGCAAAAAACACACATATGCGTGCACACGCACAAACTATCATTAAATATCACTAGCTCAGTTACCATCTAGTGACCAAACAGATGCCACTTTAGTTCTCTGACAAATGAACCATTTTAAAAAGACCACAGGCTTGATATGGTGGGGTTCCAGCCTGATAAATATAGAGCCGGAGACAATTCATTTCCATTCCCCAGGCTGATTGTGCTACTGTGTATTTCTTTACTATGTCAGCATGTACAGCCATTAACTAAAGGCAATAGAATCAGCAAAGCTGTTAATATAGGACCTATGTACCACCTACTATGTACCTGTATGGGAGTGAGCAAGGAGAGAGAGAAGAAAAAATAATTAGGTAAATTTTTTTCTGGTGAATTAGGATTGCGTCAAAGTTTGTCTAATTAAAATATAATGTGTCAGATCACAGAAGCATCCATATCCACACCATTTGTCAGTACACTCCTTTTAGAGAAGAACCTGCCACTTTAAAGTTGTTAATTAGCATAATGTATTGTCTTCCACATGCCAGAAGATGTTACCAGACTCTATTACACAGTACAATGGGATTTTGTACCCCTTGGTATAAATTCATAGCTTAATTAATTATTAACTGATCCAATTCATTTCCATTGCAGGACAAAAGAGTGAACATGTTGAACCTTCGAATTCAAATCCCAGTAATTAACTGGGTCCTTGATTTGTGGATTGTTGAAAATTTGTTGAGTCTCCCTCCGACATCTCGCCACAATTGAGTTATAGCTCCTCGACTTAGGAAAGGTAGATTCCTGTCCCAGGTCAATAAATAAGTCAATCAATAAACATTTGTATAATTAAATCTGACATGCCGCACTAATTGACAAACCTCAGTGTGAGTTGATTAAAATGTTGCCACTTGCCGGCATAACTTCCATTTCTCATCTTCAAATCCACAGAAACTGAAAAGAGTAGGAGACCCCAGTTGTGTTCTTACATTACTTATTACATCCCATAATAATATATGATCAGTATAATACAGGCTTACACCTGGCCAGGCATGTGTGCTGTCTTGCTTGTCTAAACTGTGCTGGGCAGTAAGGCACCACTCCATAGTGTTCTTAGGCTGAGTGTGAGCACCTGGATTGGACTAATTTTCCCTGAGATGGGATGTCGATAGAATAACCACCAGGGCGTCAAGCAAATAAAACCGTGTCACTGCACACTGCATGATTATAATGATTTATACTGGCTGCACTTTTGAAGCTTAAAGCCAGAGGTTTTATGGAGCTGTGCATATGTGTGTGTGTATATATATATATATATATATATATGTGTGTGTATATATATATATATATATATGTGTGTGTATATATATATGTGTATATATATATATATATATTTCATTCATAATTGAGAGCATCAATCACTGTGTTACTTTGATCCTGCAAAGCTAATCATTCATCTTTATATAGATTTCCCCTAAATATTATTACTGTTGTCAGTAATGTTTTCTTAACCGACCCACGTTTTCTTTTAATCACTACAGAGCATTACGTTTGAATGCATTCTGTGCTGTCCCTTGTGTTCAGTACCGTTTATATTGCAAAGACCTGCACATTCATGGAGCTTCCTCTGCATCATAGGGTGTACAAGCATGCAATACTTGAAACTGAAAAGTGATGTTTTTGATGAGTTTAGAGCAAAATGTGTGCAGTTCAAGATGGTAAATGGGATTCCTAAGATGATGATGGTATTATTAGTAGTAGTAGTATTTGTAGTAGGCACAGTAATAGTAGTAGAAATTAATAGTGTGTGTGTGTGTGTACATGTTTGTGTTCCTGTGTACATTTGTGTGGGTCTTATTTATGACCCATAGTTCAAGGTTTTATATCAAACACTGCAACATATGGCAAGTCATATGACGTTCAAAATACATTCGATCTTTTCATCAGGAACACTATTATATAAACTTGAGGGTGAATATTACAATATTACTTTTCTCACATTTTTAAGATCAAACAGAGGCGTCTGTTAAAATATATGGAACCAAAGTAATGCAGTTGGTTACACTTTTACGCTATACAATATTAGGTGGAGAATGAATATAATATAATATTCAGCATAAGTTAATAATCAGAACTGACTGTGTACAGGACGGCAAAAGAAAAAGTAACTAGCAAAGCTGTGTTTCACTTTTTCTCGCACAGCACTAGAGATGCATCACATCAGACTGGTGTAACATGAGATTTAAACTCTATGTGGATATGTGAGGAAAGGCTGGAGTAAAATATATAAAAGACTATTAAATGGGGTTTTTTTGTTTTGAAAGCTGTTTTAAAAGGAATATAGTTCTAGTTTTAGTTTAGGACTAGTTTAGTTTAAAACTATATCCTTCTGGTTTTATCGCTGATTGCTGGGAACAATTTTTTTATGATCTACTGTAATTATCGCATGTTTTTCATCTCCTTTGTGATTGTTTTCTAGTCAAGTTATTGAGAGTATCAGACTGTTATGCTCGCTATTACAAAAGGATTGGATTGTGCCAGGTGTTTTATAACGAGAGTACCAAACGGTACCAAACGGTCGCAGGTTTGTTAGGTTTTACGCTACTTCATTCACATGAACCCTGTAGTGCGTCTCCCCTCCCACCCTCACCCAGAGTAGGACGGAATTAGAAAAAGGTACTTTGTGACATCATAAACAAAGCAATATATCGTAGCACTACACTTAAGGCAGTCTTTAGTGCACATCAGAATAGGGTTCTCTGTGTTGTTTAAGTGGTTGGTGCTTCATCCCTGGGAATAGTGCAGGTCACAGGAATTCAGATCTGTATTTGGTGGATGGGAGCTGCATTAATGCAGCTGGCATGTCAAAACACAAAACACAGTATGTAATGATGAACGATTAATGCTTTTCTATGGAGGGAAAAAGCAAAACCAACCCCATGATCATCACTTGAAGCACTTTTCCACCCCCTGGCCTTTCTATCATTGATGGGTTCATCTTCATACAGTCAAAGACATAATCAGCTAAGGTCTGCAATTGTATGTAGTTGTCAAGCCCAGCCCAAATTCTTTGTGTTTTTCATGCAATCCATTTTTTAAATAGTGGATAATCTTTCCTGTTAACACTGAAAGCAAACAAGTGAGGACCAATATTAAATTTGGAAAAAAAAAAAGCCCTTTTGTAGACTCTTGACAGTGTTATGTGCTGGGGAATGAAAAGGAAGAGTGTAAATGTATCCTAACGAAGCCCTGGTGGCTGGGCTGGGTTATTCAAAATGGTTTCATTTACTGGATCATTTTAAACCACGCACTTCCCTTATCAGAGCAGACACTTGTGCCTCACCGAGATGCTGCTGACATTTCTTCCACCCCCACAGAGCACCTGATTGAGAAGTTGCACCAGCAGGATATTTCTTCTAAATGTTGCTTAGAAAATATCACCCACAATTAAAATAAATAAAAATAAAAGTTTTGTTATACCATTTTAGATATTTTGTAGTATGTTTCTATAAATGGTATTACTGAAATTTTATTATATATACTTTTTTATATGTATAGAATTTTTAGATATGTAAATTTTCTCCATTCCAAACAGACCCACAAAGGAAAGATTTACAATGCTAAACATTTTGCCTAAACATGCTATGCTAAACATGCTAAACCATGCTAAACATTTTGCACACCTTCAGATGACTATCGCAGGAAATGTGATGTGAAATGTACTCGTGAGACGTGATGATATTGGAGAATGTGTATCAGGCTGTGATGTGATGGTATGGGAGCATGAGTAGCAGGCTATGCAGAAACCTCGATCACAGCAGACGTGTCTGAAAGAGGCTTCAGCTCAATTCTTACTTGATATTATTGCACACCGGAGCTGCGTTTTCTCCTGAACAATAAAAGCATTTTACACTGCAGCAAAATGGCTTCGTGACCTGGTGCATGTTGGGAAGGTCACCTCTTGTGTCTTCCATTTGAATACGTCTGACCATGATTATCTCCCAGTGCTGTTAAAATATGAACAGATGGTAATACAAGCTTTCAGACATTGGTTTTCTTGTCTCTGCAGGAGTGGAAATTGTTGCTTGCGCTGGTGATGTTAATACCTGAAAACACTCTGGGACTCATATAGACACTACCTACTCTCTGCTAACACAAACCAATGGGACCAATGACTGGGAGAATAAGCTAGTGCCACATTAAAGGAAGGTAAAGATGGATAAGTGATTGTATATAGCTTCAGTGGTGTATTGGCAGCTCTGAGTCCTGCAAGAGATCAGTCTCCTCTCCTCTGTGGAGGAACAGCAAGACCTGCACCTTACCTGAGGGCTGTAACAGAACGGGAGGGGGGGGGGAGGTTGCAGGCTAGAAAATAGAGAGCTGGAAGGCATAATGAACAGGAAACACGCTCTGAGCAAATGCCACAGCTAGGCTTCCTCTGGCTGTTTATGCTTCTTGATCTGTTGTTACCAGCTAAAGCAAAGTTTAACGAGCAGTGTTGATGGCAGTTCCCCACACACACACACACACACACACAAATAAACAAGTCTGCTCTCACAATTCCTGCAGTGTCATTAGCACAAGCTGAAGCAGTGGAAATGATCTCTGCTCTGTATGCTTACTATAACACTGAGTAGCATTCAGCATCCACTCACTCATCAACCTAGATTAGGTTGGCAGTGACAATTTTCATTTTAAATAAATGATGGGAAAACAAGAAACAATGTTATAAATGACTCTAACTATAACAGCAGAAGGTAAAAGAAATGGCCTATGTAATTGTTTGGGTAATGTGCATCTGACAATAATAACAGTCTAAGATTTCATTCATCTGCCATATCAAAAGTACGATTTGTTTTTCACCGTTGTCGTTTCATTCTTATGACAAAACCAATAAGATTATTTTTATTTATATTGGAAGGATTGTACTTATTTTCATTGTTTGATTGTATCGTAATGTCAAGGATAATGAAGTTCTTTTAGGAAATTCCTGGGGAACTCTAGAATGGCACTGTGCAAGGAAAGCAAACGATGGACTCGCTTTAATTATTCAGCACAAGGAATGTTTATTTAGTCAAGCCTTGAGAATGATGATAAATAAGAATATCCTCAACAGCAAATCAGAAACAAATTCTGCAAACTTGTACACACTTGCAACCCTACAATAGTTTAGAAAATTAATTCAATTTCAACAGCAAACACAGTTAGTTATTTTAGTTAATTCAAACATTTGTGAAGCACTTGTCCTGTTCATTCAAACACACTAACAAAGACTGAATGTAATTCACCAGTGATGATTAGCAGGAACATACACGAGAGGTTTTGGTGCTTTAGTTTTGCTTTCTGTTACATCCTCTGTCCAGTCTGTCACCTGTATGACCTTGGGACACATCAAAGTGTCACAGGATGACTTTATGTGTGTCCTCACAAAATACAGCAGAGCGTGACACTGGGGAAAGTGTGAATGGAGGAGCTGCGTTCACAGCCAGAGCTCTCAGATTCCTGTACTGCTCCAACTTCTAAAACTTATTCCTAATTAAGGCTCCAATTAAAAACAATTCAAGTCAACCAGAAACATGTCAGCATCCTAAATTCAGTAGCATAAATACAAGGAGTGGTACCTGCACAGCCTCCCGATGCCCCAGCAGCGGAGATCTTTAAATCCACACTAGCCTCCAGTTAAGCCAAAGGCATTGTTGTCTAAAAAGGACAGAGCATCACTGCTAACTTCCAGCTTTGATTCAAGACCTTTTATATTTTTCATTCAAATTCGACTTGTTTTAATTAAACCCTTCCAAATATATATATATATATATATATTTTTAATCTTTTCTTTTAATGCATTTTCCTTTTTAAATTATTTTTTTTATTATTATTTAAAGAGGAAAGAGCAGAGCATCACAGAAGGAGGGAGAATCAAGGAATAAAGACTCAAATCTTTACTATTTTTAATGACTCAAACAGCAGTGTACACTTAAACCGCTAACAAAACAAACCAAAGACAGCCAAACACGCTGAACCCAAACACACTGTTACAGCGAGAGTCTTGAGGCCATTTGTAGCATTAACAGCTGGATCCTGTGAGCATATATATATTCAGGAGAATAACAGGAAACAGGTGAGTGCAATGAACTAATTATCAGGTGATTGGGAGCAAATTAGAGTGGATGAGTGAGATTTTATGCCCATTGTTTGTTACCCTCATTATCGTTATGTCTTGCTCTCCTTATGTTTATTTCTAATATTGTTGATGTGGTGACCGGTGTCGGCCAGAAGAGGATGGGCCCCCCCCTTGAGTCTTGGTTCCTCTCAAGGTTTATTCCTCATGCCTTAGGGAGTTTTTCTTTGCCACTGTCGCCCTTGGCTTGCTCACTGGGGGCTTGGACTCGGACATTTGTAAAGCTGCTTTGAGACAACGTCCATTGATAAAAGCACTATAAAAATAAATGAACTTGAACTTGAGAGGGTCTGGTTGTAGGGTTTTGTGTTTGTGTGGGCGTCACCCTCCTCCACCGGCTGGGGCTAGCTGTGACTCTGAGAGGGTCTGGTTGTAGGATTTTGTGTTTGTGTGGGCGTCACCCTCCTCCACCGGCTGGGGCTAGCTGTGACTCTGAAAGGGTCTGGTTGTAGGGTTTTGTGTTTGTGGGCGTCACCCTCCTCCAAGGAGGCCGGCTTTCCACGACACAAAGCACAGCCCCGGACAAAAGACCTTTATTAATGCTCGACAATGAATTGTGACAAACGTCAAACACAGGAGTTAAATAAAGCTTCAAGTCTCTTAGGGCTCGAAATAGAACACATTCATAGGCTCTGTCATAGTGTGAGGAGAACAGCGTCACGCTGGAGCAGGAGCTTCCGCCCACGTCATGTGGGCTTTCACAGAGAGAATCATTTGGCTCAACGAGGGACAGGTGTGAATGATTATTGATTAATAATCAGCTGATTGGGACTGGGGGAGTGGCTGTGAGGACCGGCCTGTGAAAGTTTATTTTACTTTCTTAATCGTATTTAATCTTTCTTGTTTTATGTAGCCTTTTTCTTAATTTCTGGTATTAAAACTTTATAATAATAATAAATTCCTGAGGTGATGGCTCTTTGGATGGCAACTGTGAATAAAATGTTCTGTACAAATAAACTTTGCCTGGACTGGTGTTGCTTTACATTGTTATAGAACAGTTGTCATTATTTATAATAATATCTTCTGTACTATTTATTATGTATATTTGTCTTCTATGATATTTATTATATATATTTATATACTATTTTATTCCATCTGTTCTTTTTTCACCTTATTTTTAGTAAAAGTCATTTATCAAAGAGGTTAGACAGATAAGAATAGCAAGCAAAAATACCCTGATCCATGTTAACCACTAGCCTTGATGAGACACAACTTACTATATTAAACTTTGTCTCATAATAATTCAGTCATCATAGAACATCTATCATATAGCACTGACTGCTGCAATAGGTAATAAAGGAATACGCCTGGTTAATTGACTGTGACGTACCAAAAAAAAACCGATGTGAGAATTTATAAGAACAACTCGGCTGGTTATAGAGGGCATTTCTGATGGTTGAAACAATCTGATTCCACAGAGATACTCTGCTTTCTGTGGTAATGCTCACTCATCATCGCTCTAACTCAAGGAGGCTAACCTTGTATCAGTGACAGAAAGATAAAGTCATAGCATGTGATAAGGTCAAATGCATGTGAGAGGAGCTCTCGTAATCCTCAGACCGTACCGGCTGGGGCTAGCTGTGACTCTAAGCAGAGCTTTTAGAAGCCTGCTGAGAGCCAGGCTCTAAATTGCTCCCACTGAAAACTGTTAAATAGCACTCTGCTCCCCACCAGTTGTGGAGACTGATGTCTAGGGAGCACTGAGAGATTCTGACCTTGTTTCTGCCTTAAGTTCAGTTACAATCAAACCTCCTGCGAGCTTTGCCATGTTTGACACTAGGAGCAAAGTAAAGGACATGATCTGGTCAAGCAATACCTTTTCAATAAGATCCACTTCACGTTAGAGGAGATTCGGTACCATGAGGGAGCCATTTCACTGTAACACATATATTTCACCTACCACATGTCCCAGATGAATGGGAATTCATCCTTGAATGTGCCACCTTTTCATGTCTCCGCTGTAGTCGTGTGTATGCATATGTATATATGTATAAGATGCATACAGCTCTTCATCTTAACAGCTCGTTTTATAAACCAAGCTAGGTATGACATACGCTCTCCAGAGGTACAGCATAAATCAGCTCTTCCTTCCCAGCTGTGAAAATGCTTTATCATCTGAAAATCATAAAATGAAAAATCTTGATCACTTCTCTGAGCACTTTCAGAGTCTTCTGAGACTGAGCCTTGGCTTTCAATTCCAGCTTGCTGAGCATGGCTTTATGGGAAATCTGCTTCACTCCAGTTTGCTGACCTCAGCATCCTAACAACCCATTAGGTGTCCAAACATTTCCTTGCATCTCTTGCAAATGGGAATTACAGTGACGGCAGGGCATTAGGTTTTACTGCTGTAAACGTTCCTTCTAATTAGATTTGCTGAAGGGAGGTATTTTTAGAATCATGAAAGGACCTGGTTTTATCAGTGTGATATTGAGCCTGGGCAAAGTAAGCTGTTCAAAATGGCTTCTTGTATTTATGGTTCTGAAGTCCAAAGCAAAGGTGCAGGATATGAAACTGATGAGGGTTAACGAAATATCCTAAAGGTGTCATTCTCAATGTAAGACCACAGTCATAAGTTAGGTCTTCCAATTTTCTCTTCACAGATTAATTTTAATGGCTGTAGTAAATTATCTCTATAGTGCGAGGAGGAGAGACTTAAGGGTGCCATTGACTTACTTTGTCTGTAAAGTCATACTATAAAAGTGATAAAATAGAGATAAAAATCTCAGAATTGAAGAACTATAGTGTTGATGTATAATGACATTTTTGGATATTAACTTTAAATTGTGTTCTTCAGTTTTATAAACAACCTTCAAATAACATTTTTTGTATAGTCATTCAGTAACTAATTTAGTTAAATGTGTTTGGCTGAAATACACAACCATGCGAACTTTAGCTTCAAAAATATCTGGTTACATCATGCTAAAACATCAGTGTTGGAATGCGAGATTTGTGCAGAGTGCTGCCTAGTGACGAGTCTTGGTTTTCTTGTTTACACATCTAGTGTCACTGCTTTTAAAAGCCTGCGTGTGATTGGAAACATCTGCAGTTGTTGGTTCTGTATCTCCAGAGCCCTACCTGTATGTTTGGAGCTTCACTCTGAATGCCCAGGATTCAAACGCTCCCAGTGTGTGTGTAAACTATGTCTTCCTCATATGAACTAGTGAAAAGGTGAACCAAAATGTTCAGGCATTGTCAGTGAATTGATGCTGTTGTTTTTATTTGTTTATTTCGAAGGAGCCTAACCTTGCTGTAACAAACCACAAATCACCACAACAGCATTGTGAAAAATCACTGGAGCCAATGGGTGAGGGTTTGTGATTTATCTTATCGGGCCCTTAAAATGTCACTTGCTCATAGCTTTTCAAGGCCATCCAATTGTCTTCCTTATTGCTGAATTGTACTGAAGCACATACAAACTACCAAGCACACACACACACACACACACACTCACACACACTCACGCGAACACACACACCAGACGACCACTGTCACACCATCTGATGGCTTAAACGCTAGTGGCTGGCTTTCTTTTCTGCGAGCTGAGGGGAGCAGCCGTGTTAAAGTACAGAGCCTGCGACGGGAACAAATGCATTTAAAGAGCTCAGCAGTGGGGCCAAAATGCCACGTCACGGAAGGGCATTGGGAACCGCGTGCCACGGCTGGGGCTCAGTCAGGGGAGGCGAACGCATATGGCAGAGCGAGAGCGCGTAATTGGTCGGCTCAGAGACAAATCCGGCGTGCCCGTCCAATCCAGCACAAAGAGTGAGAGCGAGCCTGACAAGGAAGCATGCTGGCCACCGTTCCACGTGTGCTCTGGCTCTAATATCACACGCACGACGGCGAGGGGTCCTTGTGAGGAGGAGTATGTCAGAGGGATTTTGCTTTCAAATGAACATGGGGCATCTTAACGCTCAGAAGTCTGGGATGTTGGCAATATTAAATCTAATTCTGTACTTTAATGGTAATTAAAATATTATAATCTTAAAATATACTCGACTCGGTGAACTTTGGCTATATGATCACCAGCAGAATGCAGTGAGTTTAATAAAAAGTAAATCCTTTAATAAAATATATCCTTACGTATAACTGTGTTTATTTGAAGGTGTTTGTGTGTCGTGTTTTCGCGCAGAACACGGCTGCCGAAGCGTAGATTCGAAAGCGAAACGTTTATTTAACATATAACGTGCAACACTGCAAACATCGACAAAGATGTAGTGACACGCTTAAATACACTCACGCTAGCCACGACACAGGTGAAACGAATGATTACAATTAAACTAGAGTCAAATTAAAACGCCACACAAAACACGAAGACACACACACACGCACACGCACGCGGCCACCGTGACGGTGTGAACATGTATGTTTGGGTGTGTGTGTATGGGTTCATGACATGCTTTTGTGGAGGGGTAATGTAACTGAGTTTAAATATCAGTGTACATGAAATTGCTTGATTTATCTCTTGTAATGAAATTTCTTAGAGAACGAACTGATGCCAGGATTCATGAGTCGTGCTGAACTAGTCCAGTTTCCCCATCAGAAGCTGCTGTTTGGGGCCTTTAGTGGATGTGCAGGTTGAGGAAGTGACTGAAGGGAAACATGGCTTCTGTGGAAATGTAAAAAGCCATATGTCTATTTTCCCTTTTCATTTATGTTCCTCTTTTACTGTTTGGCAGCTAGGAGGCATAATTATGGACAGAATCATTACAGTAAGTCTCACTCACTCACACTTTATCTCTATCTCTCACACTCACTCTTTCCCTTTGTCTCTCTTTCATGCGCTTTCTCTCTCTCTCTCTCTCTCTGTGTGCATGTGTGTGCGCTTGCGTGTGTGTGTGTGTGTGTGTGTGTGTGTGCGCGTCTGTCTTGGCATGTAAGAGCTGAGTTTATATTCTAGCTAATATTACGTGTTTTCAAGACTTCAGATTTAGGGAGGTTTCTAAATGTTGTTCTGGCATTCAATACTTCATATAAAGTCATTAATTGAAAAATCTATGCAAAGTGTATTGTCATCCTGTCATCCAAATCAGTAAGTTCATGTTTCCTGACATCACTGTGCTAGGATCTGACCTGCTCCAGAGACCCCTGCCCTCCGCCTGGTACTTCAGGGTGCTACGATCGGACCATGTGATGCTACTCACCCAATTGAGCAGATTCACTTCATCACTTGGTGTATTATTAGCTTGTATAAGATTTAAAAACAAGCCCAGTTTTACAGTTGACATTCTAGTCTCTGTGTTTTGGTAGTTCACAGTATGTGTGTTATGGAATTTTTAATTAGTGTCTCCCCTTAAGCCCAATTTAATCTTTTTTGCTTATTGTAATTTGCATCAGTGTTGCCAGTCTTCATTTTTCATTTACCTTGTTAAACTGTAGTCGGTAGATCACAGAAAAAATTGTGATTATTCCTTCACAAAACCTCCTATTTGAGATTCCTGTTTCAGCATAGCAGATTTTACACAGGCAAGCAGACACACTAAAAATATAACTGCACAGTAGACTAGACAGATGTGCCCTTCCACTGTGACCTTTGCCCTTGCTAATCTATATACCAGTAACTCAACTTTGTATGAATCATTCATAAATAACCTCAGTTTTTAGTTGGTTATAGCATGAAGGTGGAACGGAACCACTGGGTTCCAAGTGAATCGCATCCATGCAGAGGATACTAAATGGAGTGTGAATTCAGAGGGTTATGGTTTCCTGTGGATTTGCTTCAGATTCCAGCAGGTTGTCTTCTCATTGTCATTCCCTTTCTCATTGTAGTTTGACAGGGAGGGTGTTTCTAATGAATCACCATCAGCTCTCTAGACTATCTAGGGTTCTATGTCTCACCTGACTATATCACCACTATTTAGAACTGTATAACGTACTCACAGTAATCAGATTGAAAAGTGATCTTTTTTGTGTGTGAAAGGTACTACATAAATTATTGTTACTATCTATATTGATCTTTATAGATCCAACTAGGAACTGGCAAAACAATGGAATTGTGGCTGCCAAGGTCATTCTGAGTTCCAGGCGTAATGGTTAATGTACATATTGTGTTTCTAAGTGGGCTTTATGGGCAGTGTGACTGAACACCAACACACTCTTTGCATTTACAGTCCTGATCAAGACTTCTTGTAATAGACCAGCTGTTAGTGCTGCAGCAAATGAGTGTTTCATAATAATAAGCACACTCTCACCAGATCGTGCTTGGTGTTTTCACCACGTTGGCTTTTACTAAACTCAAAGCCAGCAATGGTGTGGCAAGGGTTCTATTTCGGCAGCTTTAGAGTCCCTGATTGGAGTTCTAAAGCTTCTCTATTATGGAAGACATACATTATTCATGCAGGTTTCAACTGATTGCACTTCAACGCCTCTCTTCGATTCTGACGCCATTGTCGCATGCTCCTGTTCACTTATCCCAGACTCTTGTATTTAGAGACCTTGAAGTCAGTGAAGCAATGAAGCCTTATTGTTCATGCATTTAAAAAACAACATGATACACCAGGGTCTGGAATATTGAAGACATTTTGCTAAACTTATGCCAAACTTCTTTAAAAAGTCAAACACTAACCTTTTTACTTGTTCATGCATGAAATAGTAATGTGTGTTTATAATTCATGCTTTGCTCTACAGTGTTCATGGCACTGCTGTAATATGTGACTTTCCAGATGGAATTAATGAAGTTTTCTACCCATTTGTTTGTCCGTCTACTTGCTCGTGATCTGTTATTCAGAACCAATGCACCTTAGTGATGGTTTTGTGGAATAGTTTATCTTTACTGCAAGTTTAATGCAACTTGGCTTTTGTCTTTATTTTAATTACAAGCAGCCAAAGTAGATCTGATCTACATGTACACATTCATAAACATTTGAAATAAGAATATGTGAAGCATGACTGGTAATGCTGGTCAGACCAGGCTTACAGTAACTGAGTGGTGTTCAGTCTGTCTAGCAAAGGCCATTATGTCAAACATCTGTTCATGGGAATGTATGTTTCAAACAGTGCATTAGATCTTTCATGTAGCTTCACTGCAGAATTGCTGGTGCTTGCTATGTGGACAGAAGAGCAGTGTGTGTGTGTGTGTGTGTGTGTGTGTGTGTGTGTGTGTGTGTGTGTCTGTGAGAAGGTGATGTGCAGACCTGTGCATCTGGAAGATCTGTAAGGAAAATGTCACACTGGATTAAGACTATGTAAAGATGAAAGCTGTGGAATTCTGATGTTTTGTGTTTTATGTTTAGTTCTAGAAATCTGTGTTGATGATTAATGTATTATTTATTTAAATAAAATATTGCATTTAGAGTGTAGAATGCACATTGAAAATAACACAGTAACTATTACCTGATGGATTAGAGAGGAAAAGCAAATGAAATAAAAAAAAAAAAAAATAGCTTCCAGTAGTATAGATTTTTAGCATTAACATCATTAATATAATGAATATAGGCATACTATCAAATAATGAAATAGGCATACTGAGCAGACAATTTATGCATATAATTTAACTCTTAAAAAAACCTTTTATGCAAAAGGCCCCTGGTAATGCACGTGTAGAGCAAACAGACTTCCTCCCTTGTGCAGGCATCCATCCACGCCTTAATGTCAGGCCTTTAAAGAAAGACCCATCTCCAGCTTTATGGTAATGTGTCTCAGCATTCTTGGGACATCTGGCCAATATTGCTGTTTCTCGTTATCTGCAGGTGTGATGCTCAAAACTGCTGGGAATTACACCAAAGCTAGCAGGCTAGTGGAAGCAATGGCATAAGCAGAACTTAAGGATCTATGTCTTATAGCAGTGGAGATGTCCAGGGTCAACACTGCTGGCACATGCTATGATTCAGACAGGAGCTCAAGCTCTAAAATAACTAACTCAGTCCTTTGGACCAGCGGTCAAGCTGGTTTTGTAGAGGAAAGTGCTGGTGTATTTATAACACAAATATGCAGGTCTTTTTTACTGCAGTCCAGATTCACGACCCCAGCTCTGAGATCCTGCCTCCTGCATCGGTCCTCGCTTCAGTGCTCCTGGCTAGCCTTCTATCCACCGACACTTCCTAGATCCCCTACCACCCCTCAATCATGCTCACCCATTTGCTATTGTGGGAATTTGCTATTCTGGAGTCTTTGTTCCCTTCCTTTCATGCGACCCATCAGGGTCTTGCTCACCCTGAGGTTCTGATCTGCCTTGCTTTTGTTTCTGAACCTTGCCCATCTGTACTGGCCTGTTTGATGTTGTTTAGATCTATGACAGTGTGACCCTGGTTTTTTTAGATGTCATTTTGAATGTGTCTGATGGTTTAATAAATTCTCTTCTACTCACAGGTCTGCATCCTGTGCTTCTCATCTGATGCACCCAAACATAAACACGGTTAATATTAAAACATTTATTAGTTCCATCAGAAGAGAGACAAATGTATTTTTCCATGAGGATATGTTTTTTTGTTTTGTTTGGCATTTAGTACAGGGACTGACATTTAAAATCCAAACTGTTCAAATAATATTCTGAAATATGTGTCAAATGTAGTGGTTTAAATAAATACTAACATAAATATTTTTTTTGCTCATGTTAATGTATTGTTTACTCCAGCTGATATCCATAAGAATGAAGAAAATATATTTCATGTGTTCAGTAGATCTGTAGTGATAAAGTCTTTGAACATCATACATTTTCCTTCTTATCTTCAAGAATTTTTCTATTCAATCCTGTCCCCTTCTGGTTTGGTCTTCAAACTTTCCACCAGGGAAACTCCTGGTAAAGTGTGATCCCTCTCATCCATGTGTGTAAAGCATGTGTCCTGTAGATAAAAAACAAAACAAACCACTGCCAAGGAGGCCTGTAATCCATTGCAGGACCAAGGCCAGAGAGTAAACTGTGGGTTCCTTGGTCCTGACTGACGAGGGGTTATTAGAAAGGTCAGACTTGTTTGTGTCTGAGCTTGTTAGCACAGTTGTGTGCATCCACAGCTTCCTGACATGAACTCTGCCATCGTCGTGACAGAGATGAGAAGATGTGGACACTCCTTGCAGCTCTGCCAGACTCTGGCTCCTACAGGTCAGACATCCCAAGTAGTGAATTATTTCTTACTGTGTTCATTTGTGGGGAGCTGGTTTTAGATGTACACTGGAGGTGTTTATCCAGAACTGTAAGTATTAATATAAACACTAGATAGTTTGCAAAAGTTGCAGAAAGGAAAAGGGCATATAGTAGTAATTAAAGTCTGCAAATGATTGAATTGCTCTAGTTTTTGTAATAAAGGTAATAAAACCTATATGCATGTGTCCTTGATGGTGCGCTGTGAGCATTTCAGAGACTTCAACCTATATCACCCTATAGAAGAACGACTAGCGACAGTCACTCACGCAGTTCTCTTGTGATGGGCCTTCACTTGTTAATCATTTAGAGGAAGCAATATGCAAAGGACCTGACCTGCAATATGCAGAGTCTCTTCAGGCATTTATGCCTGACGTAACAACCAGGGGAAGAACCCGTTTAAACAAATGTTGTTTTGGGTATTGTTGATATTTTTGAGGCACAAATAACTGTTTTTGTTTTGAGTGAAGGTCTGTTTCAAATGCAAGCCCATTTTATAACATTAACATTTCAAGCAGACCCTTTTGGCCAGAGTGATTTACAATAGTGCTTTGATGTCTCCATGGATGAAGTCCTTAACTTAGTATATTATGCCAGTCTAAGGGTACCATTAAACTAAATCCCTGTCAGACAGAATGCCTACAAGGAAAATACATTCAAAGCCAGTCAGGAAATTCTCGGAATGTGTTGACTTACAGAGAAAATAAAAAAACCTGCAATTATGTACACAGAAAGTATGGGATCATGTTTTGAATCAAGTAGAAAATGTTAGTTATGGTAAAAAATAAATATGCAGACTTCATTTAAGAGAATCAGTTTACTCTGAAACTGCAATATCGAGTTAGGATGGGACAGTTAGACTTCCTCTATCCCTGTGTGTGTGTGTGTGTGTGTGTGTGTGTGTGTGTGTGTGTGTGTGTGTGTGTGTGTGTGTGTGTGTGTGTGT
>JAOXYF010000007.1:21245604-21273180 GCA_028565775.1 Sternarchorhynchus goeldii
CTGCGTTGTTGCATTCTGAAAACTACAAAAAAGACATTGAATAACAAAAAAGACTTTGATTATTTTTAGATTTGGACATGTACTCTCTCAGCTGCCGTATTAATAAAAAACGAAACTCCATTATTAACCATGAGAAAAAGAATTAGTCTTGATCATGGTCCATTATACAGGATACATGCGATACATAAGCATGACTGTGCATATGTTCAAATCAGATCAGCAAGTCATGGGATCATTACTGAGCACATCTTGCTAATAGCTCTTATGGCCGAGTTAAAAACTCGATTTAAAAAACCGTGACCTTCGCACCCAGCCGCCTGCCATCTCCGTGTGACTGCAGCTCCTCTACACACTTGCTCCTCAAACCTCAGCTCTGTGCCAGTGATTGCAACCTTCACAATAGACAGCATTACATGCAATTGCTCTGGCTTAGGAGTGAATGAGGCTAGTTTCACCAGGGCCCACACAGCTGGGCAGCACAGCTGACAGGAACGCAATAGCAGATTGGCATCTTTTAATACCCAGCCTCACAAAAGGCCTAATCTTGCTCAATCAATGACCCATTGAAATAGCTTGTGGTGTAAGGATGAGCAGAGCTCGAGGGGCTTTTGCTGACATGCAGTTAGAGTTTATGACAGAGGCACATTTATACTCCAGTGGAGGCTATTTTACCTTTTCAGAGTGCAGTTGCTAACACTAATCATTTCCTGCTCCTATTTGCCCCAAGAAGTTCTGATCCAATTACATCATGCTGAGTATTTTTTTAATAAAACATGCTAATGACTCGAGCCCAACCAGAAAGAATATTTAGAAAATTTTTATAATTTACAATCAGGTCATCTAATTAATGATCAGATACTACATAAAATATATATACATCTTTTATATGTTTCAAGTTGTAACAAATAATAGCTTCAACTAATTGAAACATGATATAAACATATCATAGGTTATTAAATGATGTGTTCATCATAGACCATTAAAATGGTCTATATGGAGAATTTACATGTTGGTTAGTTTCTTTTTTTTCTAATTTTTCCCTCCAAACACAATTAAACTAAAGTAGCATCTAAACGATATTAATTACTTTATACTGTATTCACATATGTAAAATATGAGCACTAGAGGTAACTGGCTCCATTCATTGGTGTTTCCTCTTTTAATTCTAGGAGTCACTTTGCCTTCATTGTCTCCAAGGAACAATGTGTCCATCCACAATGGTGGAAATGCCCTTCAGCCAATGATCGTGTCATAACTGTGTAATGGAGCTGCCGTGTGGCTGCTTCCAGTGTGTCTTTAATATATTGTCTTAGTGCATTTCTGCTCTCATCAGCATTAGGGTGTTGTCCATTTGTTTGATGATCACGTTCCATTCTTGTGGAGTTCTAGAATTAAAAATCAAGTCGAGCATGAAATAAACAAAAGCGAAAAGAAAAGAACGTCTTCTCCAGCGATTATCGAGAATTGAACCGTAGCATCCATAATTATATTTAACATTATTATGCTTGACTTTCCAAACCTCCTTCACACTAAGCAAAACTATGAAACTATTACAATTTGATAAAGAAGGATTACACAGTTTGCCTGTCCATCAGAAAAAAAAAAATACTCTGCAATTTCCAGCATGGATTGGTCTTGTTTATTTTTCATTTCAGGGCAGTGAGAAGAAAGAGTTGTTTGTGTGAATCTCCCTGATGCTTTTAGGCTATAGGGGGATAGGGGGGGGGGGGGGGCTTATATACAGCACACATGGAAGGGCCATATCATTGTGCCTGAGAGAAAATGGATTATAGGTGGCAATCTCTCTGTTCTGGATCTCAGTCTGACCCTCACTTAAGCATATATCCATTTCAACCAAATGTCTTTGATTCAGTTCCACTTGGATTCACGCAATATCCTAAAAAGGGCTTTTCCTTATGCCTTTACATAATAACTGTAGCATGCATTTTTGTTCTTTTTTCATTCAGAGTATTTTATATTTCATGTATTGTTGCAATTAGGTGTTTAAAAACTCCGCTATACATTTCTCCTGCTATAAAGAAATACACTCTATGAAACTGAAACTGGACACATAATAATAATCACCACCAAGTTGTGTACTGAGAAAAAGTACTGAGATAAATGTTTTCTTCCTGCCTCCCTGTTTTCAGTGCTGACTGAGGTTCAGCCCCACCACACATATTCATAGAAACAGACCCATTTGCACTCATGAACAAAAGCTCCTGTGGCTTTCCTGCATTACCTTCACTAGTGGGACCATTGCTGAAAGCTAATTCATAGTTCCCTCTTTTGAATTTCACCATCATGTTCACTGCTGTCTTGACTTCCTCTTTCTAATTCACCTGGTTTTGTTCTTGACAGGCTGATTTTGTTTTTCTGGGTTCACCACAATGACTGAGGGCTCTTTGAAATGTTCCTGGTAAGTAGCCCTTGCATTAGGAGGTGAAAACGGAGAGTGCCTCGACACACACCCCCAGCAACACCAAGCATATCTACTTCCATTTTCCTGCAGCAGTGGAGAAGAGGAAGAAGCCTTTATGCCTTAAGCTTCATCTGCTTGAGTTAGTCTTGCAAATAGAGAAATGTTAGAGCTTTTTGTAGCTGTTAATAAGGGGCAGCAGCCATGGTCTCTTGAATCCATGTAAAACAAACACCTTTTTCAGCCCAACCTGAAAGTCTTTTGTTGACGGATGGTTATACTGTGCCTCTCAAATCTGTTCAACAATTCACACAACATTTATGACAAATGCAACTCCTATTCAAACTTTAGGCTTCATTACATGCAGATAACATCATCCTGTGTATGACTGATGTTGTGAAGACCACTTCTAAAAATCTGCCAGCCTTTCTTTTTTTTTAGGGATTCCTACATTTCTTTTGTTTTTATTTAAATGACCTAGAAATTACCACTGAAGTTAGTCAACAGCTTAGTGATTATCCACATCCAATCTTTACATGAAATATACACCATTTATACACACTTACGGCACAAATCAACTCAGGCACTGCATTATCTGAGCCGAAATCTTAGGCGTGAAAGAACGTGTTTTTAATATCCCTGTCTTTTGTTTGAAATCCCAGGATCATATTTTTTTCTGTATTTGAGATTACAATCTGCTCTTTGAGAAGAAACTGAAATTGAATTCTCCCTCTGGAGATTTTATGTCAATTATATACCCTTGGCTCCAAGAAACATCATATACTGATATTAGTAAACAAAACAATGGGGAAAAGGTCAGACATCTAATACGGAATGTAGTGATTATGGTGTGGTTTGGGAAAAACATTCCAATGTTCAGAGAAATTCTAATTATGAACCATCATAAAATATATTGTGCCTGATATTGGTTTGGGCCTGTCCAGAGGTTTAATCTTTCCTGATTTAGGGGACTTTTATACTATCAAAATTTTATAGGGACATCTCTTTTGAATCAGTTTCTCTGCTGCTTAATATATTGATGCAAGAAGGAAACAGAGGAAGACTTATTGCCTTGCCAGCAGCTAAACAGATAATAATACAACACTTTTTATCTCCATGGAAACTTCATTTTAAGAAATTATTATATATTTTTTGAGATGTAATCTTGATGGAGATTCAGTTCGGAACTTGGAGAGAGCCTAGCTTTTTTTTGAAAAAGGGACCCATTTAACCTGCAAGGGCACACATTTTCTCTCTTTTTATTTATTTATTTTTATGCTAAATGAATGGGTTTGGGGACAGCGGAGTAGGATATAACTTATTTATTCAATATAACCTAAAGGATATAACTTGTTTGTTTATTCAACAAAGGAATGTGGAATGTGTGTGGTGCATAAAGTGGATCCCTTCCTGTGCCTGTAACTGCCTCTTACATGCAACCTGTGTCTATTCCTATGTAAGAGGGTGGCCAGGTCACTGGGGCAAACAGAAGTTGTAAGTCTCGGCAGACAGCACCCCTATGTTGACACACGATGAAAAACACCCCTCCTAGTGGGATCCCAAATGTTTTACAGGCGGGCCTACCTGAACAAAAGGACCACATGGTCCACTAGGTAAGGGAGTCAAACCTGGGTCCACGCTAAAGTGGTGTTCCCAATTGCAACCACTAAGCCACTGGGAAGGTGGGGTGGTTGACTGGAATAAACAGAAAGACAAACGACTGAAAATGACAGGAGAACGTGCCCCAGAAAGTTGGTACTAGCATTACACACACCCAGACTTCATAAAGACTGAGCTTTGTGAGGCTACCTATTTAGGGTAGGGCCACCTGAGGAGGATGAGGCTAACAAGCCCTCACTGATTCCTGGCTCGTTGCCTCCCTCTGGTGGTTGACAGCTGGCGTTGTGGGCCACACCCCACCCCTTACACACGACCTTAAATTATTGTTTGCATTCCAGTTGCATATTGTTTGAATAAAGCTCAGCCATTCTCCAAATACAAATGCAGTTGCTGCAAGTTAGTTATTAGCCAGACATATGTCTCAGAGTTTGTCTTACAGAAACTACATATGTAACCTTTTCATTACTGGATTTCTATATTGTCTAACCTTGCTGAATTATTATGAAGCTTCTTTTTTCAATAATACAGTATATGCCACACGGTATGTCTCACTTGTAGTCAGCATTCAAAGTTAGCTGACTAAGGTACCTAGAGACAGATTGTAAACAGACATTTTATTCCTCATTAATAACTCCTTCAGAACACTGAAAAGGGCCAGGCCAGCCCTTGAGTGAAAACTCTTAATTTTTGGGGTCTGATTTCCTGTCATTTTCATAATATTCTCACATTAAAGAACCCTTAAAAAATTTCACCAGAAGTGACGCATATACGCAGCTAAGATATTAATGGGAATCTTTGATTATCTCAATGTTCATATACATAGGTGTTATAGTAACCAAGAATATGTAAAGTGCCCTACATTAATAGATGGTTTCTTTTCTTATTTTACTTTATTCATGAAATATGTTTATAGATTTTTTTTGTTTGATGTGTAACCCCTTTACTGTTTAGGGCTTGATCCTTCTTAACGCTAAACAGACACCACACTGGAATTACCTCATGGTTTCTTGTGAAAAAATTCCAGTCTTCCATAAATGATATGGAATTTAGTTTTTTGTATATTTTCTGGCATCCACATTTTCTGATAATATAATGTAGCTTGTGGAAATGAAGCAGACCTGGACAGTGCTGAACAATAAAAAGTCTTGTGTGGCTTTAAAGATCTTACTAATGATATTTAGTAGATGCTCCAGGGAGAAAATCAATCTAATCACAGTAGTAGCCTCCAAATCTACAGCTGTAACTGTACCCTACCACTCATTTGGGGTTTTAGTTTGTTAATTGACTGAAGGTAGATCGCCTTGTTTGTTTGTTAATTGGTAGTTAATTGACTGAAAGTAGATCGCCTTGTTTGCTGTTTGTTTAAAAGTTTAATAAGGGTCAGATAATCAGAGCAGACAGGGTGGATGTATGAGGTTTATGTCAAGTGAAAAAGTGTTTTTGGAGGAAAAACAATTTGCATTGCTGTCTTAACCTCTCACCCATCTCGGTAATAGTAAAAATAATTATTTTACATTTGCTTGTTTCTTTCTTTCTTTCTTTCTTTCTTAGAATGTGTGATGGTTTATGTAACGTAGAGAATGTGGTCAATCTCATGATTTAGACTTACAGTATGCACAAGTGAGTGGGTATTCTACACTACCACAGGAAGGGGTGCATGCTGATGATTATTATCACCACTTCAAGTGCAATCAGATTATTGCTGTTATGACAGGTGATTTCACATTCAGGTTAAAGATGTCTGAATGCAGCTCAGGTTGAGTGCTACTTCAACCCAGACTTAGAAATAAAACAGCATCCCTACTTCTTACAGGAAAGCTGAAGATTAAATGCCACAGTAAATTAACTTTAATCAGATGAACACTGACACGTGATGGGCACCGGCATATAAATGCAAACGTCATTTCCATAGCTGTGTCAAAGGCTAAAGATCATTTAACATAGAAATCTATAGCACTGGAACAAACCTTAGTTCATTTCCCATTTTTTATTTTATTATTGTATATTTTTTTGTATCTTTCTGCATGTGTGTGTAAAAGGGGCTTTTGGGTCCTGCATATGTCTTGCTTTAGTACTCTTACAATACCATAATTTAAAGTGGTCTAATTCAGCTGAAAGATATGTCGAGGCATAATTTGCTGTGGAATAGTTGTACTGCTTCCACTCACCAAAAAGGATGAGATCCCACAATGGGATAATGCCTTATTCTGCTCTCGTTTAACAAAAGGCCCCACAGCAAAGAGTGCTTATGGTAATTACGGTGCACTGCTCTGAATTAAAGGCAATTTTCGCAACATGAGATCTTGTGAAGACTGCAATTTCTCTCCAGATGAAAATGCTTGTTCGATAGACTGAACGGCATGGAAAAGAAATGAATTGGGGGGGAAAAAACATGATTTGGGGAGTTGGGGAGTTTGAAATGAAGTCATGGGAGTGACGGGGAAGTAATGACAAGTAAGTCAATCCAAAATGCGCTGTATATTGAAATTGTGCAAATATGAAAATTTATTGAAATTAAAAAGCAATGCGTTTGTAATTCAGAGCATGTCTAATCCTAAATGGAATTTATGACAGTTTTAACAGATACAGACTCAAAGTGCATTAAAAAGGGAAAATAATTTCTGCAGATTAATCATATTCCAGGCCAATATGTCAATGAAGACGTTGATTCAGAAGTTGATACAGAAGTCTTTTAAAATGATTGGAAGTCATCATTGTGCTTAATCAGTATATTCAGTATATATTTATCATCAAATTCAGTATATTCAGGATACATTTGCCATCACAAGGTAGGCGTGACAGTAGTTGCCTACTGGCTGCAGGTGGCTGCTGGTGTAGGTGAGGGCTTAGCATGTGGACTTTAGTTTCCATTTATTGTTTTCACTGGATTTGTTTGTGTTTGTTCACGCCTCCCTCAGGTGGTGTTTGTTGGCCATCACATCACCACCTGGGGGTCATTATGTCATGTTGACTATTTAAGCCCTTTTTTTTTGTTAGGAATGTTGCTGGTCATTGAATGTTATTTTGGCTTTTTGTAGTTAGTGCACTTTTTGTAGTTAGTGCACTTTTTGTAGTTAGTGCACTTTTTGAAGTAAGTGCACTTTTTGTAGTTAGTGCACTTTTTGTAGTTAGTGCCTGTGATGGTAGGCAGTGATGTCATGCGTCATGTCCATCAAGCAAGCAAAGAGGCAGTGAACAAAGTAGCAAAGCCAATAACACACAGCACTGCTGACAAAATATTGTGGTAGTGAAGATTTAACTAATAAAAAAAAAAAAAAAGGGCGGGTCCCAGAATGTTTGGAGACATATAATAATCGCACCCTGGGGAGGATAGGAATAAATATGGGGTTTCTTACTGTCATCATTTAGTTCAAAGTGGAGTTTTGCAAGGTGGCTAGTTCTGTATCTATAATAAAATGTGCTAAAATAGACTTCCAGCCACCTGCCCTCATTCCTCCTGCCCGCTGATACAGCATGAAGTGTTGTTAGCCGAGCAGCACATCGACAAGCCGCGGCAAGCAGCCATGGCAACCAGTCTGTATTTGTCATGGTTTAGCTGAGGTAAACAGAGCGCCCTCTTAATCAATGCGTGGTGGACCGAGTTATTGTTCCTCTCATAGAAGAGGGCCTGGACGTTAAGACCGGAGATCCATCACTATGCCCAGGTTTGATGAAGACAAAGCTCTCTACTGCAGACGGTCACAGGCAGACTGCAGAGGGTGGCGAGTGGGGCAGCCCCATTACCAGGTACATAAACCAGAAAATAAAGTGACAAACAGAAATGTGTTCCTATCTGAATGAGGTACTGTATAGGTTGAGTCAGTTTACGAGAATGATGATAATGCAGTTGTTCCTATAACATACTTTAAAAATGATTACATAGCGTGCATAATTAAATTAAACGTTTTTCCCCTGCCGTCTGAATTCTATGCCCACAAATGAAGAAAGGAGTCACAACTCCTGTGATTCTAAGACTACAAAAGAAAATGTAAGAAAAGAATCTGACATGATAAAAGTAAATACACTGTCTGGCTGTTTCACTTCCTGTCTCCCAGCAGAGAACACATGTGCTTACTGAGCTTTGATGTGCTCTTTTGTGAGCTTTCCCGTCTTGTTGTGTCTGGGTTTCCTTTCAGTGAGCTAAATCTCTCTCCACAGCTCTTCCCACTCTTGCTCACTCCGATTTGCATTCCCTAATTGATACGAGCGTCGGAAGTCTGCCTGCTGTTCCAGCTGGAAGATGTGGAAGCTGCTGTCCTCTGAGACAGGCCCAGGATATTTAGGAATACAAAGACAAAAAGTTTTGATAAAACTTTGATTAAGGCAAGTTGGCTCCATTTAAATGAGGTTTTGGTTCAGTCTTGATGTTGCTTTTTTATACAGTGCACTGAAACATTTTTAGCAAGATTTTCTAATCATATTTAATAGTATGGGGCGGTGGAAGTTTGAGACTTGGTGCTGTAGGTCTTATACTTTTATTTGGGACCTGGAATCTATTTACTTGCTCCTCTATAGCTTTATCTATAGTTGTATCTATAGCTGCATCTATAGTTCTACGTTTAGCTGTCTATAGTTCTATCTATAGCTGTATCTATAGACCACCGTTTTGCAGTTAGTTCAGAAGTGAATAGACTGAAAGTATATTGTGTTGTTTGCTGTTCAATTGTTTGTTGTTTCCAGTTGCCTCATTTGAGGCAATTACCTGTTTTAAAGGGCAAGTGATGTGTGGAAACGTTATGTATGAGTTACACAGTCGAACTCCAGAGATTCCATATCCCAGCATCCTTCACTCCGTTTCACCAGATCCTCCTCTCCTGATTACTAATCACACTCATTCTTAATTCCCAGACTCTTATATATATCTGGCCTCCACACACATACTTTGTGAAAAGTATTGCCTACTTACCTTGGTAAGCATACCGAGTGGTTCTCTTCAGTATTATTCACTTTGATTTTGACCTGGTTTTTGTTTTTTGCCTGCCTGCCCCTTTTGTACTTCTGCTAGTGATTTGAATCTTCTGCTAGTGATTTGAATCTTCTGTTAGTGATTTGAATCTTCTGCTAGTGATTTAAATCTTCTGCTAGTGATTTGAATCTTCTGCTAGTGATTTGAATCTTCTGCTAGTGATTTAAATCTTCTGCTAGTGATTTGTATCTTTTGCTAGGGTTTTGAATCTCTGGTTTTGAACATTATCTGGCTATCTATCATGCTGTTGCTTAATAAAGCTACAGGTTTTATGGTCTGCATGCATCTCACTGATTCTTGAATGTCACAGTATGTATATATGGATGCGTAAAGTATTTTTACAGTATAACTGTGTATTAAAATCATACAGCTAACACCTGCTACTTAGTCAAAAACCACATCTCTTTCAAAGAAGGGCCATAAAGGTGTACCTTGTGCACACAGAGTACAGGATTTCAGTCAAAATTTCAGTTGCCTATATGGTGCATCACAGTCTATTAGGTCAAGCCGCACTAAATACAGTGAACTCTGTCTAATAAGGCAAAGATTATTTTTTATTTTAGATTTTAGATTAAAACACCTCTTTGCCTGTTCTGATGTGGTTCTCTTACCATGAGGTTCTCTCTGTTGTTCCCTTTGCTTTGCTGTTGTTCAACTTCACATTGTAAAGTTTTTCTTTCATGGTCACTTTCAATGATCTTACCTGAGTACGAACCACATCCATAACTATGGTCTTAAAATTCATTTTCTTTGTTCCTAAACCACTTTGAGGAGACTTCTGTAACACTCTGTTCATAAATATTCAATAACGCTTCTGGCTTCACCACTTAGAGTAAAAATCAATGTTGTGGTAATGAATCTAAATAGAAGCTTTGGTTCAAAAAAGGTATCACTAACCAGCATACCAATAGAAACCTCCTCACTGATGGAAGCATTCCAAAGGGAGTCTCATTGGGTTATCAACATCTAAAACAACTTCCACCAGGAATTACAGGATCTTAAATACGATAATTTACCAGAGAAGAACAGGATAAAAAACAAACAACCCCCCCCCCCAAGTTGATGTATATGAAATAATATCCTTTCAAATAATGAAACTCTTATGGAGTGATAAGGATAGAGGGGGGTAGAGACTGGATGCTGGTGGTGGTAGTGCTGTAAGACCAAGTGTGAGGATGAAGGAATTCATCTGCATCTGATGCAGTGTTGCACTGTGTTTATCTCCTCGCCTAAAAAGCTTTAAAGAATTGTTTATATCTTCAAAACAATCAAACAAAAAACAAGCCTGTTACCTATTATTTTTCTTTTGAGACATTTGTTTCGGTAAGGTAATGGTGTTGACATTAAGAGTTTGAACCTCTATAATACATTTGAACCTGTGCAAGTGCTCCACTCCATATAACGGACCAACCATTCTATTATTATGTATCTAAAATTCCTGTTTGTTAAAAAAAAAAGGGAGAAACAGTTTCTCTTTGCTACTTTTGTTTATACATGCAGAGCAGCTGGTAACAGTTCAGGTCATTTTTTGACCCCCGGCACTGAACTGCATGGCGGAATCCGAATGTTAGAGAATAAGTGCTTGTTTCTGACCCAGGCAGATTTACAAGAGTAATATTAAATATGTGCTAATCCCAGCAATAGTAATCAGGCCCACAGAGACAGATGGACCAGCCACAGTTGTCTCACAAAGACAACAAATGTTCATGGGTTCTAATTTGATATAATATTTGTATCTGGTTATATACATTCCATATTAATACACTTATACAGTGAGTGTATTTTGTAGGCTGTATGTAATTAATGGGATCATTACTTTGCAAAGCCAACCTGCAGTTTTTTCCTCAGTATGCTTGAGCAGGTGAACCAGTAAACATCGACTCCATTCACCATGTTATGACCAAGTTTGACGCAAAGGCTTTTTAAGGGTGATATAGTAGCGTGTTGGGTAATGACTCACGTGAGATTTGATTTATGAACATTGTTTAACAAACAGTGAAACAAACAAACAAACAAACAAGAATGTGCAAAACTTACTTGTAGCTTATTGAATATAAATTGTGTGAGGGGCATCTTGTGACAAACCCTCAATGGGAAAACAGGAAGGCCTATGTGATGAGTCAGAAACAGATACATGGTGAAGGTGGATACATAATCTAGGATTTAATCAGATTAATGCACTTTTGGGTTGATTGGGAGAGACTACAGTGCTACAGTGTGTAATTAATATGCCCTGGTCCTGTGAAATATCTTCTTAATAGATATGTCCTGGTCCTCTGAAATATCCTCTTAAGAGAAATCTTGACTGATAGATAATATTTGTGGACATTGTTGCTTGTTTTATGAGAAATCAAAACTGCACTTGTGTCTTTAGGGTTCTAAGATTTTGAGTCACTAATAAATGCAAAGTGGATAAATGCATACCTCTGAAAAAGGGTGTCAGAACCCTCCCCTTTAATGTAATGGTCAGAAAAATAAACTTCCCCTTTAAGGGTGAGCCCTAACATGTGCTTAAGCCAAGTCTGTAGTGACCCTTTCTACTTCCACTGCACAGCCAAAAATCCTTGAGCATTTTTGCTTTGAAACTTAAACCTAGTTTAACCCAAAGTTATTGATTCCAGCAAATGCTCAGAATAATCCCTGTGGAATATACCTTCTTGCTTACCTTTCAGAGAAGATTGAAATGCTGTAGCAGTGACATTTGAAGACCTAATTCAGATTCCTTGGTACTTTATCTCAGTGCAAACACAAATAATGCAATACAGGTACAATGTATGTGATATTTAAGATAACACATGGCTGTGATTTGTAGTCACTTGTTCATTTCAGCTGTGTTGCATTGATTGCTCTCTAAATAAGTATGAATAGCTTAAGGTTCGTGACTAATAAAAGCATCAGTAGGGCTAAATCTATAAAAGCTAGATCTGGGTGATGAGCAAATGGAATTTGTAATGTTATTTGCATTACATAGGCAAATAACAAATGTAATGAGTTTTCTGCCAGTCTTGTTCACTGGTCATGTCCTTGTGACTCAGTGTCTCTTAAATGTCCCTTTTCACATTGATAAATATTCTGAACAGCTCCTCACTCTTTGCTTCATGAATAAAAAGCCAGTGTTTAAAAATGCCCTTCCACCACACTACTGCTCCCCCTTTCTGCTCAGGGTTTTATGGAATATTTTTTTTAAAGCTGGCATTAATCTTTGGCGTGAAAAATATTCCCTGCACTTCACAGAAGATGATTTTCATTCGACACAACAACTGCTGAATTTATATATTTATTTGTTTGTTTATTTAATGCAACTGATGGACATTCAACCTTGGCTGGCGTGAGGAAGCTGCTCACTAGCAGGAAGAGCTAATCAGATTTCTGATTGATTGTTTAAAATGAGAAGATTTTGAATTACAACACAGACAAGTACTTAATGTGCCACTGCAGAACTCATCTGGCTACAATGTGTATAAAACCCACATATGTTCCTTATGGAAGATTATAGTAACACTGTAAGAACATGTAAAACCTCTAATTTAAGCCATTTATCCATCTTTTTAGTTTAAAAACAAATGATAGGCTTTCAGGTAGGATTATTGCTAAAGACGATGGTTGTGTCAAAATAAAAAAGTAATTTATTGCTTTTTCTAAACGAGCAACAAAGCATTGATTTACATGTTAACCTAGTGTAGTAGTCCATGGTATAGAATAACCAAGAACTAAACACCAGGTTAACAATATACATAGAGCACTCAGCATGAACATACCATAAAGACCTGCAAAACACCTGATGGGTCAGGAGAACCCTGCCTCAATCACGACAAGTTGAAATCATTCTTTCCATGTAATTTTACTGAGGCAAATCACATAAATAACATTTTCACGTTGATACTTTTAAAATCAACTTCAGTGCCTCTAGATAAGCACTGAGTGACAGTTAAGGACCTCCTACTGTGGTTTGAAATTCAGATCATTTTAAAGATCGCATCTTCAGAGAATGCGGGCTATGCGTGAACTATCTAAATTGCCTAAGTTAAACGTACAGTCATGAACTCAATGAATGCTAGCACATAATTATTATAATTCATTCATAATGTTTTTTTTAATAAAGTAACCCAAACTGGTACATTTCCCCAGCTGTAAAGGGAAAAGAAAGCTTGGGTTTTCTACCTATACAGTGTAAAAGTGGTATTTCAGTGTAATGCAAATGAGGCATTTTTCTGGTCGGGTAACCAACTAACATCAACGAAGCAGAGTCCACTTAAGTAATCACCACTACTTTATATTAAACGTGTTCCTATCTGCTTGAAACCACATTAGCCAGTGTCTGTTATCGACTCGAAGTCGTTGCGCTTTAATTTGATTAGGAACGACGCTTGGCCCACCTGCGTTTTTTTTCCTACCTCTTTCTTAGTCACTGTGTTTGAAAGGCAGCGCTGTTTTGCCCTGATGCTGGGTTGTGTCTGTGTCCCGTCCGTGCGAGCTTCTGTCCCGGCTTAGAACAGAGAGAAGCAGACGGTCATGCTGGCTTTGCGTTTGTGCTGCCACTTCAGTATTTCTCTTTGAGATTTTAGTGCTGCAGTCTTAACACTGGCCAGACTGAATGACTTGCTCGGCTGTTGAGGATTACTGGCACAGGGATCTACACCGTCTTATACAGGGTAACTTTGCAGTAAAAATGGGCCTTTCTATTTGATACACATATCTAAGAAATGTTTTAATTTAGCTGTAAACAGACAGTGGTGGGTGATGGAATTCCTTCAAGGCAACAAAACATTTGGTCAGCTCAGTCAAAATAAGAAAATATTGTTTCCAAATAAAAGTGGATTATCTGTATGTTTTATTTCACTTTTGTTTTTAATTAATTGTATTTGGTAGCAGCAATAATTATGTCAGTACTTTAACTCTGAAAGCCACATCACACCACAGCCAGGGGTAAAATACAATTAATAGACATGGTATGTTGAACATGTTGTTCTGGGGTTCAATAGATGCTAATCAAGATTAAGACTAAACTGTACAGTAACTGACATTGCACACTTTGTTGTGGTTGGGATTAACCATAATTAAGATTAGATTAAATACATTTGAAAATTTCAACATTGTGGATTAATTGCACATAACTGAAGTTGAATTACTGCTGAAACAATAATGTTAAAAACAGTGGGAGGCAATAGATGATATTCAAGAATAACTGCTCTCTCTGATGCTGAAACATACCATTAAAGTTTATTAACAGTAAATAGAATCTTTTAACAGCATTGACAATAGCAATAAATAAAAATGGCAATTTGTATATTTATTTTCTGTACACTTTATAAAAAAGAAACTCAAAAACAAATTAATTTCAGGTACACAAAGCATTTAATAATATGTATTATCAGATATTTGTTAAGTTGTATTGCATATTTTAATCTTTTCAAACAACAACCCTACCAGAGATATTTTTAAATTATTTATTATTATGAATGTGTCTGCTGGCTGCAGAAATGTAGCCAAGGGTACAAACCGCTAAGATACAGATTTATTCTAACAAATACGTTTTGCTAAGCACAAATGATAAACAACAATTCTATATTAGAGATGGAGTTTAAAGACCTAATAGCAACGCACTGCTTTTGAATCAGCGTTCTCACTCTAGTGGGGAGATTACAGGTGACACCTCAAATCGGAGGGAGGCGTTCAAATTTCAGACATTCATCCTTGTGCATCTGACAGATGAGCCAAGACTTTGGTTCTGTGTGTTTGGTTTGAACATCCAACTTCTAATGTTTGGTTTCCAAAACAATAAGATGCCACTTGTAACAGAAGCCTGATGAACATTCCAATCATGACTATCCAATCTGTTTGTTTTGTTTTTACTTGGCTGCTGTTACCTGTCAGATATTTTTCCTAAATCACTGTTATTACCCTAAACACGCACAGCATGCTCCTAGATACACACTCGAATACCACCAGTAACAAACTTAAAAGCAGGACATAGAGTGGATAGAACCTCAAAGCCAGCTATATTCTCCCTAGTTTATTCTCTCCTGATATGTGTGTTGTTTGTTTAAAATGTAGTTCCAGTTTCTCCTTAAGTGCGAGGTGTGAGGTTAGAGCCTGCACAGCCATTTTGAATCACCAAACATTAGTATACAAGCTCCATTTATACACCATATGGGTACCTTCCACAAGCCAGTCCATTACCTCATGTGTGAAAGAGGCCCCTGCCATTCAATCCATCAATGCTGAAAATGCATCGTCACATTAGCCTGGATTTCAGGCCTGCAGCATCACATGGTCAATCCTGGACTCAATCCAGAGCGAAGGCGTGCCTAAAGTATTGACGTTATTATATTTACTGGCACTCCGGTTGGGAGCCTTTCAGCTTCTACTGTAATCAGCATCTATAACATGTGAGTTCTGCTCTCTGGAGACTGAGCAAACCTTTGCATTTTAAATAAATGTTTTTTTTTGGTTTTTTTTGGTCTACAGCTAATAACGGGGCATCAATTCCTTTTCACTCTCTGAACAATGCAATTGCACTCCAGCTGAATTAATTACTTGCTGTGTTTATTGTGCTAAAAAGCAATCAGCAGTTATATTGTTCTTAGCTTTTTCCTGTTGATGGGAGGAATGGCAGTTGCCCAGTCCCCAGTGTTTGCTTTTGACATGGCAATCATATTCATCATTCTCAAGATGTTAAACAATTCACTGCCAGACCTCATTGCACCTGCTAATGGATCCGGATCAAATTATATCGAGCAAACATGAGTGTCAGAGAAAAGCTTATGACACTCTATGAATTAAGAATGGACCTGCACTAAAAGTCAACAGAACTGAATGTTCTTAATCCCTGAGGGAAACGCAGAGCAGCACCCCCTTTTTTGTGAATCATTCTAAAAAAATAATGCTGAAAGAAAGTTCTTTTTTAATGTAGTCGAAGATGGCGGCAAACAGGGAGCAAGAAAACCGCCTTTTCCCCATTTTTATTTAAAAGCGCCAGTCATGGTCATGGAGTATGTTTTAACCCCACTGGCGCATCACACAAAAGCAGCACTTGGCAGCTGACTTCCTGTGTTTGAGCTTCAAGTGCTGGATGTTCGTTCATATTCGTTATCATTGAGCAGGCCTATAGTCACTGGCTGCAGCTGTTTTAAGCCAAAGACACAAATAAAAAGATGTTCCATGAACAGTGTAGATTATTAATGTAATACAGAACATAGAGTGTGAGAGTGGCCAGAGAGTGGCCATGTGTTGCCATGGAAACAATGGCAATGGTGAACAAATTACATGAATGACTTTATGACTAATGGAGAACGCAGGACAGAAGAAATTATTTATGAGCTTATTTTCTGCAGCAACATATGCAGAATATAGCTATCAACCTGCAGTATTAAACTGAAGATATAATACTCACGTTTAAAAGAGCTCGTCTGATCTTGTCTTCTGATATTTTGTCAATAATGCCAGATTTAATACTTTCATTTTAAAGAGCTCTTCTGAGCTTGTCTTCTAACATTTTATCAACAAAGGAAATGCTGCCATTCATGCCTCTCCTCCTGCTGGAGTACTGGAGGGGCCAACAAATCACGATTATTCCATATTCTAAGCATGTTATATTCTGAACATGTGGTATGTCATATTCTACCTTCCTGGCTTTCATATCCAAACTGAACACAGATGATTGATTTCACTGTATTGCTGTATATAAACGGTCCAAATGTTGTCAGGTCCAAGATGCAGCAGGTGGTGAATATTTTGGTCCCACACTGGAAAAGCTTTCTGAAAATTGCATCCAACATGTGACGTCTATAGTTGCGTTGGTTTGGTATTGGGTCATTTTGGCATCCACATGGAAATTGCTCTGGATGGCGAGATTTTGGTCAAGATAAATTCCAGTGAAACTGGAACGGGAATCTGAGGTCTCCCGCCATTTTTCAAATCTTGCGTTTAATTGGACGTGAACCAGGTCTTCCAGTAGCAGTCTGCATGTCGTGGAGCAGGACTCCATCCACTCCGCACACTTCTGCTCCGGTTTTCCGGCCCTGCCTCGGGAATGGTTGCTCCAGCTCGGATTTCTTTTGAGCTACGGACTTCATTCGTGTGCTCTTGTGACAGCAAGATACTGAGTCCGTTATAATTACAGACACAGTAGGGGGTGGCAGTAGATCTGGGTCTTCCACATGCTGCATCCCTGTTTTATTTTTAACCCTGCAATAGACCATTGCCCTCACAGTGGTGAGAAATGTGCTCAGAAATGCCCTTTTGATAAAGACTTGGGCTTTGTTATAGATTCTACTAACATTATAGTTGCTTTATAATTATCAACAAAGTGTAAAATTATGTCAACAAAGATTTCTATTTCACTTTTTAAAAATTTGTTTTAAATGTTTACAGGAATTCAAATACTGTCTTTCAGAATATGTATCCTGCCTGAATAATTTCCATTTAACACCTCTTCTTGAAAGCAAAAAAAAAAATCCCTTAATGGCAAAGAAATGCATTAATGGTATTAAAAAACACAAACAAAAAAACAACAACATAATGGTTTCAGTAAAAGGCTCAGGATCCACTACTGAAAAAACAGATTTTTTTTTTTTTTTTTTTTTTTTTTTACTGATTCCAGTAAGATCATCAGTAATATCGCCATGGTAATTACTCTCTGTGGTAATGTGTTCTAATGGGCTGCTGCTATGGCTGGAGATCAGAACATTCAGTGGTCCGCAAGGCTGAGATGAGCTTGATCACTTCCTGCTCCCTCTTTCCTCTCCAGGCTTTCACATTGCGCTCCATTGTGAATGACCTCATGACCTCATGACCTCATGACCACACCCACTCTGCAACATCTTTTTTTTTTTTGCAGTAAAGGCTGCAGTGCCTTTATTTCACAGCCTTATATTTTATTTATAAAATCAAACACTCAATTCTAAAAGTCCCTTTTAACTGTCCATTATTTTTCACTTTTCATTGCATAATCAGACTGTAGTCATTAGTGGATTTTGAGTTTGTTCTTTTATTTCCCACTGGCTTTTAAATTAGTGTTACCGCCCATGTAAATTAAAGCCCTAAAATTATAGCCCCAGTAGGGCAATTAGAAACCCATTCTGGTCCTTCTTTACACCTAAAACAATGTCACAGGCTGGCTTCATCACAAATATAATCCTACATGATTTATCTCTGCTCCATGATTAAATTCTGGGCTTTCTTTCTGCTACACCTGAAAGGTAGAACCTCGCTTGTTATTCGAGAAATGCACTAAGATGTGTGTTATTTTGACCTGAACAAGAGAGAAAATGAGCTTGTGTTCCTTTCAGGGCCCTGGAGGCTTCCGGCTCCACCCGAACCACTACACCAGCATTTACTTCCTCTTCCTGTCTCCTTTCGCTGTTTATGGCCTTCAACATGATGAACGCTCTACACCAAACAGAGTTTAATTGAACTAGCTGATGAATGGTATCTTCTCATACCACCCCTTTGCACCTTACACACACTTGGCACTTTTATTAGCTCCACCTGCTTATAGGTGTTTATTATTCTTCTAGGATTACAGGCTGTTGCCCAATCTGGTGCAGTGCACCGTTTCTCAGCCACCCTTTCTCTTTTTTCTCTATGGTCACATTCTCAACCAAGGATCACTGTCATGTGGGGGCTATGCATTTCTCAGCAAATGATCATGGGGAAAAAATTCATTCGAATGTGCACATGGCTCTAAACATTTGTGTTGTTGAAAAACCTCTAAGCTCACACATGTATTAAAGGGAAGGCGCTAGATGTGGTCTAGTGTATTGAGCACCTGGTTCTTTATCTGCTTTTGACATGGTGGCATTGTGACTGTGTGTTGCGCTGTAATGAGTGTGTCAAAGCACAGTCGCATTGCAGGACATCACAAACGTCAGAGACACTTATAAAATAAGAATGGGCCTCACCCTTGATACCATTTTCAGGACGGCTACCACAGGTTGAAAATGGAAAGAAAAGGACTGTTGTCTGTACATCTTACCAATTATTAAACTTCTCAACCTGTAGACTGCAAGTGAATACTTATATTTAAGCAGGTCATGAGTTTTATTGCAAAGTCCTTATGCTAGGCTGAGTATCCTAATTTCTACCCAAGTCCCCACAAGAACAAAAACCATGTCCACAATATTTTGAGAGGAGTTAACATTATGTGTCTTTTCACAGCTCAGTTAAGTGCAGACCTAGGCAGTCACCCTTAATGCAGAGAGCAATTGGCTCTTTCCTCTAATCTGAAACAGTAGGAGCGACACTAGTTGGAATAAGCCCAGTCTAGAAAATAGACCAGAAACCATTTTTCTCAAGTATGTCAAAATGAGCCCTCAGTGTGGTGGTTGGACAAGCTGTTGTAAGACCTTTTCTCTAGATGTTCCTTCACTGAAAGCATTTGAAATGCATACCCTCTACATTTGTGTCTAATATGATACAATCAGTGGAGACTGAGGGAGTGTGCAAGAGAAGCGAAGTAGCTCTTTGACACTTTGCAGTGAGAGGACAACCTAAATCTCAGTGTCGTGTGCAGCCCAGAGAAAGTTGTCACTTAGTGTTTGCTTCAAGATGAGCCAAGAAAATCATGCTGACAAAAAATAATGAAATATTTCATGTAGACTTGTGTAGCAGCAGAAGAGAAAACTGCCAGCAAAAAACATGTTCAAAAGTCAGTGCTATATTCTTCCTGCTGTATTTTCAAGTTACATTAGACCAGTAACTAGTGCGTAGGTTGAACCTTCTTATTGCAAATTGAATTGTCTGCTGGAGCTTAAAATCTAAAATGTCAAAGGTATTCCAAGACTATACTGTATGTTCTCAATGTAATTTGAAATGCCACCATCACATATTGCAGATCTAGCACTTCTCTGCCTCCTTTGCTGTATTTGATCAAGTAGAAATCAAGCTCCGAGAGCTGAAAGCTGCTCAGCACAGCCCGTTGCTTGGGGGTTTTGAAGAGCATATCAGCCCTCTGGCTAGTCCCATCCCCTTGAGCTTTGCTCCCCTCTCCATGATTGGCTCTGACACTGCTTTGGAAAAGATGTGGATCTCTCTGAAGACCTCTAAGAAGCTCCAAACCAGCTGTGAATTGGGACTCCTCCTGAAACAGCAGTGCTCTTTCAATGGTAGCAGGGAAGAGAGTGAGTGTGCTTAAAAAGAGTAGGAAATACACAGTGTAGTACAGTTGGGTTACACTGTTATGAAGGTATGGCTGAGCTACTGCAGCTTAACGCAAGAATGGGACAGAATATGAACCCATGTTTTGACTAGGAAAGGAATCACTGTACTTTGGTAGAGTTTTCTTCCTTGTTTGCAGATTATTTTACAGCATTTAGTTCTCTGGAGGTTTAACTTTAGCAACTAGCACAACTGGTTTATCTTCAACTTCAGCATGCCTTTATGCCAAAACTGGTAAAACTGTCAGTTGTTGTCATCTTTTGGTTCATGGAGAGAACATAATCCCATAACTCCCTGGAGCTCATATGCACTATGCTTCTCACTGTCCATGGACTTATTCTGGCCATTGTAACACTTAATCAGAAAACATCTGAATGTGGACTTTACATGCATAAAGAAACACAAGTTAACATAACAATCAATCATAGGTAAACCATAAATGGATTTAAAATAGTATTTTGTTAGACCTGCTGCCTTTCTGATTCTGATTCTGATTTTGATTTACTTTTTAATGTGGAGTTCCCTCTGTAAGAGTGGCATGAGATGTCACAAAAAAACAACTGGGAAAATAAGCAAAGTGACCAGCTGTTTGGAATGGAGAAAAACTGGGAAGGAGCATAAGCATTGTTAATTGTGGCGTTTAGCTGATGTGTGTATTTGGACAAGCAGTTTGGATAAGCAGCTTTTGCCGCAGTGACAGGTGTACTCAGCCTGGCCAGTAATGAGGGCCAGTGACATTTAAAAAAGTAATTAATTCATTCATTGATGTTGTCCATTATCCTTCTCTTGAATAATTAATTCATTCATTGATGTTGTCCATTATCCTTCTCTTGCCTTGTTTGCATGCTGTAGTCAAAGACAGACCGTGACTTTCTGTACAGAAATAAATCCTCTTTTACCCCTGCTGCCAAACGTAAGTTGGTTCAATGGACTGTATTACTCTTATTTGATCATGGTGATACAATTCATAGATTTGCACGCAAAGACACCCAATCGTCATGCTCTTCGATTTGTTACAAACGCTCTCCTTCAGAACACACAACTATTCTTTGCGCTCTCTGCTTAAATGTCCCTCTCTGTGCACACACTGTAACTTCCACTGGTTTATGTTCAACTATAAAACTCTTTTTGGAGGCTCACCTGCCTGTTTAAGTCGGTTATGGCTGCCTGCCTCTGTGGCCCAGTACGAGGGCTTCCCTTTACATCACAGCCCTAAATCCAACACGTCTGTTGTCATGGCTGTCGGCTGTTGCTAATGACTGGACTCTGTTACAGAGAACACTAAAACTGGACACATTTACGTCAGTTACTGCTTTTAAGGGCCTGCTTATGGACATTTCTAACAATCCATGTATGTGCTTTACTTCTGTTTGATTAATTAGTCATTTTCTTTTGTCTTGTTATTTCTTTGTAGTTTTTTTTTCTCCTTTTTTCTTTTCCTCATCAAGCTTCCTCATCTTCTGCACTTGCATCATTATGAATAATCATTTGTTCTTACTGTTCCACTTGGTTAAAATTAAAAAGGCACAATATATTTCATTATATATCATTCTAAACATTGCTTTTTTACATGAGTAGCTGTGGTGTGCTGAATACACACTGCATGTTTAAATGTAATACATTTGTAAAGTTAGGCCTGCTAAAAATAAAGCTGGAGCATGAATACCGTATGCAAACACACAAAAGACACACACATACACACACAAACACACGCACATGCACTCTGCTGCAAAACTCAGGCTTATTCACTGTGTTTTCTCAACTAACCTTCATCAAATTCATTAAGAATGTTTAATTTCCCTAATGCAGTGTGCAGCGCGTCTAACGACACAAAGGCATTTGAGTGATCACTCTCTGCTAGAACAATAAAGCGTTAGAAGCTGTAGCATTACGATTGTGAAGGTCTGCTTACTACAGTTGAATCTGATAGGCCGTGGGAGCTTTGGTTAGCCCCTCCCCCTCTACATTCATTAGTGTAGCCTTGAAATCAATTTTTCTTTAAACTGATGATAATGATTCTGCCCAGGACACTTCTTCTTGTGTATTTTTTAAGAGACCTCACTAACCCTTTTTGTCATGTCTGATCTATCTAATTTTATCTCATTTTGATCCAGTAGTCAATTTTAAATTAGGACACTTGGGTTATTATTAGGTTATTACTAGATTGTTCACTGGTTTTATTAATATTTAAATGTGGAGTATGTGTTTAGCTCTACAAACTTGAGGTGGTTTGTGTGAGGAGTTTATATTCTTCCAGTTAATTATCTGATCGCTTTTCATAAGTCTTTTTTCCAATTCTATACATTCTACACTTTCTTGTATTGTAATTGAGCATCACTTATAACCCTGCACTGGTTCAGGGTGATCCGTTTCAGCCATGCACCCTGATGATGGTTCTCAGTGGAGCGGGTCTCAGTGGTCCAGGGTGATCCGTTATGGCCAGTGAGATGGATGGCAAAGCCTAAGAGAAAGTATCAATAATTCAAAGTTCTGAAATGTGGAAAGTTACTGCCATTGCCAGAGAGAGAGAGAGAAGAACTAAACTAAGCTGCAGGCCATCCTGACCAACTTAAAAAAAAAAAAAAAATATGATCATCAGATGTGCAAAGTTCAAAAGTCACACAGCATCACCATTTTTGCTGTCGGCAATAAAACACTGTATGCCTTCGAATCATTATCAAATCCCCTAGTACTGCCACAGAAAGGAATGGGCACTTAGCCTCAGAAGGGGCTTTTTTATCAGCTCGGCAGCGAAGAGGCTGGAGTGTTTGTTTCAAAGGCTGGATGGAGGGGAGGTGGATATTCCTCTGGCCTGTATAATATCACTGTGCAAAGCCAAAGGTTAAATTCATTGCTGGAGATTATGCTAAATGTCAAGTTGCTTTAAAATTAAGAAAAGGTCAACACAGAATGAACTGACTTTGTCAAGTTTTCACTGCGCCGTATTCTCCTGTCTGTTGAAATATTCCGGCTCTGTCACTCTCTATTCTTTAAAAAAAAAAAAAAAAAGGTTTTAGCACATTTCGAGAAACTTCTGAGGCATCAGCACTGACTTCAGTATTTTCCCTAGGCTTGGTTTTATTCAAAGAACTTGCTGTAGACACAGAGATGGATGGAAGTGGTATAGCAGTTGCATTTTTCTAAAAAGTTGCTTCTCTTGCACATGGGGAAAAACTTTATAGAAAACTCCTGAGATTTGTCTTTTTTTATTTGGGAAAAAAAAACCTTACCACCTGAGTTCTGAATGAAAAACAGTATATCTCATCAGATTTCATAAAAAATGAACAGCACCTTCACCACTAATGCAAAATACATATTGCATACTGTAAAGAAATCTGCAATAAAAAACATCCTGACTAGAAAAAAAAAAAAACATCTTCTCAATTATTCATTTCAGTACTTTTCTGCCTCCACAGTGTTATAAAAAAATAACCAGGGATGTGAAGTATGTAGTCACACGTACTGTGCATCAGATCAGCTCAGCCATGCCAGGCTCCCACCTGGCTCCAACCTTCAGGTTTTAGGTGAAGGTTTCAATTAACTAGATCAGCTGTGCTACGATCAGCATGGAGCTGAACTCCACAGGCTGACAGTTCTGCAGGACAGGTCCTAGGCACCCCTACTGTTTAACATTTATTTATTTCCTGGTGTGTCTGGAACCCTGGGCCATTACATAAAGTGGGTGTGATGACACAAATGAATGAATCCTGGCATGTTGAGGGTGATATAAACTGGGTTAGAGGAACACACTCTATATAACATTCAAGAAAAGGTATCCAGCTGTATCCAGAACCCACTATTTTATATTAATGGTGAAGGTGCTGGTCATTTTTATGAATATATATTTATATATATATAGTCATATGGTGGTCATCAGCCTTCTAGCAGAGTTTGAGTTTGTGGTGGTGCAGTACATTTGCTATTCTTAGAATTATACTCCTATGGAGTGAGTTTGATAGTTGTTGATTTTGCATATACTATGGTATATTGTATATGTAAATAATTCACATCCTCACACACACACACACACACACACACACACACACACACACACACACACACACATATGTGCTTTCTAAAATGTTTCTCCACCTCCACCATTCTTTTATGCATACATTATTTAAGATTGTTCCTTTTTAAATTCTATCCTACTGCATCAAGGATAATAAATTGTCAGTGAAATATACTTTTTCTCCCCAAAGTGACTGAATTATAAAGACTACCCTGACAAGGCATCAAACTTGTGCTGCAGTTCTTTTCTGGAAAATGTTTTCAGAGCTTTGAAGACGAGGCCAAAAATCAGCAGAGTTGAAGTGAGATGTTATAAAATGCACTGCATCTGAACTGAAGAAACTTGAACTTAAAGAAATAATTTGATTCCTGTTTGCTGTTAAATATTGATGTTCTAGTTGCATTAATGCAAATTGTCTTGTAAGAAACAAATATTCTGTTTTTGGACAAAACATGCTCTAGTTGTGTTACTGAACATGTGCCCTGCCTGTGTGCTTTATCTCTGGTGTTTATAGTGAAGGAAATGTTTGTTGAAAATGTTTGTTAGACAAATGCATATTTAACAACTGCATCACTTACCTAAAGTGCAGTAACTTGAAATATATAAAAATTTTATATATTTTATATATACGTTTTAGATATTGGCTGTGTGCTCCTCTTGTTGTCACTGCACAAACATTCACAGCAACTATACTATTAGCTTCATAGTTTGCAGTTTAAGTGTTGCTTATCAAAAACAGGCTTATGAAAGATCACATGTTACACAGAGAAGTGTCAGAGAGGATTTGTTGGAGAGTTGCAGCTTAATTTGAAGATACCTGGAGTAAAAATGTCCTCTGAAACTCTTTTCGAATGGCCAAAACCTTGGCATTCCTGTTTAATGAGATCAAATGAGTTCAAAAGTTTTGCAAGCTCTTTGTTTACACTGAAATTGTATAATATTTTATTTGCCTTAATTGAAAATGAATGGAGATAGCAAACTGAACTGAAGCTAGCGGGAGAATGCTAAACATTTCACTATGCAAACAATACACACACTAAACCTATGTACCCCATCCTGGGAATTCTCTTAAATTTTTCTTAAATTTTATTCCCATTTGGTGGGGAATCGCATTTGAAAAGATTTTTTAAAAGGTGAACTATTTTTGGATGGCTCTGCATCTAACTGGCTGTCCAACAACGCTTTTGACTGTAGCTGATGTGTGTAAAATCCTGTACCAATTCTTAACACAAGATGTGTTAACTGGCCGGTGATATTTTCTTACCTAACTCAAATAAAGAAACAGAGTTATTTATCCACGTTTGCAAATGCTATCCCTTGTGCGGTTTCAGTGCAGCGTGCCTGTGTGTGTGTGATTTACTGAGGAAAGGCCTCGTGATCTGTTTTCCTCTCACCACCTGCCATTAGCAGCCATCTGCATTCTGCAGCTCAACCTGTGGAGATTAGCAGCACTGAGTGGAGCGATGACTTCAAACCTGAAAGCAGAGCAGATTTCTGCTTGAGGGAATGCACACACACACACACACACACACACACACACACACACACACACACACACACACACACACACACACACGTGCACACACACACACACACACACACGCGCACACATACACTTTGTTCAGTATGTCACTTCTCATCTAACTGTTTTATATTTGCTCGTTGCTATGCTGCACAGTAAGTCAGCTATTTAAAAAAAATATATTTTAAAAAATATTTTTAGTAGTGCCAAGTGTACCAGATGAACATCAGTACATCCTGCCCATCAGTATATTTTATATTCTGTTTATTTTTGCGCAGATGTACACACCCATGCTGTGTGCACCACTGACAAATGCAGAGAAGCCAAAGCAGTACATCCATCTCACTGGTGCTGTGAAGGCAACCAACAGCACAGATCAACATCCATTCTCTTAAACTGTGTAAGAAACAGTGTTTAGCTGATTACAACTCTTCAGGCAGGTATGCAGCATCAGTAAAGACAGTGAAGTATGGCTTTGTTCTAGCATTTTATGGACAGGTAGAATTAAGGCAAAATACTATTATATCAGTGCAAGGACTGATAGTTTCCAGTGTTTCCAGTGCTTAGAAAAATTTCAAGAATTTCAGGCTAACCTTGGAAAATTCCCTTTACCAAAAAGTGAACCTGACAATGTAACTTTGGGTTTAATAAAACAAGCCCGTTAAAACAAGCCCAGCAGCAAAGTATAATTCAGTTATATTTGCATTTGCTGCATTTGGTAAATGTCCTTGTCCAAAGTAACTTACAGAATTACTTTGCAGACTCTATCAAAAACATCTCCATGCACGCATAATAGCCCAGGTTAAAGTGGAAAAGAAGAGGTTTCTTTTTTTAAGTGTGTATTTGAGTGCTCAGAGATTCACTGAAGGGGTGAGTCTTCAGTTTTCATTTGAAGACAGCCAGTGTTTCAGCTGTACTGACAGCCAGAGGAAGTGCATTTCAGCACCTGGGTGCCAGGACAGAGAAGAGGCTTGATGCATGTTTTCTTTGGGTCTGGAAGGTTGGTGGTACAAGTCAGGCTGTACTTGGCAGTGTGGTGTAAAATTGTGTTTGATAATCCCTTTTTAAGTATGTCGGATCTGGTCCAACTATGGCTTTGTGAGTGTCAGTGTTTTAAATCTAATCGGAGCTACTACAGGGAGCCAGTGGAGGGAACACAGTAAAAGGGCGAAGACTGGAAACGCTGGGGAGGTTGAAAACAAGACATAAGCAAACAAGGCATCCCGGGCCCTTCCAACCTCCCGAGTCCGCCCATGTCTGGCCTTCGTCGACTCGGGGAAAGGAGGCTCTGGCCTTTCTTCCTCCTCCTCCATGTCAAACGCGATCGTAGTCGGGGCCGCCCTGCGGCTCTGTGGCCCCACGCATCACTAGCACACAGTACTCAGTACACACACACTTCACTAGACTGATACAACAACAGAGCACACCCCCACACAGACATGAGACAGGGGAGGAGGCCAGGGCAGCCACCGTGACAACCCCAAGGTTCACCTAGTTCACTAGTGATAAATATATTATTCAAATATGTACAGCAGAGGGAAAACTGCATTTAATGTGCACATTAAACTTTAGTCAAACTAGATTGCCACAGTGTCAAGTTTATGGCTTATGTCTTTGTTATGTATGTTTTTATGTGTATAGACATGTGTGATCTAATGGGGTGCAACTAATCCACTTTAGGTGTTAAATCCATACATAGATTTCACACTCCATTTTAATACACAGAATATTCCTCAGCCCTTAAGCAGATGTGGTATAATTCCTATCCATGTTGCTCTGACAGGTGTACAGGGACTGTCTTATCTGATTCCTGTTTCTGAAGTTCTTCTATCTTGGCCTGCTGCTCTGTTACTGTCTTCTTAAGTTCTTTGAGTTCATAG
>JAOXYF010000007.1:21273280-21286524 GCA_028565775.1 Sternarchorhynchus goeldii
AATAAGGTGTTTCCCCTCAGCTTCAAGTCCAGCACCAGTGAAGGATTATACATCTCTCCTCTTTACTGTAACAGCAGGGGGCTGTAGAGTCATCCAGAGCCCACTCACATGTACTACCCACAGGGCAGAGTGGCACATAATATGCAGGATTAATAGGATGTGCTAAAGAATTACACAGTATTCACTCTAGTCATCATCACATTTAGGATACCATAGTAATTTTCTTTACAGTAGGGTCTATGGGTATGGCCTGAAGTGTGCATTTATTCTTACCTGCTCCGCTTTTTTTTAGCTCATCCAAAATAACCTTCTGCTCTGCCACCAATGTTTTAATGTCCTTGAGCTCAGAAAGAGTTGCAGTGCTGCAGGAATATTCCGGGCGAGTGCCGTGTGTCCCAGACAGGACACCGTCCTCCACCCGTGCCACTGTGAAGTGGTGCAGGAGGAAGGCAACCACCAGTGCTGCTGTCATGCTGTAACATCAGGGTTTCTCATGTTTCTCCTGTTTATATAGGGCAGCCCAGCGCTATCGTGCTGTTCATTAACTGCACGGTTTGCGGCAAAACGCTTTGCAAATATGTTGTTTTTTTTTTTTGTCATCCCTGCCTGGGTGACTTTCAAAGGGCTTAACTGTGCTAAACTCTTTTCCTGGGATTCATTAACCATAATTTATCACCGCCTTCAACATGCGCAGCATTTTCTTAGAAACTCAATGTGATCACTTCTTGCTGAATTGTTTCTGTGAAGTGCAGGCTTTATTGCACTTGTTAGTCATTAAATTGAAGTAAATATATATTGCAAAATAAGAAGTGGAATAATAAAAACACTTTGTGGGAGGCAGGATCATTGCAAAAGATGTTAAATCCTGATGGGAAGCAGGTGTCTATTACATTTGTGTGTGTGTGTGTGTGTGTGTGTGTGTGTGTGTGTGTGTGTGTGTGATGAGTTCACTTTGTGCACATACAGTCCCAGCGAGTTCTCTTTTGCACAAGACGTTTGCACATGTGTCACTCCAATAAAACTCAGTAAACAAAAGTGCCTTTGTTTAATGTTACTAATCTCTTAAACTCAATCAACCTGCAAGTTATGTTCAAATCTGTCAGGCACAGTTCAAGTTGTGTTTCAGGCAGGTAGTTGGGAATATGGAATACATTTACCATTTAATCATTAAACACACATGACTCCAAGCTGGAATTTGTAATTATGTCCTGTAAGAGACATGGTGTGTTGGGTTTGTGTTTTGTGCTTTCAGACAATATTTTACCACCTGGGATAGAATATTGGCTTAGCAACTCACCACCTTCACACCAAGGTAGACTTCAGTTGTACATTTACAGTATATATTCACTTCTAACAGTCACGTGCAGTTTAGCTCAGTTTTAGTGGTTGTTTTTTTTTTATTCCTATTGTGGCAGTTTGAGATGTAAAATGAATCTTTTTCCATATACTGTAGCAGAAAAGAATAAGACACTTTTTTGAAATGCAGTGTATTGCCTCCTATCTGGGAGAGGTGAAAGAGGAAGTGGTTATCTGTGTTATAGTGCGCAAATAGCAAGTGACCCATAATTTAAGCTTCATTCAACTTCTGTCTCATTTGCCACTTCCTTCCTTCTGTTCATGACAGGCTTCTTTGTCAGAAAAGCTCTGGTATAAAGGCCTGTAGCAAACTCTAAACTATTATTTAGTGAAATCTTGCAGTATTTCATCAAAACTTGAATTGTTTCTTATTAAGGTCCTTAAAGATACATACAGTGACATTTTGATTTCCCAGGCTTCCAGATTTATGATTCAGACGAGACCCAGTCTCTCCACAGAGTCACGGGCCTTGGCTTATAATTGAAGTAGAGCAATCACCAAGCTCTCTTCAAGTTCTATCTTCAGTAACCCATGAGCAAAGAGAAGCTAAAGAATGTCATTGTTATGCACTGCAGTCCACTGTCCCTTTGAAAGTCGCTGGCTGTTAATTCACTCCTCAGAGGTGGGTGTAGAGAGGCCCTGCCATGCCTCGCTAAGCTCACAGGAGCTTGTGATTTGAAGCGGCAGACTCGGGGAGATGACTCGTCGAGCCAGACCCCTCCTTGCTCTGTCCATCCTCAGCAGAGAGTATGTTTTTTTGTTTTGTTTTGTTTTTGTTTTTTTTTACAAATTAACATATTTTCCCCAGGGTCTGTTAATGAAACAGTGAGGTGAACATCAAGACTCTCGCTCCTCTGAAGAAGGCTGACATTCGCCACATTGACATTCAGGTCATAGAGGCAGTGTGTCCTGAACGGTGAGGTACCGTGTTGTTGGTTTGCAACAGAAACCTGTGGACTGGTTATTACAGCCAGGTCTGGGTGATTGACAGAGCAAAGTTACGCTCTCATTTCCCCAGACCTTTAAAGGATTGCAATCTTCCTCTCTTTTCTGCACTGTCTGTCTACATGTCACTCACAAGGTGCCGGTTGTGCCGGAGAGATTTAACCACGTAGCATTCTTACTTCCATTCTACTTCTATTCCTTTCTCTCTCTCTCTCTCTCTCTCTCTCTCTGTCCCTCTATCCCCATATAAACAGCCATCAAACCTCCCTGGCAGACTTTGAAATGAGAGTCTCAGAAGGGCCGTAAACATACACATGCACACAGTCATATAAATGATATTGAATTTATATGAGCTGTGTGACAAGAAAGTATATTTTTGCTGGGGCTACACTGGGCCCAGTTTGGGAACAGCTGGGGAGATTGTGAGGTATTGTATATGGCTTGTGACTGCAAGGATCTCCAAGTTATATATAAGGATCTCCAAGTTATATATATATATATATTTATATATATATATATATTTGTGTGTGTGTAATTGTAATATGCCATAGTGGATCATGAATGGTTGCACTTAAGAGTAGTCATCCTTCAGCAAGCCATTAGCTAGATGAAGAACAGTGTAGGGGGGTTGGATATGTACTGGATATGCTCTGCTCTTGGTGGGAGAATGTTATTCCATGCCTCTGAGAGTGCACCACACTTTCATCTCTGCAGATTTATGGCATGTTCTCCAGCCTAAGTCTTAGTTACATATTTGCTTTCTCCTGGGCTCCCTCATAAATTACAACACTAGCCCAAGGCCGTTTCTCCCCCGACACACAGGCAGGCTGATGCTAAGTGACAGGGCTTTCACTCACTCTCTTATGTAGGGTAGACAGACACATCTGATATGAAGCTTGTCCATGCTGGGAAGGACTCTGGGCAAAAACCGGTTAGCAGCATGGTATGTTGATCCTGAAGTAGCTATGCACACAATACAGAGTGGCAGTCGTAGAACTGATGACACACAATGGCCAAAAATTCAGATTTCTTTAGTTTGTGATTGCAGTACAGTTAGTGAAACTGTCGTAATATTTGTGTACAGTATACTTATTAATTTTCCTAAAATCTATCCCTTGTTTTGTTACGATTCCCAGGATAGCTTTTGTGTTCAAAGGGCATTTACGGAAAATGTTTGGAATAAGTGTGATTCATTCTGCTAGGTAGATTTATACTAATCATTTAGATCCATCAGTGCCTGTCTATATTCAAATGTTTGCATCATAATAATTGCCGATCTGCCAGAAAATCGCTCTTCAGGGTCCTATAATTTCTCCAGCAGCAGTTATGTCCCATCTTGAGCCTGTCATTAAAGTGAGTAAGGCTACTCCAGCTTTGCAGTCATTCTTTAGAGAAATGCAGTGTTTTTAGAAAGAAAAAAAAAAAATAGTGTTTTGACATCTTTCTCGCCGAGTGTGACCCCGTGTGACCCCTTCAGGGAGGCATGAAGTTATAGTGCAACAGTGAGGCTTTGGCATGTTTGACCTGCAGGACCGAATCACTGGGAGCTGTCCTGCTCCTAGTCCTGCTGAACTCTTTTCACCACTGGATCTTTGTCTTTCTTTGCTTGACTGACAGAGGACCCTTATTTCAGTTGGTTCTGTGTTAATTACACTCTGTCTTTTCCTTGTGCTGCTCATTATCACAGAGTTTTTTTTTTTTGAGGCATCTGCCTTAATGAAGAGCTCAGGGACCCAGTTTCATCCGTTCATATTTGGGGAGAATAAAAACACAGTCGAGAGAAAAGTGTCAACAATGGATTTTCTACCTCTGCTTCATTTGTTTTTGTTTTTCCCTGTATTAGTTTTCAAAGCAGGGTGTATCCTTTGTTCCAAGGCTTTCAAGTAATCAATGAATATTTAACATCCCCTGGTATCCCCCTCTTAGGAATACACGACAGACACTAGTGAGACAGGCCCTGCATTAGATTCGCTGGCAGGAGGTGCACTGCAGGCTCTTGACAGTGGAAATAGCTGTCTCACAGGAAGTAGACTGCAAAATCTTTACAGTAGAAATAGCTGTCTCACAGGAAGTGGACTACAGGCTTGCGAGAGTAGAAAGAGCTGTCTGACAGAAGGGTGTAGCTGTCTCACAAAAGGTTGTAGCTGTCTCACAGAAGGTTGTAGCTGTCTCACAGAAGGTTGGCTTTTGAAAATGCCAAAGCTGATTTATCTGATGTAAAACCATAAGAGAAGTTATCATGTCTTAACACGTCTTTAACTATAGTTTTTATGTATTGTAATTGTAGTTATACTATACTACAATCAAATAAATGTCAGTATTCTGTCATAAAATCAAATATAGCAGTTTGCCAAACAGAAGAAACAAGCCAAGACCATGTCACAATTGTGATAGCTTCTCTCTGAAAACAATCCATATCATTACAGTAATGTCTGTTGTGTCCATATATATATATATATATATGTATGTGTATATATATATATATATATATATTAATTGTACAGCATTGTAAGGAGGATGCTATTTGAGATGTTTCCAATTTGGCTAGATCCATTCAGCTTAATTAAACATCATGCTCTATTGCAGTCTAATCTTTAGCAGAGAGAATCAGTCAATCAAGATGTATAAATATGACACATGAAATTGTTATGTGATTTAAACCTTCCTTTCTCCGTTGATTCATGATGTGTTCTGGAGTATCAGGAAGGTTCAGTGTAGGTGATGTATTTTTTTGCTTCCTGAAGAAAGATGCATCAGACATATTTGTGTGTTTCCATTGTTATAACTTCATTAATCATAACCTTGCTACAAATGCCATGCGGTGATATTAATAACCTTACTGTGTGAGTGTGTTGTTTATTTGTTTATTTGTATATGAGCATATTGTAACAATTTAATTGGGCTCCATGGTACCTCTGTTGATGTTTCTGGGTAAACATAAGCTGCTTACCTCTCTCCTCTCAGAACGCTCTATAACTTGGACAGTGAAATATGTTACTGGTTCTTCTCTCTTCTATGGCAGGAAATGTGCCATTACATCACATCAATCTCATCCCCTCCGAGCTGGATATTTCCCTGTGAGACAGGCATGCCGCTGTCTCCTCACACAGTACATCATGAGTTGTTTGTGAAGGACAAGGCCCATCTCGTGTGGCTGCCCATGGATGTGATGCTCTCCATGGCAACCTGGGCTGGTACATGACGCTTGGTTATTTTGGTGAATTTTTTTTAGATAAAAACTAAATAATAAAAGAATAAAGGTCTCACTCCACATTTCTTTCCACTGTAATAGTGACAGTATTTGTATTTTTATATTCTTTTGTTTTCCCTATTAATCACTTTGTGAAAAAACAAAAAAACATTCACTAGTCTTTGGTGAAAGATGTGTTGATGCCAAGATGGAGACAAACAGAAGCTACTCCAATGTGTTCTCAAACCCTCTATCCACAAGTGTCAAAAAACTTGTTCTAACATATACAAGATATACCAGAGTAGGTAAGATGGCCTAGACTCTGTGATGCTTGTGAGAAACTGGGTTTTAGAGGCCCTTGAGGAATCACCATTTCATCAGAGGCCTTCAGATCTCTCAGCGTTCCAAGACGACACACCCCAAACATCTCTGCAACATACCATGGTTTCTGTAGCCCATTCAGTATGAAATAAACTGAAATCAAATCGAACATGACTTGATAATACTGTAAAAAATGTTGGCAAGCAAGGGACATTTAAAAGCATCCAAGAACTAAAGCTCAAAAAGTATATTTTATTATAAATAGTGAACTATTCAGAGTAGTTTACAATGTTTTTGGTTATTTTTAGAGTTACTTATGCAACCAAATATTGCTACAGAGCATAGATCCAAGGCCTAGTTATTGTATCATATATAACTATAAAAGCATTTGACAACAAAATGCCCTAAACATTTTAAACTGCTCTGATTGCTGGACAGCACGTTTTGTGGTGTAACACTGCAGTTTTCTTTTAAAAGAGGCCAAATCAGTTTTAAGATATTCTAGAATTTGATTTCACATAAGCAATACTTCAGATTTTAGCTTTTATCTTTCCAGTGATCTAAAACTCATGAAGTGTTTTCTATACAGGTCAGATGTTGGTCCTATTATGGAACTCATGAAAAATTCACGCTGGCTTTGAGCTGAGCCCGTCAGTATTTCCAGGCCTGCTAATGCATGAATAAAACATGCACGGATGTGATGATTAGGGCCAAAAAGCCAGTCCCTAGACAGCCTCTGCTGGATGAAATCAGCGCCAGCCATTCAACCTTTGCCCTGTCCCCCATAGCTCCCTGGTCATCTGCCAGAGCACCATCACTGGAGAATCAGCCTGACAGAAGGACAGTTATTCTGTGAACCCTCGTCCACTACTGTTAATTCCGAAGGCATGATTTAGCGTTTCTCCACACTGACCTGTGGACGTCCACTCGATGAGGCAGTTTTTAATGTTCGGGTTTAATAGACTCGGGATTGCTGGCAGATATAGTTTGAAGAAAAAGAAACAGGCCTTAGAAATCGTTCTTAGCGTTAATTCCATCAGAAAATGGCAGAGGATGAACAAGCGACAGTGTGAATCTCGGTTCTAGATGAGATTTTCACTTCCGCCTCCTTGCTGTTCTCATCCCTTTACATCAGTTCTGGCGGATGTGACATTTGTCCTAATGCTGATAGCACAGTTTCCTCTCAACTCGACACAGTCTGAGTGACACAGCTCTCCACGTCAACTGGTGTGTTAAGTGGCCCCTCAAAAGCAATACACCTCTGACACACCTCAGCACACATGTATTTCATGGGTAAACAGCTAGACTGAGAGTGGCTAGATGCCGTTCTCTCTCGATGGAGTGACTGTCAGGTCCTTGGTTCTGATCTCTGAACTTTGGATTCAGACCACGGGAACTGTGAATGGATCCGCAGGTTGGATAAATAAATGATTAAAGTCAAAGGGAGTTAGTGTGCCGACCGCTAAGGGAGACAAAATGATGCAATCTGTGTTATACAAGCACACAGAAAAAGAACAGACATATATAGTCTCTTAACAACCCTTTGGACCTGTGGTTGTCAAGCACAGTTCTCATTCTGACACGACCAGTTCATAGGGTTGTGTCACCCTGTTTTGACAGCCACAGAGGGGGTAAAAGAATGCCTCTACATTGGCTTTTACTGAGCACTGACCACCAGCTATAAACTTGTTCTAGTTTTCTGGATGCACTTTTATATTATTTAGAAGGTCACATAACCAATTCCACAAAACAAGGATTCTATCCAAGGATGCTTTCCCTCCTTAATATTCACCCATATCATGTTCATGGAGATCATTTGTCCCAAGAGCCATCAGACCTTTCAGCTCTGCCTGTGGCGGGTGGGAGGCTGCTGTGAACTGTGTTAAATCTTACGATGGTACTTTGTCACACAGTCATCATTATGTATGTATGCATGTGTACTGTACTTACTGGTCTTAATGTATACATATGTTTGCATAGATTCTGGCTGTACGGTTACTAGTTAATATCTTTGGCTCTCAGACACTTTGCACATCATGTCACTTTTATCACTTTATTTATTTTAATATAATGTCTTCTGCATTTTGCACATCCCTCTTGAGGATTGTTGTTATTATTGATATGTGTGCTACACCACAGGACTCTACTTACAGATTTTTTTTGTTTTTTTAAGCTCTAAGCCTTTGTACAGTTTAGTACAGTTTGTATATCTGTTTGTTGTTTTTTTGCTGGTCCAAATCCATTCAGTTATGTCTTCATTTCCTCTTTGAAGCTTATTGTACTTAATAATGAACACTTTATATTATTCTCAAATATTGCTATGTTTCCTTTGTAAAGGAAGCAAATTAAATAATATGCAATCAGATTTGTTTCTTTTTTAGGAGAATAAATACTGCAAATGTGTAAAAACCTTCAGTAATGTGTGGATAGAGTCTATGGTTAAAAAAAAAAAAATATTCAGCAAGCTTTATTTTCTCCTTTGTTTCAGGTAATAGCCAACTTTCATTGGCCATAGACAAAAGACAGAAGGCCCTGGTCCAATATCCTGGCACTGGAAATACATATATATATATATATATATATATATATATATATATATGGGAGTGACATCATCATAAGTACTAAAGCGTCGTACCTCCACTGACCACAGACAAATGAAATGATGATGGTCATAAGATTTGACACAGTTTGCTTTGTTTTCTTATTTTCTTTGCAATTTATACCAATTGTTTTGATTGACAAATAAAAATGGTTCAACTCAAGCACACCAGTAGCATGAAAGCATGGCTTGGAGTGATACGTGTGAGAGTCAGGTTTGTCCTCTCCTCTTCACTGATACTTGTTTGATCAGGACAGTCTTGAATGTAACACCGAAGACACATGTATCGGTAGTACCATTGAATGCTCAAGGCTTAAGAACCGGTGGCCTTGAGAACACGAATGCATGATCAGGCTGCGGGATATCAAAGCCTGCGGCAGGCTGCTGCATACAAGCATGGGTTTGTGTCATAACGGCAGGCCGAATGCATTAGACAGCCAGTTAAAAACCATCAAATTCTGTTTTTGTTATCCTACTGGTGACATATTGGATCTGCAGCTGCTATGTGTGTGAAAGATGTCTTTGAAGGGAATCTTTTCTCTGATACAGGATGCAGCACATTTGTCTTTGTGTGTTTGTTTTAAATGGGTGCAAGAGCCTCTTGCTTCTGGCCTGTTTGTTTGCACCAAATTTCATCTGCCACCTCCGTTTCTGAAAACGAGACAATTCATGAAGGTTGTGAGAGCATGTGTCGCAAAAAACGATTAAAATCACAACAAAGAAGTTTTTAATTCCACAGTTATTACAGTTGTTTCCTGGTGAGGACTCTCCACTGAATTTTCATCTTCTACAAGACCATGTGCTTGTGTACAAATGTGTTTGTGTACATATGTGTTTGTATACGCAACTCCTTTTTCACCCTTCTCTGTTCACTTGGTGCTCATTTAAGAACATGCAAGTGGATACTGGGCCTACAGAGATATGTTTTCAAAACATTAAGCTCTCTAATTCATGACATTTTTTACTTTCCTTACAGAGCATACTGATATATAGGAAAGTAGATATTGTAGAAATGTCTAAAGAATATTGATGACTATTTTCACCAAGTTTTGAATTGGAAAAGATATTGAGGTAGATACATAATGGAAAAAAATATCAAGTAGATGTACTGTAAAACATATTTGAACCTCACTATCTTGGTTTCTGTAGTGAGGTTATTCCCAAGAATGCAATGTGGAATAGTAGCACTCAAGCTGTGCGTGTGTGTGTGTGTGTGTGTGTGTGTGTGTGTGTGTGTGTGTGCGTGTGCGCACATCTGTTAGCAGAGATTACTGTTCTTGCACCCATTTCTGCAGTAGCTACAACAAGGGCACTCTGAGACACATCACACCATCATCTTTCAAGTGAGAAATATTTCATCCTGGTCACGAAAAATGAACCCTCAAAGAGCTGTATTGTATGCTTTCTCTTCACCTGCCCGTGCTCTTCCACGCTGCGCTTACAAAGTAGAGGTGGGATTAAAAGGTGATGAAACCTCCAAGATGATAACAGATTCATTCAAAGTACTATTTGATGATTGGAAATTAGATGCAGACAGGCTCTGAATGCAAATGGTGGGCAGCGTAACAGCTCCTGACATCTCAAGGCCATTGCAAGAACATTCCAAAGAGACTAAAGTTTTCGAAAGGTGAAATGAGTCGTTCGTGAAGCTTTGTATATGAATAATAGCCATAAGCTGGTACAATTATTCTTGTCCCTTCAGGTGTAATGTTAATTATAAGATGGTTCTCAGAGCTTTGTGGGTTTTGCTTCTATTCATAAGGATGTTATCCATCCCTACACCTGCCTATTCAACTCAACCACGGCCTGTGCTTTGGAGACACAAGAACATGACACTGATGAATGAGATGGAAACTCATTCTGTCTAAAATGATATCTAACACAGTGATTTTATACAGTTAATAGTGACAAGGTCTCTCTGTCGTTGTACCAAATAAGAATAAGTATCTACTGAGTTTGCACTAATATCAAGAACTCTGCTTGTGTGTATGTCATAACATTTAAAAGCAGTGATAAAAATGGTGTGATGATGCATGGAAGGATATCGCACATTTTAGGCAGTCCACACGCGTGTTAGAGCCTGTTGGGCACCCTGGTCAGGCTGCTAAAGGAGATCGCCGCTTTATGATCAGGCCAAACATGGCTTCATCAAAGTGTTTATCAGCATGTATGGAATTATACCGAAAGAGTGTATCAGTGTGCATGGAACCTTTTTACCAGAAGCAGGCGTTTTCACAGCCTGAGCAGCTGTAGACTTCAAAGTATTTTTTAGAATCTCATGGCTCTTATGGCTGGGTCTAAGGCAGCTCTTCTCTCAGTCTGGGATAGGACTAGGATTTATGAGTATATTTAAGGAGTTTTTTGTTTGTTTGTTTAGTAGTGATATTACATAAATATGTCTAAGATTCTGTGATCTTTCCACTTGAGAATGAATAACTGTAATGGTTTCTGACAGCTTGATTTTATTTATAGTGACTGATACTTACTGTGTTCATTTAGCAAAACCCAGGAATGGCACTTAGAAACAGCAAGCCAAATTGTAAATGACACAGTTGGTGCTTTGTTTGTGTTTCAATAAGAACTTGCTATTTGATACTGTCAGTGATGTGATGTATCAGTTCTCAAAACTACACTCATCTTCACTATAACAATGACAAGCAGTAAAACTGGCCAGAGACAAGTAAGTGATAGGAAAGTGATTTTTCGATTGTGATTTAAACAATGTTAACATGCAGATTCCAGAGTATCTTAAACAGGTAATATTTTAAACCAGAGCAGACACCACTGAAGATCCTGGTTACTCTGTCAGTAAAGAAGCTGGTAGGGTTATACCATGGCATTGCATTTTGAAATCTCACTAGACCTCCATGCTCTTGGCACGTGCCTGTATGCAGAAAATAAGGAGCTTGAACCCATCAGGGAAAGCAGGACAACTCCGGTCTTGATGTTTACACTGGATTAATAATATTGGATCTGTGCCATTCATTCTTGTTATAAAAAAGCATATATCTGTTACTTAGCCAACAGTTAAGAGGGGTTGGATTGTGGGTGACTGTAGATGACGCTGCCTGTCATTTACCAGGGATTATGGAATCTATGAGCCTCCTCTCAAAGGAAATCCTATTCTGTTCTGACAATAAAACTTTCTTCTTTTTTTATTTCGGGTGATTAGGCAAGGTAACTGTAATGGGTGACCCGCAATGCCAGCTGGCAACCACCAGGGGAAGACAACGAGCCTTGAATCAGTGAGACCTCATTAGCACGATTCTCCTCAGGTGTCCCTACCCTATACAGGCAGCATTGTAAAATATTACCTTTTTAAGAGAAATACAAAAAAAAAACCATTAAATAAAATTCTCAGTCATTGTGAAGTATTTGTGTAATGCTGGTGCTGATTTGTTGGTGTTGGTATTTGGTAGTGGCACTCTCAAGTTCTTCTGTTTCTGCTCTCTGTTTTCTGATTGAGAGTCTTCCCTCTTGTTTGTCATCAAATGTGTTTTCTGGGAGAAGTTAACACCATCCTTTTCTGTTGTTTGCCTCTCTGTCTGTTTCAGTTATCCACCCCACATCTGCCCTAGTTTGGTTATTTTTTCCTATTTTTTTTCTCCCTTCCTTGCTCCACTAGGGGTATTTTCCTAGTGTGTTAGCTGGGTTTGCCACCTTTGTTTACCCTGGCGGCCTGGCAGCCTCCTTACAGTAATGGGTTTGTGTAGGCCTTGTTTGGCCAAATTACTGTTTTTGTGAAGATTTGTTCATTTATCATGTCTGCTAACCAAACATGACCAGTGTAGATAGCTTAGATATTTTCCATTGTGACGTCAGTAGTTTGTGTAAATAAATTGGATAGGTCATGAATATGGAAGGTGCTTATGGGTGAACTTCTGGAACATTTCTTAATGTAACCAAACTTTTTATTCAATGTTTAATTTGTTAAAGATGAAGTCTATATTTTGACATTTGTTTCTATCAGATTCCTTTCTGAGAATGTCTTTCTATAGGATGTGAAGAGATTAAAATTCTGAACAAAGTATATAGAATTTTTTAAAACAATTCCAAGTTTAATTTATAAGTTCTGCCTACAATGGCAATAAAGCAAAATTCTGTGAGCAAGAAAAATATGGAAACTGTTCAGGTAAGATGGACTTTTAGCATCTGTGCTCATGTTCTGTTGAAACAGGCTGGCTGGCTGTCCTCAAGGACTACACTTGGGGCAAACATACTGGATCTTGGGCTGGTGTGAATAAGAAAATGCACATGTAAAGTGATCTATCCTGCAGGAGCTGTGTGCACTAAGTGTTGTGACAGCTTGTTTAGGGATTAGGAATGTGATTTGTGTACATTGTTGTAAAGTTGTTTTAATAGGACACTTAAAGTTTGTGGAAATAAAGAAAAAAGTAATCAAACAGTGGGACACTGGACATAAGGTATAGCATATATAGAGAGATCCAAGGCATTGAGAACCAAAGTATTATAATCAATAACAGACAGCAGAACTAAACTGTGATTTCTTCTTGAGTCTCTGAGTGCAGTGCTTGACTACCTGATTATCTGAATAGTTTTCACACTCAGAGACTCAATCTGAACCACCCACATGAGATCCAGACCGCATCTGTGATGCTGCGCCGAGGGGGGCCAGAAAGTAAAGTTTGAAAATCTGTAAACATTTAGAAAGCTGCAAGATGCAATGTTTTAAAATGCTATTTAAAGAAATCTGATTATACAACTCTGCACTTTAGAGAGAAAGTTTAATAAATACCTAAGATTGTGTTTATGTATCATATGGATAGGTAGCATATTTTTGGTTTGACAAAACATTTCAGTAAAAAAATGAAT
>JAOXYF010000007.1:21314955-21327059 GCA_028565775.1 Sternarchorhynchus goeldii
TTTTGAAAGACAAATCTGGCTTTGTCCACCTCTTAATATACACAATCTCTCTCTCTCTCTCTCTCTCTCTCTCTCTCTCTCTCTCATACACACACACACACACACACACTCTGTTTGCTCTCAGTCATCGATCATTCTAATGGGTCTGTGGTTCTAGAATAGTCCATGCACCTTCTGGCAATTGATTAACGAAGTAATTGATCAAAATGCACGCATCTAGAAGGATGTAGACGTTTATCTGAAGATAAACGACAGCCAGCTCTCATCACTAATATAACTCTATGGTCTAGTATTTCTATTGTGTGATATTCCCTTACACACATCACTTCAAATTGATTTTTTTTTAATATTTTAAAAGCTTTCTAAGTAGTTGCTACCACACGGCACCCTCTTAATAATTACCTAAACTTTTGTGTGTGGATGGATTCTTCTTAATGGTTTAATTTCTTTGACATTGTAATTTAACAACAGATGTCCTGCTTAGTGAAGAGGGAGTGAAACCGTAGAAGAAGCCCAGAGTAATTACACTGGGCTTCAACTCTCACTCTGCTGTTCCAAATGGATTACTGTCAGAGACTCAACAGCCCTGACATTCCAATTAAACCAAATGCATTTTATCTGCACTTATGTTTGACAGAGAAAAAAAAAAAACAAAAACAAAAATAAAACCATGAGATATGAGTTTTTTGTTCAGCATCCACACAGCCCCTTGTGTAATATGACACCTGCTGATATATTCTGTCAGAACCCCTGCATCTTTCCTTACAAACTGGCCAACATGGAAGATCTCTCTCCCACTCTCTCTCTCTCTCTCTCTCTCTCTCTCCCTATCTCTCTCTTTCTCTCTCTTTCCCTCTCTTTCTCTCTCCCTATCTCTCTCCAAATACCATGACATTATATGTAAATGACAGTGTTCAATAGCTGCGCTTAATCCCTGGAAGGTTCTTTGTCCTGCATTATTTATAATATATTATTATTTATAATCTACAGAAGCTGTTGCCTTTGGCTGTGCTTAAAATGAGACTTTGGCTGTGCTTAAAAAGTGTTTAGTCTTATAACTTAAAAATCATGTTGTTCATGTTATTGAAACTGGAAAACAGGCTTGAATTTGTCCACTGATGATAATTATGTATGTACAGTTATAATAAATAAAGACTTAATACTAACTAATACTTTATCAAAGGTTTGGGCAATTGAACATTTATTTAAAACAGTGATTGTTCATGGTTCATAGATATTAACATCGCATGACGAGAGATTCTTAACAATTATGTCTCAAACAATCTGCCAAGCATGACATTTAGAAATTGATGACAGCTCTGCTCTGATGACTTCTGTTGTCTGAACCCCTTCCTGTAACATTGATGCTTATCAGTGTGCAATGCCTTGCATCTACCAGCAGGGGGCTTCTCTTCAGTGCAGAATCATGTTATCACCATTCAGTACACCACAATTGTCTCTTAAACAATACAGTGTTACTTATGTTTAACATTATACTTTAATATCAATGTAGTAATCTGAATAAGATAATGATGAAAACATCAGAATATGACTGCATGGCTGTTTGAATTACTGCTGATACTTTTATATACCGACTTTTTAATGGAGCATACAGTAACAAAACTGGTTTGTAGTTTATGAAGTAATATATTTAGGCAAACCACACTGCTAATATAATTTACCCACTACAGCTATACATTTCTATTAGTTTAAAAGAACATTAGCCCTCCTGCGTCCTGGAGCAGAACTTTACAGAAGACCCTTGGTCTCTCTAAAGCAAACTTCTGCTGCCTGTGTAGCAGCAAAATTAGCTAAATAATGACACAGATAAGCCAAATGGAGACATCACCACTGCTCTGTGCTCCATATTGAGAACGCCTGCCTGTAGATCTCTCTGCACGTAGATCTCTCTGCACGTAGATCTCTCTGCACGTAGATCTCTCTGCACATAGAATGTTTCTCAAGCCACCTGAGAAAACGAGAGGACTCATCAGCCCCGTGATGAAATAACTCCATGGGTTGTGGAGATGACAGCTCAGCTGTTCAGATGAGATGAGTGTTATTGGATTTACTGGTAACAGAGCACTGGACCATTGCAAGGACCGTTGCGGTTCCTTCTGTCAGCTCTTGCGTCTGCCGAGTGTTTATTAGCAACTGTTAGTACTTGTTTAAATACTGCATCACTGTTTATCACTGCATCCATGAATTTGTTCCCTGCAGTAGCCATATTAAAAACTAAAGCATACTTGAGCTGCTCAGTTTCTGTCTGATTTGCCTTCAGCGTCATGGTTTAACCTCTATTGGTGGACCGTGGAGAAGGTTTCGGTGCAGGAAGTCCATGCAGGATATGTGACATGCTTTCACCAGTGTGACTGACGGAACCACATGCGCTCTCGCTTCTGCGTTTGTTTCTGCACACCTTGGTCTCAAAAATCCCATGGAGAAATGCAAAGCCAAACCTCTTAGCAAGTGTAATCTTTTGTGTTAGATCTTGAAAAGTAGCTAGCTAGCTACCAGTTCTGTTTCAGAAAGCACGGATTGGTATGGTTTCTTTATAGAAAGGAGCTGCTGGTTAAGATGGTGCGATAACTCTTTTTACCTTCTGCAACTGGGTGTCATTAACATGCAGGAATAATAGATTATGTCTGTGCAGACATTGTCTTTCTTTGTCTGTAAGGACTCAGCGATGTCTTTGCACCAAACTCCAGAGTGTGACATGCTGTATGAGTCATGGAGCAGTGAAGTCAAGCCATACACACACACACACACACACACATGCAAAAACACATGCACAAACAACCACTACCTTCAAGTTACCTCTGTGATATGAAGTGTGGTCTATTGTCTCTCTCACACTAACACAAGCAGTTTTTGTGCAAGTTGGGAATGTGCCCTGCATGAAGAAAAACTTAATGAAAACAATGGGGGGAAAAATGACTTTTCCATTATCAGAGACAGAAATGACAGTGTTGCTTTTCACAAAATTTTAGAACTGGAAAATAATGTGCTGTCAAAGAATGTAATGTTTGTATCATAGTCAAGAACACTGATGCTATGAGTAGTTAATAGAAGTGATGTTGACTTCTGCGCAGTGATTCCCAGTGGTTCCTGTATTTCATTCATTATAGCTACATTAGTAATCATTAGTAATCATGTTGAAAATATCCTCTGTCCTATGCAATTGCACATAATCACACATCCTTAAGACCAAAATGAACTCTAAATTAATTCATTTTTACAAAGTTGGATGCAGCAGTTTCTGAAATAACTAAAAGCAATAAAAAGAAAAGCTCAAGGAGAATTTTTTCTTAAATAATCTCTTAATAATCGGAATTAAACAATCTCTCAAATTGATAATTTGAATGAACAATCTCTTTCGTGTGTCTCGGACTTTCTGTGAAAGCTTTCATTAAGGATGAAACACTGAGTTGCCATGGTAGAATGTTGGAGTGATGTGAGATTTAAAGCGCATACACTTTATTCGCCTATTTAGCACTTACATGCCCATTTCTCCCTAGGTCACATGACCATGACTGCGCCCGTCCCATTGGGTGGAGACTCTTCTCATGGTTGAAGGCTCCACCAGTGGCATGCAGGTGGTATAATAGTCAGGTGGTCCTCTTTTAGGTCAAGCATTGTCACTGAGGTGCCCCTAAAAGATATCCGAGAAAGTGTGTGGTAACTGCATTCTTATAAAGGTTCTTATAAACTGAAGCAGCTATATTCAAGAAGACTTAAAACAAAGAAGCATGTTCAGTGAAAGAAATTACATATAATGGCTGAACATTTTGATGGTGATGATCTTAAATGAAAGTATGTATGGCAAGACACAATGAAACTGCAGCCACCATTTTCAACACAATACATTTAAAAATGGTCTGATTTTTCCCTGCAGGGCAAGTATGGTAATTTTAGATAATTTACTAATTGGTGTTTTTTTTTCTCATTTTAATTTAGCTTTGAGTCACAGAAAGTCTGTAAATGAGTTGACATTTTGTGTACAGATAAGAGTACAGTAATGAGGGGACTAAAGACTCATAACTCACCTGTGTGATGGTAAAGACTCCTACACTGTACTGGAAGTCCTACCCAGGTCCAGAACAAGCGCTTACCCTATCACACTATCACAATTGAGAAAGAGTGATAGTTTTCCTCTGCCCACGACTCATTCCTACAAGTAGGTTTACCGCACGTTGTCAAACAGCGGGGGGGGGCTGGTGGTGAAATCTGCTCTGATAGGTGTGCTGGAACTGAAATGTGGTTTGGAGCAGCTGGTGACAGTTCACATATATACAAGGAGCAGAGAGTCCCAAGGCATGCACTCAAGGTCTTTTACTCACACGCATTAAAGGTTTTGTGATATTCCGGTCCCCAAAACATTTTTAACAATGTTTAACAATACTTTAAATTTTTGTTTGGAAAGAGTTTTTACTTCAAACCAGTTCACTCAAATGAATTAAAGATCAATCAAATGCCTTTGACTAATAAATGTGCTTCTTTAATTTTGTTGCATAACTTGTACAGGCTCATCTATGTTTTGTTGTGTGGTGCGTAATACAATAAAAACTCTGCAGTATACCGCAGTTAAATGAAGAAGGGCATAAATGAGTCAAATGTGTCGGTCTCACCATTTGACTAAACTCAAGAGAAAGTCCTTGACAACAGCATCACAACTGCAACCACCTAAGTGTACAAGAGGTACCTTTGTAGTTGCTATGAGATGTTTTCTGCAGTTCTTGAATGATGCACGAGGTTAGCTGAAACTACGAAGAAATAAGTCTGTAAATCTTTGTAAATCACACAGTTTAAGAGCAAAAGCGACGTAGGCTGATACATGTGTACGAATACATGTGTATTAATACATGTGTATTAATACGTGTGTATTAATACGTGTGTGTGTTCTTTTCCCTATTCTGAACTTTCAGAAATGAAAGTGAAACACGCTTTAAAAACAAAGTGTATTTCATATGTGTGTATGTGTACGGGTGTAGGTGTGTGTTTACATTTAAATGCAGTATGCCTCCTTTTACCCATTACTTGAAGTTCATTCCCACAGCACATAAAACCAAACTTTCCTTCACTAATAATTTCAAATCCATTAGTATCACACCCACCCATATCTCACAACCACAGTTAGGTGTCATTTTCTGTCTTCAGATAGATTTAGAGTTAAATATTTGAATGCAGTTACATAATACAGAAACCCCATTCATTGACCACAACCTGTAGCAGTTCTTTGTGCAATGGATGGTTTATGTAAAGATGTAAAAAAAAAAAAAAACTATTCCCATTGTGACGGATACAAGAAACATAAAGCAAATGAAAATACAAAAATACAGTTGTCTGACAAAGAGATCTAGATTTAGAATTTAGAATTTGAATACAATGGTCTGTCGGTTACAGAATACAGGAACAGTTTTGCATGACGTTTTAACTGGAAACATTTCGCAGTGACGCCTACATGCATGTTGCAGTGAAAAACAGGGAAGCAGGTCCATTATTCAAATGGCTTTAGCATCGTTTATTACAGTCTGATCACAGATGTGTGACGGTGAACCCTTACACTTCTTCTGACCTATTTGACCCGAACTGACCGTTTCCAAAATCTTCTGGGCTGTCGTCTGAGAAAGCTGGTGTGAAGATGATCATTTGTGGAAAATGACAACCATGAAAAGGGCGTTTATGAAAATAAATAAATAAATAAATAAATAAATAAAGCCACATGGGCTTGTTCAGGTTATAATGTTTAAAACATTTAAATAAATTCCATATAGAAAACGGGAGGTTCCGGAAATGCCATAAAATACCACTGATTCACTGAATGGGTTCAAATGAAATGAACTGCAGACAATTGTAACACTTTTTTTTACACAGCATGATCACTTGTTAGTTCTTGTTAGATCACTTGTAAATTCTAGGTCTTTAAGCATTTTATAAACGGCTTTGGAATGACTGTAACAAACACACTGTTACTGCAGTGCTGAACTGTCTTCATTATGTAAATGTAATGGTGCACAATCCAGCCAGAGAGATACGCCCTGACACTCACCAACACAACTCCTCCTCAGAGCCACTCCCTCCATTCCAGTCACCTGACTGGTAATCAGTAATCACTCACACCTGTCTCTCACTTGCGGTCCATATTTAAATCCACAGGACTCAACCTTCATCGCTTCACATTTTGCCGTATGCAAAGACAGAAGCCTATGACTTAACAGAGACTGTAGAAACTGCTTAAACCATGGTCCCGTTTCCACTGCTCTCTCCTTGACGATGTTATTAGTAAGACGCTGAATTAGTAAGAGGAAAAAAAAGAGGAACCTCCCAACCAATGTCATTTTAAGGGTAGAATGTAATTTTACATATTTTTGTATAAATATGGTCCAACTGTCTGAATTCACTGTGAGGGAGTTCAGTGTAAGGATATATTTTCAGTATATATTTTCAGAATTTATTTTCAGTATTTGTGAGGATAATTTGACCTTGAACTGATTTCCTATCACTGATCTCTTTTCTTAACGTTCTAAACAACTGGAGCGAAATGTTTAAGCACCAGCAGAAGGAATGAGATAAACACAGAAGGAATGAGATAAACACAAAACACTGTAAAACTTTTTTTAAAAAGGCAAATAAATTATACACTGAATTTTTTTGATTGTTTTTTCTCAAGCAGCTTAATATACGTATTTGTCTCAGTTATGTAATAACATCTTTTTTTAGTATAACCAGATAATCTTTAATAACACCAAAATATCAAATCAATGTTGTGTTATTTATTCATTTTTGCAAATTAAAATCTGTTCTTGGTTGCTGAGTCAGTTATTTAGACTCTTCTGTATGCTTCACAGAACAGAAGCTCTGATAATGTACAGTGAAATGTGGTGATGTTCTATGAAGTATTCATCCTCATGTTCTTGGTAAAGACCATTCTGATTATTTACATTTAGTGAGTGCCGTGAGATTATGTCACTTTATCCCAGGCTTTTGCCTCTGATGGAACACATGGGGGAAGAGAAAAGCGATTTGATCTGTTCTTGAGCGCAGAAGGCTCGTGACTCAACCCTAGAGGAGGCGGTGAGGTGAGTGAACCTTCTGCCTCCTCTTATCTGCACTGCCTGTATGATTCCTATAAACGCAGGGCGTCCAACCCCCCCAGCAGTGGCAGGTTTTCTGTGAACACGCACTCACAACTTCCCTGTAGCCTCTTTTCACCCCTTCCACCTCCCCCTACCCCCTCCCCACATATACACCCCCAGTGCTTGCTCAGGAAAACCACGTGCACCCAGCAGTGAGTCAGGCCTAGAGTTTAGTCTCCAACCATGCAGAGGTCACTGAAACTTGTATCTGAGAAATCTGCCATGTTCCCACTGGTGAGGAAAAGAGAAGGATGAAGCAGACATAGTCTGTTGGATTTCAATGAAAGAAACCACAAGTAGGGTTTGTAACGCAGCAAATGACTGTGAGTTCCAGTATTACAGTGTTCTCAGATGATGCAGCATGTCTGTACCCACCCATGTTTTCCATTCCAAACAAAAAGAATATTTTTATTAATTTTTTTTTTTCCAGCTTTAGACTTGATACCAATAACTCAATATTTTCTGTCTTTAACAACATACCAGCACAGGGAAGATCTTGGTGATAACTGTAATGATGGTGCTTTTAATAAGAAGTCAGTGTCCTGTGAGACATTGTGCTAGATTCTTATATACATGTTCTGTGGTGTAAGGTAAATGCATAAATGTGCAGTTGATTTCATAAATAGAAAAGGCTTTTTGTTATTACAATGAAGAAATAAATACATTAAATAAATACATTATATAAAAGCGATGGGCAAAACAAGAAAATAAAACTTGTATCTTATCACAAAAACTTCACAGCTGTTAACTTATCTAATTCTAATTCTATGGTGTGATGTACCTGGACTGCCGTCGTCATCGGTGTTAGCAGAGTTAATCCTCCCCATGACTCACATTGTGCTGGGACCACTGCATGCAGTCTTAAGCTCTTAACACCTCAGGGACTTTGTGGATACAGGCATGGGTCAGCTGGGAGTAATTCTCTTCCCTTCTCATCAGGCTGTTGACCTTGGGAAGAACTGCCCAAGGAAAAATGACTGTTGTCTACCCTGAGCATCTTCTTCCAGTCTAGCCCTCACAAGAGATAGACACAGTACCTATCAACCTTAGGTAAACAGTGGAGTGTACGTGTAGGAGAGTGGAGTGAAGGACGCACACAGATTTTGCTTGTACACAAAACAAAGACTTGTTTTGTTGTTGGTTTTGTTGTTTGTTTGTTTTGTTGGGAGGGGATGAAAGGCTCATTCAGTAAGAGGTACATATATTAGTTAGACCTCATGGTCTTTTTCTTGATATTGTGACAAATATTGATCTGGTGGAGAGGTGAAGAATTCAAAGACAAATCGCAGTCAAACTACTTTGATTTCGCACTGTGAGCTGCTCACAACCTGAAGGTTTTCAATATAGCAACTCGCTCCTGTTCAAATCCTTGAGCTGATAATAAAACAAAATTGACCAAATATTCAGCAAATTGTTACTGAAACATATGGTGTGTCACAGATAAGCCTGGTCACTCTGTACCCACTGTAGCTGCCTCGAATTCTGAGTTATGTTGTGTGGTAATAGAATTTAGGGCCCTCAACAGTTTCAGAGTTTTAGGGTAAAGCCCAGTCTCTGATGAAAGCTCTAGTAAACAATTGAGTTCAGCTAGCATGCTGCCCAAATGTCAAACACTGCAGCCTCTCTGCACTGCACCACACTGAGTCATGCCATTAACACACCATTAACCACCACCTTCATCAGACAGCGCTCCTTTCCTGCCACCACAAGGGTTTAATGGAACCAGCTGGGTTCCGATCCAGTCAGTATCAGCTTGTTGCTTCTCCACTTCCAGACTGCATTTGCGGGGCTCCCGAGATCTCAGGCTGCCGTGTTCTATCGCGGTCAGCGCCTCCACGGCGCCGTCTAACACAGAAACGCCAATAAAAGTGACGGAGATCGGAGATCTGCTTTAAAAAGCATTACCCACAATCCAGCTGTTGTTGTTTCTCAGCTTTGTTGGACATTTTATTGACATTTAATTTCTTAGAAAATGAATCCAATAAGATGCTCTCCGTGGTATACACCGAGGGTTAGTAATGCCCTACCAGCAGTAGACGTCCACCGTGTGGACCACACTCATGATTACGGTCCACCACTCGTATTGATTTCTTTAAAAGCACTCGGGTACACTGGCAAGCATCACGTGTTGTTTTACGAAGGCCCCTATCACAGAACGGTGTTTGTAATGAAAGACTGCAAGATAGAAAGCAAGGAAACCTTACTCTAACACCATGTGGAGACTATTCCACTCCCTTCAGAAACCTCATATTAGGCAGTGATTGCACAGGACCTTGAATTAAATGATGCTGTTGTGTTCTGCACCTAAACCGTTGCATGCACATACTAATTTTCTGGATGACCAGGCAGGTAAATATTACATCTGCATGTGGGCATTTAGGTGTGGGATCACATTAATGTACCGGTGTAATTAGTTTCTCGGCTGATCTTATGGAAATAGCATGTTAGGATGTGCAAAATTTGATCAGATATCGTTTGTTAAGATATACCTGCTATGATTCTATCACAGATAAACAAGCAATACAGTGTATCTAGAAGCCATGTAGGTCTTTCTCCACCCTTCAGCTGTGTCTCGCGTGACCGCAGTGCCAGTAATGCGCGCAGGAGCCTGGGTTATTCTTCAATGTCCTTGTACACTTTACTGCACAGGCAGTCTGGGAACATGGTGTCTTTCATTCCTGGAGGCAAGACGTCTTTCATGCTGATATCCAGACGCACACAAACACACAGACACACAGAGTCTGGTACTACTAATCTGTTTGGGGCACTTACACTGACATGGCTTACAGCGGTTAAAAATGCTTTGCTTCTACCTAAACCTTAACTAAATATTACCTCAGTAGATAAAGAAAAATCTTATGCTGGAAGAAAATCTTGTGAGCAGCCAGATGTCCCCATAAGCACGAAATCCAATTCCTGTCATCATAGGTGCATTTGGTCCACGAAGAGACACATACACACACACACACACACACACACACACGCACACACACACACCACTCACCTGGACTCACAATTCCACTTCAGACAGTGAGGGGACTATGAGAGGAAAACCCTTGCTAGCAGCTCCACCTGCCAAGGCAGATTCAGTAAATGGTAGCATTTCAGTAAATGGTGACACAAAGCATGTGCTGAAAGCCACTTTGTGTTTGCCTTCAAACTGCAGTGTGAGATGGAAACAAAGGGTATTATAAAAGCTTATAATAATAATAATAATAATAATAATAATAATAATAATAATAATATACAATATAATCATAAGATAATACATAAATTGCAGTATCCCTTAGCTATGGACATAATCTGGTAAAAGAACAAAGATAATAAACCATGGAAGCGTAATGCAGACAAGCATAAATCAACAGACAGACAAAGATGCAGGCAAAGTTATGGGCTGTAGCAGGAGGACAGTTTAAAGTGTGGGGGGTTGAGGTGGGGTTTGGTAGGGGAAGACACACCGCTACTGGAGTAATGAGTTCCTGAGCTTAGGGCAGACGACATCCATCACCCTCTGTCCTTAGACAAGAGACGAGGAGAGAAAGCTAGACGGTGTCCGAAAACAAGGAAGCACAACTGGGGTCATTAGCGTTAAAGCAGGGTGGACAGTCAGGGAAGAACTACACGCCCAGACCGGCAGGAATACCTTAAAGAACGTGAGAAAACGGGCAGGAAAAGAAGACAGTGATTGAAGATTGAAGGTATAGCTGATGCGTTCCTGTGGTCTGTGGTGGGGAAGAACAATAGTAGCTGAATTCTGCGCATAGGACAACCTGTTCGGCTCCTGAAGCAGAAACATTGAGGAGAACAGCTTTGCAGTAGTGAATTCCAGACATCGATTCTGACAAAACTATTTCATTTGACACTGTACTCTACTGTTAATTTTTTTTCACCTAAAATCTGACTGTGCTTATCTCATTCTGCTGTTGAATCTCTCTTTCACGTTTTCCATCTCTAGCTGCCTGAACTACTACATTTCTCTCCCTGCCAACATTAGCTCTTCTCTGCTTAACAGGCTTCAGGCTGTCCATAATTGTAAAGCTCATTTTCTCATTCACACATGGTCATGCCAGTACATTATATCAGTTTGACAAAATCTTCAGAAGCTTCCTGTTAAGTACCGCATACGTTTCAGAAATCCTCCTTCTCACATACAAAGCTCTCAGAAGAATCACACCTTGTTCTTATCTGTCTAATCACCTTCATCACAAACTCATATACTCTCCCATATCTTCTTTGGCTGAGATCAACACTGGTTCCTACATCCCACCTTCATGACTGTGAGCATCCAGCATTATCCAGATTTGTTCCCTGTTTCTGGAACTATCTCTCCTCACACCTACTTCTCTTCCCACAGTCAAACCCAAACCCAACCTTCAAACGTGCCTTTTTTCCCCAGCTACCACTATTCTCAAGTCTAATCTATACCTGACTTTCCACTTGGTTCATTCAACATCTTCTTTAATGTTGTGTACTGTGTATTTGTACTCTCTGTACTGTGTGTTTGTAATTGTAAATGACTTCTTGAAATCCACATTTCAAGTGGATTCTCGAAATGGTCTATATTATTGAATTCTTGAAATGGTCCACTTATTATTATTATTATTATTATTATTATTATTATTATTATTATTATTATTATTATTATTATTATTATTACATTACAAATGAGGGGCTTGGAGAAACAGCCACAGAAGCAGGTGACAGATGATATGTGTCAGTGGTTGTAAAATGGAATAATAACTCTGTAAAACTTTGATAACATGGCAAATAGGAAAGTTACATGACCAGACAATTAAACACAAAAATTAGTAACATTCATTTATTAGTAACATTCATTTGCATGAGGTGAATAGTTTTAATAATTTATTTATTTGTTTTATTAACTATGCTGCCAGTGTGGCCGTGCACAAGTGTGAGGGACTTGGCCAAGTCACATCTCGTCCTACAGTAGCAGAGAAGATAAAACAC